>JACDJE010000086.1:5854839-5921459 GCA_016647715.1 Pavo muticus | reverse complement strand
GGAGGGGGGAAAAGGGGTGGGGAGCGGCTGGGGGAGCCCCTGGGAGGGTGGGGAGAGGCTTGGGGATGAAGGAGGGAGCGCCGGGTGGAGGTGCTGGGAGGATGGGAGGAGCCCCCTGGGAGCGTGGGGGGAGGATGGGGAGATACGGGGAGTTTCCCATAGGGATTCCATCGTAAGGGGAGCCCTTCGGAGACGCGGGAGGAGCCGCGGAAATGAGGGAGGTAGCCCTACGGGTATGGGGTAAAGCCACTGCGAGGATGAGAGGAGTCCTGGGGAGATGGGGGGAGCCCTCCGGGCTCGTGGGAGAACCCTGGGAATGAGGAAGGTACCCCTCGAGGTAGGGGGTGGAGGTCCTGGGGAGATGGGGGAAGGATGGGGAGTTGTGGAGAGCCCCTGGGAGGAGCCCTGAGAGGATGAAAGGAGACTCCTAGGGACGCTGGGGAGCCCTGGGAATGAGGGAGGTATCCCTATGGGTATGTAGTGAAACCCCTGGGATCATGGGAGGAGCCTTGGGGAAATGGGGGGACACCCTGGGCAGATGAGGGGAGCCCCTGGGAATGAAAGAGGTACCCAAGTAGGTATGAAGTTCCTGGGTGCATGAGGGGAGAATGGGGAGATGGGGGAGACCCTGGGAGAACTGGACACACATGGGATGGTCCCAGGGGCTGTGGGGCAAGCCCTGAGGTGCGTGGGCTACCCCCTGGGGAGATGGGGTCATGTTCCCAGGGCAGTGAGGGGGCTGGGACAGGAGGACCTCGGGCTGGGGGCCATACCAGACTAGCAGCAGCCACATGCTTACTTTCCAGCTCGGCAGTGATGAGCACAGTGGTGACCATCTCGGTCGCTGGCGAGGGCTGCTCGCGGCCGTCTGTCACTGCTGAGACATGGGGACACACAGGTGCTCGGTGTCTGGCCCCAGCACCCACTGCCCCTGCTCTGTGCCACAGCCAGCACCACGGTGGCCCCATGGCAAAGTCCCTTGGTGGTGAGGAAGAGGTTCCCTGGGACTTGCCATGGGGAAGGTCACCCAGGAGAGCCCCAGAGCCTCACCAATGTGCACTTGGACCCATGTGGTGGCTGCCTCGTGGGAAGGGACAGCCCAGAGAGCCGCCGGTCCTCAGAGCCCTCCCTGCTGTGGCACTGGTTGCTGCCAACACCGTACCTGTGGCTGTGGCAGTGAGCATCTCTTCATAGTTCAGGGCCGTGGAGGTGGTGAAGGATGTGATGGTGGATGTGTCCAGACCTGCAGGCACACAGAAGGGAAACAAGGTGACAGGCAGGGAGAAGCTGCGAAGCTCATAACCCTCTAGCTGTGACCCCAGGATGCAGAGTGGAGTGGTGTGAGCAAGGAGATGGAGATGATGGAGACGGAGATGATGGGCCTCCTTCATCCTTACTGCCCACATCCTGTAAACAGCGGTTCTCCAGCTCTACGCAAGTGCTACAAGTGCTTTTTTGAAGCCTGATACATCAAATATTCACCAGCTGTGCCTGAGCAGCAGGAGCACAGCAGAGGCAGGGTGTGAGCAGCCAGCCTCACCACCAGCCCCAAAGCTGGATTCCTCAAGTCCTGCCCCACCTGGTGGGCACTGAGTGCTGCCACCCAGCCCCAGCACAGGATAGCCCGTGTCTGGGGAGGAAAGGGGCATCCTTAGAAAACTGGCCCTTCCTCTCCATCAGCAGCTTTGTTAGCAAATAGTAGAAAAGCAAAAGCACCACCACTTCCTGCTCCACTCATTATCCAACGTAACGAGGGAGTTCAAGGGAATTATTAACAATATAAACAGTAATCAGCAGATAATGGTAGGGCTGGGCAATGCAGAGAGGGGGCAAGCCTGGTGGAGCGCCCAGCCCTGGCTCCGCTCTCTCCCCCCTGTCCTGGCCAGGCAGGCTGTTCCCTTGCAATGACGTCCCATCCTCGTGCCCCATTACCCATGCAGATGACCCCGGCATCCTCGTGGTGGCCGCAGTTGTGGATGCCCCAGCCGAGGCTATAGCAGGCGGAGAGGATGGGCTCGCTGCCCTCTCAGTTGACGTTGTCCAGCAGGATGTGTCCTGTGCCGTACCCGAAATAGGCGTTGCTTTTGTACTCCAGAGCCTGGCCGCAGCCCACCTGCTTGCAGACCACGCTGGCGTCGCTCAGCCCCCAGTCGTCGTCACACACTGTGCCCCAGCTCCCCTGGTAGAAGATCTCCACGCGGCCCTGGCAGGCGTCCGCCCCGCTCACCAGCCGGATGCGGCCATCACCTGCAGGTGACAGCATGGGGAACAAGTGTCTTGCTGTCCCTTCAAGGTCACCGGCCCATAGAGGTGGGATCTGGATGTGCTTATGGTGGTGAAACTGCCCGAGTTCCTGGAAGAGGATCTGCTTTAGGGCAGCACAATTTATGGGATCTTGCAGGAATATCTGGACAAGGATTTGACCATGAAGGTGGGGGTCTTCTCCTGGCCAGCCCAGCAGGTGGAAGGGAAACACTGGGATGGTGGGTGAGATGATGGGTGATGGCGGTGGATGGGTGGATGGGTGATGGGAGGTGGGTGCTGGGTGATAGGATGTGGGTGCTGCTTTCTGCTCATCCCTTGGAGAGCTCCCAGCCAGGTCGGGCCCTGAGCAGCTCACCTTCCCCGTTCTGCACCGAGGCTGTGGCAGTCCTGCTGGTTGGTCCTTCGCTTGCTGATGTGGGAGAGAGCTCTAGAAAGGGAATGAGAGATGGCATCAATTTCTGCCTGCAGAAACCCTCCCAGAAGCGAGCTGTAGCCAGGGTCCCTGCTGTGACTATACACTTAATACAAACAATAATATTCTGTGGGCCGCATGCTGGCCCTGAGGGAACCAAGCCTTACTACCATTGCAGACGACAGCCACATCCTCATAGTGGTAGCAGTTGTGGATGCCCCATCCGTGGCTCCAGCACTCGCTCAGTGCCGCCTCCTGGCCCTTGCAGTCCACGTTGTCCAAGAAGATGGGCCCGCTCCCCTGGCCGAAGGTCATGGGTGCCGGCAGGGCGATGGCGTGGCCGCAGCCCAGCTGCCGACACACCACGTTGGCGTCTACGATGTCCCAGTCGTCGTCGCACACCGTGCCCCAGGAGCCGTTGTAGAGGATCTCCACGCGGCCCTGGCACCGGCTGGGCCCGTTGGCCAGGCGCAGTTCTGCAAGGACGGCCCAGCACGGCGCTTCAGTGGGCAGCTGGGAGGGCAGCACCCAGCGTCCCATGGACCCACAACCCTCGGAGGGTCTGGGGCCATTCTGCACCAAATCTCTGCTCTTTGGGTGAGTCCTGGCTATGGCAAGCTGTTGGCTTTCTGCCCTCATGTTAGCTAACACCACGTCAGTTTGACGGTGGGCTTGGTGACAGGTGCTGCTCATGGGTTGGAGGCAGTGGACGTGGACATCCCACCCAGTTTTATGCCACTGTACTGGGTGCAGTGTCACCTTGTCACCTGTGTTATCAGGTGTGGGAGATGAGCCATCCGTATGACAATGCACGAGGGAAGCTGCGATCATCTCATAGAATGACAGAATCACTGAGGTTGGAAAAGACCTCTCAGATCCCCACGTCCAACCCCAGCCCACCATACCCACTGCCCACAGCCCTCAGAGCCACATCTCCATGGTTCTGGAACACCTCCAGGGTTGGGGACTCCCCCACCTCCCTTTGCAGCTGTGCCACTGCAGCACTGCCATTTCTGAGAAGAAATGTTTCCTAATATCCAACCGGAGCCTCCCCTGGTGCAACACAAGGCCATCACCTCTCGTCCTATTGCTATTACCTGGGAGCAGAGGCCGACCCCCCTCACTATGACCACATCCCAGTGAATATGGCCACAGTTGGAAGTGGTGGCATAGAAATGCTTTCCCAAGCTGCTGGCAACGTGGAGCGTGGTGTAAGCAGCCCTCAAGGGGATTGTTCAGGGGACGTGGTGAGTGACATGGTGACAGCTAGCAGGGAGCAGCGAGGTTGCACTCGCCTGATCAGAAGCAGAATAAGGATAATAAAGAATCTCTATTTCCTTTCTGTAAAGAGGTTCAGCTTTTTGTTGCTGCTCTTTGTTCAGAACCAACACGCTGCCTCTCTGACGCATTTTTCAACTGCAAAACCTGGAGAAGAGTGACTCAGAGAGAAGAACCTCACCTGGGAACGGTGGCGGGGCGGGCTCGGAGGTTCCTGAAACAGAGAAGGCAGGGTCGGGTCTCACAGGATACAGGGAAGGAGGTGGCAGGAACAGGGGAGCTGCAGCTCCCCCAAATCCTTGGATGGAATGTGATAGAGAGGTGCCAAGAGAGGCCATTAGCAGCTTAATGAAACCAAGCTGCTCTCCTGGCACGCGCCGAGGAGTTGCTCGCTTCCAGACAGAAGCAGCCTTTCATTCCTGCCTCTCCTCTCCTCTCTGCCATTGTTTCGCTGCCAGCAGCTTGTATTATGAGCACGGTGAGTGACAGCAGCAAGCCCCGGAAAAATGGTCCTGCCTGCCACGAGAGCCTGCTGGTGGTTCCTGATGGGAAATGCTGCTCTGGGCACCACTCAGTGCATTCTTATTCTTTTTTTTTCCACATTGCAGTCAGCATTTTGCAAGCCCTGTATTCCTACGTATCAATGCAGATGATGGTGGGCAGCCACCCATAGGGTGAAAATGAGCAACCCTGAAGTGGGGAGGGCTGCAGGGGCTCCTGCAGGGCACCACGCAGATCTGCCTCCTGCAGTCACATTTGTCACACTGCAGTGGTGCTGCTGCTGCAGCATTCTCAGCCAGGAAAAACATAAGATGCAGCCCCAAAAACATTGGGGGGGATCCTTAGGATGCTTGGCAGCAGAGGGGGTGGGAGCTGGGCCGTGAGATGGGGCAGCAAAGCTGCTGTGTTCCTGCAGCCATCTCGGAACCCAGCAGGGAAGCCCAAAGGGTGCCGGCCTTTCTGGAACAGTGATTTATTCTGGCTTGTATGGATTTTTAGCACTTCTAAACCTTTTTAACAAGCAGCAGATAAGAAGGACATTGTTAAATATTCAATATCCATCGCCCGTTAGTCAGAATCAAAGCTCTGAAGTATTTATTTCAGAGCATCCTCCAGCAAAGTCAAGAGAGACCTGAAAAATATGCACAGTGTGTCCACACTAATGAGGAAAGCCATCCTGGAGAACAGAGCTCCTGGCTCCCTCTGATCCAGCTCACAAAGCCCAGAGAACAAAGGGAACCGCCTTGAGGTAAACACAGCCCCTTTCAAATCACATTTCTGAATAAAGCCACCAAAATAGGACAAATCGCCCTCTGGTAGGACTTAGCATTGTCCATTCGTGGAGAGAAACAGCAGAGCTCACCAGCGGGGCCGAGGAGGAGGAGGAGGAGGAGCAGGGAGGAAGGCAGTGCCCCACATGCCATACAGGGACCAGCGCTCATCGCTGCTCTGAGGTCCTCTTGCTGTCCCTGCAACATGCAGACACCAGCATTAGCCACTGGGAAGAAATCACATCAAAATATGGCTCCAGTTGGGATTTGCTGAGAACAAGAGGTGTTTTCTGCATAGTGAGATGAGGGTCACTTTGGACCTTTAGGACAGGGCTTCTGCTCAGGCACGGGGCAGCAGGACAGATCCTGCCCAGCAGGATAGCCCAAAGGCTGCATCATGGTACCACCACCCCCCCCTCCCCTTCTGGAGATGCCTCCAAAGCTGAGGGAAGCATCCTGTCCTCATCCAGGTGGAGTTCATCCTTCTGGAAGAGCTGGGAATGGGCTCCCTACCTGCACAGGCACTTCCCAAACCACCAAGCAAACCTAGATCTCCAGCAAGCCACACCATGCAGCTGCCTTCTGGGAAGTGGTGGTGCTTCCCATCGTGCAGAAAGTCACAGCCCACATTTTGGGAGGCTCCCATCACCTTTGCTGAGCTGCCAGCCCCATGGCTCCTCCTGTGATGCTGTTGCCAGGCTGTCACTGTGCTGTCACCCATGGCCAGCCCTTTTCATCACAGAACTCCTCTCCAGAGGATGAGTCCCAGCTCCCACCCCACTCCTGCACTAACACGACCACGGTACCTCCCACCCCAGCTGGAACACCGATGGGACCCCAAGACCTGCTCTGCTCCTAATCCTTGGTGAAAAGGAGGCATTAGTGTGGGAACTCAGGTCTGGCACTACAGCATCACATCATTTGTCAGTGGGAGGAGATGCAAACTCCATGGGGACGAGATGGAAAGCAAGCATGGAGAAAACAAGGAAGAGATTAAAGATAATAAGATGCAATTTCCCCATCATTTGCTGCTCTTTTCACCAGCTGCTGCTGGAATGGTGAACATCTGGCTCTGCTGGATTCTTGCTGGCAGCACGGGGTGGTGACAGCACTGCTTCCATCACCCAGGCATGGCATGGGAGAGCTCACTTCATGCCTGTGCCGTGCCCACCCCACCCTGGGCTGCAGGACTCAGCCCCTTCCCACGGAGCTGCCACGCAGGATGCAGCCCCCTGCACATCCCTGTCCTCGCCATGGGGCTGCTGCCGGCCCAGCACTCAGAGGAGACCCGCCAGCAGACAGTCGGCTCAGTTACGGGGCTCGGAAATCAATCTAGTCCTTAACATTGCATTTCTCAATACTCCATTCATGCTTATTCCGCTCCGAATAATGTCGCCTTTTGTCCCGCCAGCCCTCCCCGCTCTGTGGTGGAGAGTGGCTGAAAGACGGCCGGCACACTGCCGTGGGCCTGCAGCCCCTCAGCATGCTGCCTGCACCAGCCCTGCTGTGGGTGAGCATCCCTCCTGCATCCATGCTACGTCCATCCCATATCCACCCTGTATCCATCCCATACCCATCCCATATCCACTCTGCATCCACCTTGCATCCATCCCACATCCATCCCACATCAATCCCACATCCATCCCGCATCCATTCCACATCCGTCCTGCATCCATCCCATATCTGCCCTGCATCCATCCCACAACCATCTCGCATCCATCCCATATCCATTCCGCATCCATCCCACATGTATTCCACACCCATCCCGTATCCATTCCACACATCCTGCATCTACCCTGCATCTATCTCACATTCATCCTTCATCCATCCTGCATCCATCCAACATTTATCCTGCATCCACCCCACATTTATCCCACATCCATCCTGCATCCACCCCTATCCATCCCACATGCACTCTGCATCCATCCTGCCTCCCGTTCCAGTTGTCCCAGCACTCCATAAAGCATTAATCACTGAGATGCTGAGCATAGTCCCTGCTGTACCTATAAAGGTGAATCCCTACTCTTCCTCCCACAGAAAGTCCCAGCTCTGTTTTCACTCCAAAGAACACAGATCTCAGCAAACAAGCTGTGAAAGCTCCTTCCTTCAATCTGGACATGAGAGAGTTTTGGTGCAGCCTGGACTGACCCTGTTGCAAAACAGTGTATTCCATCAATCCACGTACCTGTCTGCTGTTTTCTTTCCAGTATAAAGATGATGTATTTAAACCCAGAAATAAATATTCTTCTTTGTAGTCAAGAAAACTGCTGGCTGGTTAGTTAAAAGAGAAAATTAATTGATGCAATGAATATTACAGTGGGGATTCAGCAGGAAAAAAAAGCTAACAAGGAGAAGAGGCTCCCATCCATCCGCTGAGGAGCTCCGGGCTGTCATCCTGTGTCACCCTGCAGGCTCAGGGCTGTGGGGCAGGATGGCCGCCTGGCCCCATCGCAGGGTGCCTGGGCACAGGGATGGCTGTGAGGGAGGAGGAGGAGGAGAGGAAGAGGAGAGCAAGGAGAGCAAGGGGCCGCTCAGCGGGGCATGGCGGTGGGACTGGCTCGGGTTTCAGGGCAGCTGGCACTGGGAGCACTGCGACCTCCCCGGGGCTGGCTGAGGGCACTTCGCCTTCCCCCTCCTGCACTGCCTGGATCCGTCCCATTGACACAGGCAGCACCAGACCCTAAACCCACAGTGCTCTCCATGTGCTCCTGGGTATCCCCAGCATGTCCATGCTGCATGCAGTGCACAGGGTGTCAGCGGTACCTGCACTCTGCTTTTCTGAGGGTAGTATCAAGGAGGTGCTCTCCAGGGTGTCCAAAAGCACGAGATGTGGATTATTGGTGTTCACCCACCTCCCCTTCATAGGAAACCCTCCTTCTCCATCACCTCATATGCTACACGACCACGGTGTCTCCCCGGGCTTCCAATGAAGTGCGTATAACCACAAGTCTGGCAATAAAAGTGAGAGCAAATTTGAAGGCAACTGGGCAGGAGGAACACATGAAATGTGGTGGTTTCCTGCTCTTGCAAAGCTTCAGCAGCATGGGCACTTGGGTGTGCTGTTGGCTCTGAAAAGCTGATCCCATGGGCAGTGAGGTTCCTGTCCTGCCCTTCCTGCAGGGCTGCCCATGCCCCCAAGTGCTGGGGTTTGGGGTTTTCCTCAGCACAAAGCCGGCTTCAAAACAGCTGTCACTGACAGCACCGCCACCCGTCTGCTGGCACTGCCTCCTGTGGGTTCAGTAATTAGCAATTAGGCATTGACTTTGTATTTCCCAGCAGCAGCATAGTTCTAATGAGTCTGCTCACAAACACCGTTTTCAAAGGTACCTTTTAAGTCTGTTTTGCCCAAACTTTGCAAAACGCCCAGCCTCCCTTGGCTCCCTGCCATGGCTGGAAGTGAGCACTGCACAGCCTTTGAACCACACAAAGCAAAGCCTCCCTCCTGGTAAACACACGGGCATCAGGTCGTCAGCTTTGGGATGCTCTCCTGGTTAAGCTGAAGACATTTTCTGAGAGCCAAAGGAGTCTGTGTGCTGGCACAGGGCTGCAGCGAGGTGGGGTGCCAGCAGAGGAACCCAGCCCTGGACAAGTGCCCTTTGTTTGTCCTGTAATCCGCTTCCTGACTGATGTGCTGCAGGACCCACCTGCGCCAGGTGCGAATGAGCAGCCCAAGGACAGCCTGCTGACAGCAGGGGGTGGGACTGTGCAGGTGGTCCCAGCAAGGCAAGACCCCAAAAGGTGAGCACGCCGCGGGGAGCTGTGGGCTGTCAGAAGTACAGCTGCCATTTGGCTGAGTGCACAAGCAGGGCTGGCTGGGTGCAGGTGCTCCTGGGGAGTGAAACCACCGCCCATGGGAGGTGCAGCCACAGCCCAGAGGAGATGAAGTGCTGGCCATGGGAGGTGCAACCAGCGGGACACAGCTCCATGGGAGAGGCGGCTTCCCCACTGTGTAACACACTCATACATCCACACACACTGTACACAGACATACACACACAAACACGCACAGCACACACACCCTATTATTATCACACATAACTGCACACACAGCCCCAGCCTCACACGTGGACACCCACGGTGACACGTGCACACACCATCGTGCAAACACACACACCCTATCACACTGCTATAGGCAGGGACTCCTCCCACATCAGGCTGCTCAAAGCCCCACCCAGCCAGGACAGGAATGCCTTGAACAGCAACTGGGCTGAAGGAACAGCACGGAGCTGCATCAGGGGAGGGTCAGGCTGGATATCAGGGAACGGTTGTGCACCAGAGGGCGCTGGGCACGGAGCAGCTCCCCAGGGCAGTGGGTACGACCCCGAGCTGCCGGACCTGAGGGAGCGTCCGTGGAACTTTTCCCCCTGCCACGTGGCCTGGGTGCTGCAGAGCCAGGAGTTGGTCACGCATCCAGTTGCCCCAGGGGAGCCACTCGCTGTTCTCTCTTTGGATCTCTGTAAACTTTCCGTATCATTTCTCAGTTTTTGTCTCTGCTTTTAAACGTCCAGCACACAGCTAGACAGAAACGTAACACGATGGGTGAGCAGACGGCTGATGGGTCGAGCCCCAAGCGTTCTGAAGATGGGGATCCATCAGGCTGCCGGCCCGGCACTGGCGGGGTTCCCCAGGGCTCCGTTTTCGTGCCAGCTGTCTTTCACGTTTACGTCAGTGATTTGAATGTAGGGCTAGAAGGTGTTCCGAGCGAGTTTGCTGCTGATAACTGAAACGGCAGGAGCTGCTAATTGCAGAGGGATCTCCGCAGACCGGAGACGTGGGCCATCGGTAACTGCGTGAAGCTGAACCAGAGCGAGCGCGGGGTTCTGCAGCAGGGAAGGGGCAGCCCAGGTGTCTGTACAGCTGGATGAGAAGAGCGGCACGCCCGCGCAAAATGGCCGCACAAAATGGCGGCGCCACGCGGTCTCCCTCGGCCCCTCTTTCCCGCCCGGCCCCGCCCCCTCGCCGCGCGTCCCGGGCGCTGATTGGACAGCCGCGGGGATTCGGCCGCCGTCTCCTCCCCTTCCATCCACAGCGCGGCGCCCAGGGGCCGTTCTCTCAGTGCTCTGCGGCTCTTCTGGCGGTGCAGCCGCTGAGTTGCGCGTGGTTCTTGTTGCGCTCGCTCTGAAGAACTGAAGAAAGCGCTGCGTTAGCAGGGCCCGGCCCCGTTCCCCCAGTGGGCTCCCTTCTGTGCTAGTCGTCGTTTTGCTTCTGATATATCTGAAGACGACCTTTTTGTTGTCCTTTATGCGTGCAAGATGAAATTCCAGTCACCCACGGCCCACCGTTAGGGTCCTATCCGTGAGGACGTGGGTTCCGCAGGCCCCTGGAGTGTCGGGGCCACAGCTCCATGCTCAGCGTGCTATAGTGGAGAGAAGGAGTGCAGCTCCTTCCTTTGTGGCGGCTGCGGTTCCCTCATGGTGGCTGCAGCTCCTCACAGGAGCGGAGGGGCGGCGCTGATCTCTGCTCCCTGGGTACAGTGACAGGGCCGAGGATCAGCCCGGAGCTGCGTCAGGGGAGGATCAGGCTGGATATCAGGGAACGGTTGTGCACCAGAGGGCGCTGGGCACGGAGCAGCTCCCCAGGGCAGTGGGCGCAGCCCTGAGCAAAGGGAGCGGCCGTGGAACGTAACACGATAGGTGAGCAGACGGCTGATGGGTCGGGCCCCAAGGGTTCTGAAGATGGGGATCCATCAGGCTGCCGGCCCGGCACTGGCGGGGTTCCCCAAGGCTCCCTTTTCGGGCCAGCTGTCTTTCAGGTTTTCATCAGTGATTTGGATGTAGGGCTAGAAGGTGTTCCGAGCGAGTTTGCTGGTGATACTGAAACGGCAGGAGCTGCTAATTGCAGAGAGAGATCTCCGCAGATTGGAGAGCTGGGCCATTGGTGACCGCGTGAAGCTGAACCAGAGCAAGTGCGGAGTTCTGCAGCAGGGAAGGGGCAGCCCCCAGTACAGTTAGCTCCAAAACGGTGCCTTGCACAGACGTTCACCTGCACTGGTAACAGCGACTGTTACTGTCAGTTTTTCTGCCTCTGGAAGTGCTGCAGGAGTGCCTGCAGGCAGTGCTCCTCGGCTGTGCACGTATCTCCCTTCCCACGAGGCAGAGACCCGCAGGGACGAAGCGCTGCCCTAAGGGACGTGGCTCAGGGTGGCGATGGTTGGACTGCATGGTTTTGGGGTTTTTCCAACCTTACTGATTGTGACTCTCTCTCTCGCACACGCACCCAGCCACGCTCACAACAGCGCACACGCACGCTCACGTCACTCACCCCAATCCCCGCCCTTCCCTTCCCGTCCCGCCCCCCGCACTACAGCCCCCATCGCGCCCCGCGCCGCGCATGCGCGCTTCCCGCCTCAGCCTGCGGCCGGGAAGTGGCAGCGCCGCCGGGAGCCGCACCGGGAGCGCCGTGCCTGAGCGCGGTACGGGAGCGGGGCTGTGCCGTGCCGGGGGCTTCTCCGTTCTGCGGCCGTGGGGACGGCACCGCGTCGGACGGGCAGCTGTTACCCTCTGGGCCTCGCCGCGGCCTGCGTGCGGTGGGGCCGCCAGGTGTGTGGAGCCTCTCGGCTGTGGAGACGCGGTGAAGGTTGGTGCGGCGGTGCGGGTGGGTTCAGCTCTGAGGGGGTTTGTTTGGGGCCTGGGGCTGCGGGTCTCATTTCTCTGCTTTTGGCTCGGGCTCCTCGCGCCCTGCTGGGCGGCCGGGGCTGCGGGAGGGCCGAGCCGGGCCGGGCCGGGCCGGGCCGGCTCCGTCGGTGCGAGAGCAGTGCCCACCTCCTGCTTCCCCTCTTTTCCCCATCAGCTCCATCGCTGAACCCTGTGACCCACTGCCATCCGCTTTTCCCATTTTGGAAGATTCCTATTGCTTACTAGGCCATAATGAGCCGCCTCTTAAAAACAATGCGTGTGGAACCCGAGGAGATTTCACCTGCGTGTTTTGAGGCATAGAAAGGTACTCTTTTGTGACTGCAGTACTTCTAGCGAGGCAAAGTCATTGAGGTGGAAGATAAAAGTATTCTCTTCTGTCCCCAGTGCAGAATTATTGAGGGAAAACATGACTGTTCACCCAGTGAGGCTGAAATGGAAAGTTTTAGAACTATCACTTATGGATTCGTTTTGCTAAACTGATATGTTGATTCTTAAATTAATGTACTAACCCTGCTGTTGAACAAACTGACCTACATGGGGCTCGAGGAGTGAATTGGGTGGGGGGAGACACCACTGAAATGCACCCAGCTCTCATTGAGGTCCCCCGCTGAAGGCTGGCAATGCTGCAGCACTTGTGCTGGTGCTAAAGGTCAAAGCAAACAAACCTTAATTCAGCCTCCCGAGCAGAAGTTGTGTGGCTGGAATATTTAAACTTTGTGCTTTGAGAAGTCAGATTCCTGTTGTCATTTGGGGCAGGGTGGCCGTGGGTTTGCTAAGTGGAGCTGGGAGTGTTTGCTAGATAAGCATCACTGTTAGCTCTTGATGTGACTTTTGGCTTGGCAGGGTAGTTTTAAAAGCTGAAGGTGATGCAGTGCCAGGCAGGTGGATGCGTGGCACATCCAGAGCTGTGGGCTACAGGAGCAGGACACCCCAAGCCTTCTCTGCTTCTGTGCACCAGCAGTCCCAGCACAGGGGATATTTCCCCTTTCAAGTGGGGAAGCAAATGTCAGAGCTGTGCTCACATGCAGCAGGTCTGTGCGTTTTTGCTGTCATGTCCAGAGTCCAGGTATCACTGCCACCCTGGGTGTGACGACAGGCTTTTGACACCTGCCAGTTTTCAGCATCAAATACTGATGGTGGCTGAAAGATGCGGTGCTCCGTGCACTGCTTTTCTTCATCTCCTGCTGCTGTGCTTCAAAAAGAGAAGGAAAAAACAAACTGCTGACTCCCTCCAAAAAGCCTTTCTCTGTTCTTCTGCTCTGCTTGTGGCTGCATGAATATTTGGCAGCGATGACTTTGTGTGGGAAATGGTGCAGTTCTCTATTCTGGGGCTCATAGCACCTGCTGCAGGTATGCAGCTGCACCGTGGGACGGGCAGACCCCCGCAGCCCTGCTCTGACTCAGTCCAGGCAGAGTGTGGATGTGTGGTGTGAAAGCTGCCTTAAAACGATCTGGTGGAGGCAGGTGTCGAGTTTGACACCTACAGTTTGAGTTTGATGTTCGGAGCAGTAAAATAACCAACCTATGTGCATTGCTGTGACTGATGGGTTTTTGCTGTGAGCGGGGTGTGCTGCTGGTGACCCAGAGCACCTTGTCATTTCTGCATTCCTGGGAAAGTGTTGCTTTCATCTCATAAATGCAGACATGTGGGTGAGTCTGTTCTCTGCTCCATTCTTTTCTTTTTCTTAGTTCTGTTTCTTTTTTAAGCCAGCGAGCCACGCGAGCAGGAGGGATGGGATGCTGTGTGGAGCGTGGGCTCTTCCCCCACTCGGCAGCGATGTCGTTCTCCATGCAGATGGCATCCTCCTGTGGAAGCCACCCACAGCTTCGCTGCCTCTTGGGAGGCCTGAACTTCTCTGCTTGGCAGAAGGAAGCTCATAGCTCCTTATTGACTGAAGTGAGCAATCGACAACGTGAGACCTTAGGAGGGAGAAGGTGACTTTATTTTTAAACCCAAATGAATCTTGTTCATTCACGCTCACATTCTTGTGGCCAGCTGCTCACCAGCACCGCCACGGAGATTTCCAAATGCTCTGCCTGGCATTCAGGCACAAGATAGACGTGTCCAGATGGTCTGGACAGAATTCTTTGCAGCGACACAGCAGCACAGGAATGCCAGCTATCAGTACTCTGCCTCTTGGACACAGCTTGGTGACCATGTGTGATCAGTATCTCCACTCCTAGAACCCGTGCTGTTAGCACAACCAGCACCACTTTGTGAAGCGAGTGGTCGTTTCTAAGTGAGCTGTCACCTGTCAGTCCTGCTTTTCCACCTCCTCACCTTGGAGGTCCTGCTGCCTGGCCAGCTGGGTGGGTTGTGGCAGCCCTGTGACAGCATGTGGAGCACTGCCTATGAAACCATACATACGTGTATAGCTGAGTCTTAGCAGCATCTTCATTCTGCCTGTGTTCCCTAATAACTTGTCTGTCCCCGCTGCTGTGGGTGACACCACGTGATGGCAGCTTTGGGTTTGCTGTTTTATATTCCTTGGGGCTAAGATCATTGGTGGTCTTTTGTCTGCATTCTGTCTTTGCTCTGTGAGTTGTTAGGATTTGCTTGCTGCCCTTTATGTCCTTACCTGGATGTCTTGAAGCTCCTACCCCATTCTCTACCCCAAATCATTTCATAATGGCTTTCCGCATCTGGCTTGAGTTGTTGGTGAAGCAAACTGGCCCTTGTTCTAAGCTATTCCTTCTTTTCCAGCCCCAGAAGCTGCAGGTAGGCGTGCTGTCCTCAGCACAGGCTGTTCACTGTCCCTTCTGTTCCTCCTGCTACTTCCATACTTGTTCCTCCCAATTCTTCTCTCAGGTCAAGCTTAACAAATCTATTTCTGTGCTTTGCTGGCTTTCATGCATAAAGGATTGTCTGCTGGCTTTGTGGACCTGTGTGCTGCACAGGAGGAGTCGAGGAACTGATCCTCAATGAAAATGGAGTGATCAGATGCAGTGTCTGAAGGCAGGGACTCGGATGCCTGAACAACCCAAATCATTTGTTGCAGGTTCTAACACCTCTTAAAAACATTCCCACTTTCTCTTTTGTAACTTTCCTGCCCTCCTTTACATGTCAACAAACCATTCCACAAAGTCACCCCATGTCTGCTCCTTAACTGTGCACGCAGGCACTTAGCCGGTCAGAGTTGAGAGTCCTTCCTGGCTCTTCCTCCCAGTCAGGATCGTTAATCGTGCCCCGATCACCCAGCTCACTTGACTTTTGTTTGGCAATACTTGACTTTTGTTTGGCATCACCCATCTCACTTGACTTTTGTTTTTCTCTCCTGGAGGCATCCTGGGTTCTCAGCATTCCTTTCTCATGCCATTTGTCTTGCTCCACAGCTTCTGCTCTGAATATTCTTGAATCCCCACAGAGGCCAGAACGGAGCTGGCATTGGAGCCCTGGAGTTAGAGCAGTTCAGGGTTTCAGGAACTGCTTGCATAACCCAGTCATCAGCGTGCACAGGTGCGGGGCTTGGCATACTTCTCAGGTCTGAGCTTGGCTCAGTGCTGATGGATAAGCTTAACACAGATCAGCAGCAGCCTTTGGCTACTTTTGCATAAGTCTGCAGCCTGGTGGTGTCTGGTGTTGGAAGCACTCTTCTCAGAAAGCTCTTTCTCCAAGTGTGCAAAAGAAGTTGCATTGGCATGTTGTAGGTGGTGTTACCTCGACCAGAGAGTGTTCCCTTTTCTGTAGTCTCCTAAATGCACAACGAGCACCTTCTGTGAAAGGCTGAGTTTGTTTGTGTGGAACGTCTTTGAGGTGCGTTGATTCTGGGGCATCGTTCTCAGCTCAGCTGTACTCCTTGTCTCTCCCTGCAGGTTCCCCAGAAGATGGTGTAAAGCCAGCCGGCGCAGCTGCTGCCCGTGATCTCCGTGTGTCCAGGCCTCAGGGAAGACCATGGCAGCGGCTCAGGGGGCAGGAAGCAGCTCAGCTGGGCCCCCCGGAGCCCCTGTCTCCGTCCCAGGGCACAGCAGCTCCACGGCAGTGGTGGTGTGGGAATGGCAGGACGAGTTTGGCTGGTGGAGGCCGTACCGTGGGGACGTGTGCAGCTTCATTGAGCAGGGGTTCCAGGCCTCTCAGCAGAAGGGGCGGCGTTCAGGATCGGGGCTTGTCGGCAGCAGCATCTCTTTGGGACATGCGGATGCTGGCTTGGCCCCCTATGTCATTGACATCCCAAGCCTGATGCAGTTCCGGCAGGACACAGGTAAGGGAGCTTCCTTCTCATGCCAGCATTTTTGTAAGCCTGCTTGTGTGCTTAAAGAGATTGCCCTGCAAAGCTCTGCTGACATTGTTGTTACTTGCCGTGTGCTGTGTCTTCTCTCCTGATGCTGTGTGCCATCTGGCATGTGGGCAAAGCAGCGTTGGCTGACGTGAATCTGCAGGGCTGTGCCAGGCAGACAGGGGTGAGAGAAGCCTCGTCATGAGCCCTCTGGAGCTCAGAGCTTGTGAGGTAGACTCCTCAGAGCTGGAAGCTTTCTGCCTGCCCCCCCAGCCCACATTTTGCAATTGAAACCCTCCTGACTGTATCCCTTGTTCCCTCTGCAACAGGTGTGCCAGCTGCTTTACTTTGGCATGCCATCCTGTGCAAGCTGCTCTGTGAAAGCCTGCTGCCCCTGGCAGAACAATGTCATGCAGCCACTGAATAGTCCCGCACTGCTGCTGTCCCAGGCTTGCTTGCTTCCTCCCAGGGAGGAAGGGTGGGCTGCTCCTAATTACAGGGCTGAGGTTTAATTTTCATTCTCGTCTTGATTTTTCTGAGGTCGCTGGGGCTACCAGCTCCGAATGTGCTGATATGGTTCCTGCCCTCTTCTGCTCCAGATGTGCTGAGCAGCTGTAGCTCAGAAAGCAGGGATGGAATGTGTGCTCTTATCTCCAGAAAATCCAGGGAGATTCTGCATTACACACCCAAAATGAATGGAAAATTCTCCGTGCATCAGTTTGCCCTTTGCCAACACCTTTCCCCTTGCCACAGGACGCAGTCATGTTTAGCACGCTGCCTGAGCTCACACCAGGCTGCAGAGTTGGGCAGTGTACTGGGTTCTTGCCAGCTGAAGCAAGAAATGAGCACTGTCTTGAATCAACTGCAAAATGAGACAATTCCTCCAGGAAAGGGAAGTGGTTGGAGTGGTGAATGCTCATCGCAGCTGCATCCGTGTTTTTGTTCTGACTTCATAGTGCTTACCAGTGACCTTGAGATGAGTTCTCCCTAGAAGTGTCTTGAGCACTGGCAGGATTGGCTCAGCATGGCCTGGAAGTTCTGTTGAGGGCTGTGGCTTCAAGCAACACAGCACAGACCACCAGAGCTGGCACCAGCAGCTTTTTCTTGCTTTCTTCACACTGCAGTTGTGCAGGAGCCCTGCAGCTGGTGCTCCATCCCACACCTGGGCAGCAGGCCCTCCTTCACCAGGATGCCATCCGTTGCCAGGACACATCCCAGCTGGGTGAGGTTGAGATCTCAGCCTGTGGAGTTTGATTACCTGTGGGAGGCTGAAAGATGTGCCTTCTTCACATGTGCAGGTGTCTTGTGTCTCTTTAGTCTCTTGTGAAAGCCCTCAGAGCATCTAGCTGTGTTATCCAGTACAGCATGATTTGGGTTTAGTCATCTCAGGGAAGCAGCACAGTACAGTTTTGGAAATGATGCTGGATGACGTGATCTCTTTCTCTGGATGAGGTTTGTGGTGGTCTTTTAACAACAAAAAGGCTCATTCTGCTTTGTAGCTCTCCTGCAGTGCTTCTCACTGATTCGGAGGGATGCTGATCAGAGCAGCCGGGTCTGTGAGCCTCCCTCCATGGGTAACTGTTCCTGTGTGCTGTGTGTGATGCTGAGAATGCTCTCATATCCCCTCTTTGTGGCCCACTTCTAAGGAAGACTTTCTCTCTGCAGGGCTCTGCCTTAAACACGAACCTTTCTGAGCAAGCAGCCAGCTGACCTTTGTCATCTGCTGGAGAAAAGAATCTCTGCAGGAAACATCCCCATGAAAAATCTTTAAACAGAGCAAAAAATAGGCTGTTGTATTCTGCTCATTAGCTATTAGACAGACAAATAGCTCTTCAAAGGAAGCCAGGGAGAATAACAGGAAGCCAGTGTTAACGGGACTAGCATCCCCACCAACGGGGAGTGACAGCTGTGCAGGGGGATCTTGTGGGCAGGATTAGCTGCAGGCTTCAGCTGCTGCTTTGGGCAGATTAGCTGGAAGTGAATGTGAGGCAGCAGCAGGAGTTGTCCTCCTGCCACAGCTGTTTGCCCACCCGGGAGACAAATGCCAGCTTCCCTGCCAGCCTGGGGGAAGGGGACCTTTTCCACGCAGCGCGTGCCTTCACTTGTTACTGACTCCTAAAAGCTCCTCTCCCCACTGCAGTTTGGGGATCTTAAAACTGCAGGTCACCTGAAGTCTTCCCTGTGCTGCTTTTAGCTTCTGACCTGCCATCGGAGCAGGGACTGCCTTGCTGATCTCTTTCCTGTGTGTCCTGCTCAGTTTTCCAACGCCTTCCTTTACCTGTGCTGGTCTCCTCTTTGCTGGGAGCAGGTTCCCAGCATCCATCTCTAAATGCAGGGCTTCTCTCACCGTGTTGGTCCCAATCTCATCCTTCTTCCCTCTGCTCAGATCTTCCCCAGTGTCTGTTGAGAATGTAGATTTGTGCACTCAGTCTTTCTCAGACCTGGCAGGAGTTGATTGCTGAATGGGAGCAGTCATTGCTTGAGTCTGCTCTTGGCTGTCTTCTCTGCTTTCCCATGTCAGACACTGATTCCTGGCTGGGGAAGGTCAGCTTGGTTCTGCTGACACCTTCCACCCTGGCTTTTGCCAGAGCAAGGCCTTATCCCACAGGAATCTCTGGGTTTTTTGGCTGAGCTGTCAGGGTTCAACCCTGGGTCCTACAGGGCAGGTATGGAATTTCACATGGTCTCGTGATCTGGCAACCAAAGCACTCAACAGAAACCACCAATGCTGCTCACGAGGAAGCCTGGGAGTGCAGCAGGAGCAGAGATATGACTTCCACTGTCAGCAGAGCTGCAGCACAGGTTGCCCTCTGGTGCAGGCAGTGTGGAGTCCCACAGAGCCACAAGAACATCCTGGAGCAGTTCTCACAGGGTTGAAGTGCAGATACTTGTTTGTTGATGTGCTCTTTCACCTCTTTCCTGGAGTTCAGGGTCAGAGCCCTCACTACTGCTTTAGAGGCTTTGTTGTTTTTTTCCCTCTTGCTGCTGTTCTCTGAACTCCTTTGTGTTAACAGCTTTTTGCATTCCCGTTCCCCACCACCTGCCTGCATTCCCAGCCTTGCCCCAGGGTATTCCCAGCTTCTCTCAGTGCAGTGGGCTGCTGAGGTTTTTTCCCACTGCGAACAGTTCAGGCCCAGCTGCAGGAGCCTATTTTTGCAGAGGTTTGAGCTTCTGTGCTGTTAGGTGGCTCATTTCCTTCTCAGGAGGTTTTTTGCTTTAAAAAAGCAGCTGAGCGAGGTCCCCTTGGAGAGCCTGGCTTCTGGGGGGCTGGAGCTCCTGCTGTTGCTGTTGAGCAGCCTTGCAATGACAGCACGTCTGCTTTGGATGCTCTTCCTTTGTGTGAGCAGCCGTTCTCTGCAGCTTCCAAATGACTTTGCTGGTTTTCTCTGCTCGTCTTGCGGCAGTCAGGAGCTGAGAGAAGCTGGGCCTGTCCTTCCCTCTCTGAAGCCCTTGTCCTGCCCTCGTGGGAGCAGAGTTGCCCAGGCCTTTGTGCAGCAGAGGGAAGTGGGCCTTCAGCCCCAGCAGCGCTTTCTGTAGGTGCCGTGTCTCTATAGTTACTCTGCTGTTGAGGCTCTGGGAGGTTTTTTTACCAGATCTGTGCCTGAATTTTTTTATTTAACAACGTCAGTGAGGTATCTGTGATTGCTGCTCCTTCCTGCCTGGGTGTGCCGGTCTCCGCATGTTCTCTCCTTCCCTCCCTTCCCATCCTTCCTCCCAGCAGCTTTTGAACCTGTTGCCAGCCCTCAATCAGACTTGCCTGAGGGACAGGGATCTCCGAGGCGTTCTGTTTCTCTAAGCTCTGTGAGCAAAACCACCTTTGTCGGGATGAGGAAGTCTGTTAGCGCTCCTCATTAAACACCACAGATCAGTGATCAGTGTAGAAGCGCATTGCTGAAGCGGGTCCATTTCTCTGATCTCAAAGTGCTTTTTTTTCCCCCCTTCCCTACCAGGCACGATGCGGGCAGTCCGCAGGCACCTCTTCCCCAGGGACTCGGCAGCCGAGCAGGGCATCTTCTGGGAGTGGCAGAACGACGAACGCGGCTGGTTCCCCTACGAGATGAACGTCTGCGTGTTCCTGGAGCAAGCCCACGCCTCCAGCCACCAGCGGGTGGACCTCGGACCCTTCGGCTACAACTATGAGGTCGACCTGGTGGCTCAAGTGCAGACCAACAAGACCACGAGGTTCTGCCGCAGTGTTCGGAGGCGGGTGGACAAACCGTACCCCGTGACGGCTTCCCTGGCTCCCCTTCACACGGGGTCGGGTTGCTCGTGCCAGCAGTGCTGGCTGAACGGGGGGACTGGCCCCATCACCACGCGGTACCGGCACTCCATGATAAACTTCCCTAACTCCTCCGCTGCACCTCAGGTTTCCGGTAGGACGACATCAGTGAGTTCTTCCGGCGTCGGCTTTGTGCCCTACAACAAACCCGCTTTGTCTGGAGCCAGGTCAGCACCGCGGCTCAATGCACAGAGCAGCTGGGCTTTGCCCCAGGCTGGAGGTGTTGTGGGCCCCAGCACAGGACTGTCCGCATCGAATGGAGTCAGGTACAGAGCCCGACTCACCTTCAAACGCTGCGTGTGTCCCAGAGACCTGCTGTGCTCAGGTCTCCGTTGTTTAGGAGCCTCTCTTTGCTAAGCTCTTCTCCCTAAAATGGGGCAGCCTTCTGGTGTCTGATGGATGAGGAGGTTTCCCTTCTGCTTTCCCTTGCTTTTCTCCCGCTTGAAATTTCATCCCTGTCAGCCAGGAAAGCCACATTGAACCACTGGAGGAAGTGGTCAGGTTGAGATTCTGCAGGCGTGAGGAAATGTAAGGTAGCATTTTGAGGGGGATAACCAAGTGAATGCAGAGGAGACTTATAAGCACTCCTGTTTAGTTCAAAATATGCTTCTGTTCTCCTCAAGCCTTGCAGGTGCTGCAGGCTGAATGGAAAGCAGCATCCTGTGGGCTCACCATGCTACCCTATGCTCTCTGCTTAGCCTAGCCACAGTCAGTTGTCCCTGGGGCTGAAGCAGGCAGTCAGTGTCTCCTTCACAAAGTGGAGCACTTTCCTCTGTCTTCTTGCAGGGTTGATCTCTGTGAAACCCAAACCAAGCAAGATACTCATGAATCAGTTTTTCAGGGTCATAGCTTTCACTGCACATGGGATGTTTTCTAAGCTGGTCTTCCATGGCCTGTCGTCTTTCCAGGAGCTGATGATAGATAATGCATGCACTGAGCATCTTCCAGCTACAGTCACTTTCAACTGAGCGCTGAGTAAGGGCTGTCTGACTGCTCCCTTGGTTTGTGAGCTGCAGTCATTGTGTGGAGCAGTACATATGCTCTGTTCTGTAATCATCTCAAGCATCACTGTGAGCATCTGAGCAATTAGAAGCAAACTTGCCAGAGCTGATTTACCTGTCTGTGCCAGTCCAGGTAAAGGCATAGATAAGAGATCAGAAGGGCAGAGAAAGCATACTGTGCTCCATGCCATTAGCAGAGAGTTTTGAGGTTTGTATCTTAAGCAGGACTTAAGTCTTGCTCACTTGTTGAACCTCTCTCCTTGGAGATGTTCAGAGTCCTTTGATGCTACCTTTCCAAGGGCTCTGTCCTTTCCCCTGGCCAGACAGATGAATGCACATGGGGAAATCTGTCTTCCACTGCAGTTCATTATGTGAAAGGGCTTCTTTCAACACCAGCTGACAGCCCAGGACGGCTTTTCCCCTTCCTTCCCATGTGGTGAGTTGGAAATCGTGCAGGGTTGGGGTAATTGCTCTTGGCTGGGGTTATGTTCCCAGGCTCGGGAAGCCCATGTTCCAGCAGAAAATACCCTCATTTCTGCCAATTAAGGGAAACCGGAGTAGCATGCCCTAACAATGCGTTTCATTTAATTCCTAAGCCCACAGCATTCCTTAGTTATTGTATCCACTGCGTTCCCTGTCTTTCCCCTCAGCTTAGCTCTGTGGGTTAGTTCCTCTTCCATTGCTCATCACTGCTGCATCACTGAATAGTGAGGCTTTTGTGGTTGCAAGGATGAGGTGCTAATTATGCTGAGCTCCTTATCCCAGGAAGGGCTTGTGTGTCTTTGATTGTCTTAACTGCACCATGCAATTCCTTCTTCAGCTGCTCCCTCCCTGTGGCCATCACTGCAGCTTGAGCAAACATCCACCAACAAACAGAGCTGTGCTGCCTGTGACAGAGCAGTGCGTGCTGCAGGAAAGGGAGTGGTGGCACTGAGGGATTCTCTGGTGTCTAATAAAGGTTGTGTTGTGTGCACTGCTCAGCCTTTGGCCCTGAAGCACACACCCCTGGCAGACGTTTACAGAGCTTGCAGGGAGTCCTGCCTTGCTGGAGCTGAGCTGTAACTGGCAGCTCAAAAGCTCCTGCAGACTGAAAGGCAGTGCAGTTACGTACACCCAGTGACATGCACCCAATTTTGTAGGAAATGAAGCTAAAAATGGCAGCACTGAAGAAATCCTCTCTCTTGTAGGGCTGAGAAAGGTGTAATTCATCCTGGAGAGCTGCCCAGCTCCCTGTGTGGCAGTGACAGCTGTGCCCACTGCACAGGCAGGGCTCACCCCAATGCAGGTTGGTGGTAGCATGGGCACGTACAGCCTTTGTGGTATCAGTGGCAGGGGAGTGTTTCCTGCTTGCTGCAGGGATGGAGGTCAGGGTAGAGCTCAGGCACTGCATGCTGCAGGTTTAGTTTCCCCATGCTCTCAGAGGATCAGAGTCTCTGGAAGACAGAGGAGCATTGGCTGGAGCAAGCCAAGGCATAAGTAGATGTTAATGTTCTTGGCTCTACTCTAATGTGTGAAATAAATGTGGGCAGGTTATTTTGCTTCTTGGTGTCTTAGTTTCCTCCCGTGCAGTAAATATAGCACATCCAGCCTCCTTGCAAATGACACTGAGAGCCACAGATGGAGTGTGCCTGCAAGGGCTGTGTGTGTAGAGCAGAAGGCAGCGCTGCCTCCAGCAGCTTTCCATCCCCAGGTGAAGCCATGCTGGGAAGCATGCCGTGCTGCAGCCCCAGATCTTCCCCTGCACTCAGGAGCTGCAGACCAGGGAGCATTCAGAGATGTCAGGCACTGACTTTCAGCTGCTGCAGGCACAGCCCGAGCTTTGGCTCAGAGATGCAGGCAACAGCTGGGAATCTCTGGGCAGCAGAGGTGTGGGAACAGGCACACCCGCTCGGAGGCGAGGCACAGTGTGTGCTACACAGCCGTAGCAATATCCTCCTGCGTTACCCCCTTCCTCCTCCAGAAGAAGCCACCTCAGGCCCAACGTAAGCTCAGAGTTGCATTTCTGCACCTTTTTTAGCATGGCAACACTTCCTCCCACGCACTGCGGCTTCGGATCTGCAGAGGCAGCGTTGTGGCAGAGGCAGCAGTGTGAGTTTCCCTTGGTTTCATCAGCCTCACGTCTGGGATTTCTGCAGGTTTCTGCACGTGGCAGCCCTGCCCCTGTGCTCACATGGATAAGTTAGCACATCCTATGTCAAACCGAGTCTGCGTTGGTAGCCCACACAAAATAATTACTTAGTTCCTACGTCATCGGTTCAGTTGGCTTAAAGCCTTCCTGCAGTCAAAGCTAACACGCTTTGCCTTTTCTGTACATCTTGAGGGCTCTTCTCACTTCACAGAAGCTCTGGCTCCTGGGTGATTTGACAGCGGACCTTGCAACACAGGAAAGAAAAGAAAGAATCCCTCTGCCATCTTCCCAAAGAGCTCTTCATCCCCCTCCCAGATCAGCTCTGGGTTTCCTTCCCTTGAATCCTCAGCTCTGCCATGTTTTTCCTTTCCATGGGGAAGGTGAGATGGAAGCACCCAGGTGGCTGCAGTACTTTGGGCACAAAGCTGCTTGGTGTCACGGACCAGGAATGGACACTGCAGGTTCTCCTGGGCTGCTTTCTGGTGGGAGAAGGTGGGGGAGCATTGGGAGAGAAAAATGAGAAGGAACTGTGATGAAGGAGCGAAATCAGGGAAGAAAGAAGTCATAAGGAGGGTCACAGTAACTGACTAAGAGCCCTTTGAAGCTGAAATGAGGATTTCCACTGTGGTCAGAGGGGTTTGAGCTGGGCTGCAGTGAGAACAATCGGTTGCATCACTTGAAAAGGTTGCAACATTAGGGGCAACAGAGGGGAAAACACAGAAAAGGATGGGAACCTCTGGAGTGTGGAGGACCCTTTAAAGGTCTGGAGGCTGCCAGCACCACACTGACACCCGGGGTTCCTCAGGAGCTCAGAGCATACAGGAACCTGCTCCAAACACAGCAGGCAGGGGAACAGCAAGGTGGGGATGTGTCGCTGCTGCAAGAATGGGAGGTAGGCACGTGTCACTGCTGGATCTTAGCAGGGTGCAGAGAGGGACCGCTGCTGTCATGCTGTGTTGAGCACAGCAGCAGGTTTTGCATCCCAGTTAGAGAGAACTAGGTTCTCAGTGACAAGAGATGGCTTTGGGAACTTGATAACAGCCTTCCTATAGTGGCGGCCAGGTTTGATGTATGTGGGGCTGGTTTGGGGATGTGGTCATCTGAATGCTTTGTGAATGACTGCGACTGCTGCCCATGAGCTGCCGTGCCTGTGTGCCACCTAAGGCAAAGCCCACAGGTGACTTCTCTGTGCCAGCATGGTGGGCTTCAAGCTGGGGTCTAGCTTGCTCCTAGCAGTCCCCTCATTGGTTTTCATGCTGCTGCTCCCCTTTCCATCTCCTGCTGCCAGCTGAACAACTACCCACATTTCCTAAACTGCTTCAGGTGCTGTTACCAGCACTGAGAAGTGCTACCAAAATAAGCTAGGAACTTAAAAGGGGCACTTGGTGTCCACCTTCTCTTGGCTTCTAAGGTAAAGCATGTGCCAAACTCTTCTAAGCCTCTTTCAGTCTTTTCCCCCCTTGTTCATATATTTTATAGTACCCTCAAAGATAGCAAGCATCAAAACCCTGCTTTGTAAGGGGGTGGGCTCCTTAAGTATGGCTGCTGGGCCAGTGGGATGTGTGGGTGGGGGGTCCTAGGTGAGGCTCACCTGGGTAATTAGAGCCTGTTAAAACATCTAGGGCTGTGTGCTGCTGCAGCTCAGTTGGCTCTCACTTACCTGGCTGTTGATCTGTGCTGTTGTATTTTTTCTTTCTTGTTCTCTCTCTAGCACTCTCAACCTCCCAGTCAAGATGTCCAAGCCCAGCAAACTGAACCAAGCCTTGGCAGGTAACAATCTTATTTTGCTTTATCTGCTTTGTTCCTAGGGTTGCGTGAGTGTTTCCTCTGGCACTTACTTTTCCTTCTTAGCCTTCAGGGAAACTCTGATTTGTGTTTAGTAGTGAAAAAGTTCTAATCCTAAAATCCAAACAGCAGAAAGAGCAGATTTGAGAGAGATCAGGAAGGTTGAACCTTAGCAATTGTGTTTTCTCAGTAGAGCTTGTTGTAAGGCTTTGTTCCTGTCCTAGCTGAGGTGAGGGTTTGATGGTGGTCAGCATGGATCAGCACTTCCCTAATGCAGGAGCAGAGTGCCAGCTGGCGTGCAGTCAGTCCTGGTGCAGGAGAGATCAGCTCTGTGGACTCATCTAAGAAGCTCTGCTTCTGAATTGTGGTTTAGAGACAGGCTATGAGCTATCAGGAGAAGTGGGTGTATTTAGGGCTTGGGTGTTAACTTTACAGCTATGGGGAACACCTGGGCCATGCTGTGTGCTGCTGGCAATTGCTGCTTGGTTTTTTTTTCCTTTTTTCCTTCCTTAGAGGAGGAAGGCTGCAGTGCAGGCTGTATGGAATCTTTCTGCATGGCTTTATTACAAAGGCTCAGGTGGTGGTTAGCTTAAAAAGGGTTGTAATGCGTTGCCTTAGGGAAAGGAAGAAACAGAAGTTAAATCAGTTGCTTTCTCCTGTGGCAACACAATGCAGGCTGGCTTGTTGTCATTGAAACCTGTGAATCCTATCCTAAATATACCCAAGAAGTGCATCTGAGAGGGATGAAAGTGCCAGTTTTCAGTGCTGCTTTTCAGAGTAGTTTTGCCTGTGAAACATGAAATGGCGTTGCCTTGAAAATGGCAGCTCTGTGGCTTTCAGTGCTTGAAATCTGAGTGCCAGAACTTGGTGGTGGTGTTCTGCCTTGGTTGGCTGTAGCTGTGGGGACTGCAGTGTGACAGTGCCTGCTGGGAGTGCAGGCTTTGCCCTGGTGATCCCCTGTCACTGATGTTTTTGGTCATTCAGTTTTAACGCTATGGTGAGGATTGTGCCTTGTGGGTCTCCAGAGCTAAATGGGCACCTCATAAAGTCAAATACAGGGTGTGCTGACAGCATGTAGCCCCTCCAGCTCCCTGTTAATACTGCAGGCTTTGTGGAAATGAGGTGTAAGGAGAGCTTCCACTCAGTTTGGGAGGATGACCTGTGAGCAGAGCTCACTGTGAGAGCTTTGAGTTTCCTCCCCTGGCTGTTAGTGCTGACTGTAATTAGTTACTTAATCACGTAAGGTTAAATACAGCAAAGCACTGACAAGCCCTACTGAATCCAGGCTATGTTAATAGTGCTAACTGTGACCTTGTTCTACATATCCAAGTTGTCCCTTGTTAATTTGAAAGGTCTGCAGATCCCTGCAGTGAGCAGGAGGTCTGAGTGGCTGCAGGGTGCAGCATGGTGGTGTAGGCTGGGCTGGGTGGTCGCTCATCCAGTTAGCCACAGGGCAAGCATCTCCTCTGGGTCCTCTGTCTCTGTAGTCCATGGCTGTGATCAGATCTGGGATGCTCTGAGGGGCCAGGGAGGGGAGAAATCTGAAGTTCTGAATCAGCAGGTAACGGGGGATCCTGCTGCTGTCAGTGGGAAGGTGGGCTTTGGTGGTGTGATGAGTGCCTGGGATTTCAGTGAAGACTTAATAACACTGCAGCTCTACAGCTCCAGGCCCCAGAAACCATGAAGCTGACTTCAAGACTCTATTTTCTATGTTTTTTTCTTTATTTTCTGCTGCTTTAATATTTTGAGGTGTATGGAAAATCTGTTGTTGAAGCTTTCTTTCCACTTCTGGTATTTGGTTAGTACAGAGAAAGGCCAAAATATCAATCTCAGCAAACTGTTAAAGTGAGCGTTGGTGTTTGAGCTGTGACTGGATGGGTGTGCTGGGCTGGGGGTGAGTGAGCAGCTGGTTGGTGCTCTGTGCATTATGTAAGGGTGTTTTCCCCATGCTTATATTCTGCACAGGATATTACAAAAGTGTCTTATTTACATGGGAGATTGAGAAGAGCTGGTGGATGTTGTCAGAGCTGCAGCAGAATTAACTTTACCCCATGGAGTTGTAACATGGTGCTCGTGGCCACTTAGATGCTTTAAGCTAGAGAAAAGAGGGAGGGGTGTGTGTGCTTCTTGCACATACACACACATGCACTTGGCATGTACACGTTTCCACATGAGCCTGGGGTGCCTTGCTGTTTGCTCTTGTCACCAGACCTGTGGGAGGATTGTTGGATGCTGAGATCTCCAGCACTCTGAAGGAGGAATTGTTGTGGTGTTTGAGATAAGCCAGAAGAGCAGCATAGCACAGGAGCAGCCCCATTCTGATTGCTCTCTTGTTTTGTTTCTGTAGGAAGAGAGGATTCATTTTGCATCTCTGTGAGGGCAGCAGAAGGTAGAAACAGAAAATGATCTTTTCTTGCCAATTTAAGGTTGTCTATGGGGAGAGCACTGACCTGGGGGTAGCTCTCCTGGTCCCATGCTTAACCTGTGCTCTGTGTGCACATGGACCTGCTGTTGCCTTTGCAACTCCTGAAATGAGAGTTCCTGGAATAAGTACTGAATTGCTTTGCAGTGATTCACAATGCTGGTAGACAACTTTGGGTAAGTTGTTCAAGGTGCAGGAAGGGCCACGTTAGCAGGTAACTGAACTTAGGTGGGTTCCATGGCTGGTTCTTCACTTGGTTCTCTGACATGGAGTCTGAGGTCGGTTTCCCGTCCTCTGCTTTCATCTTGTTCTTTTTTTTTCCTTTTGCAGCAGACTCTGCATGTCAGTTAGCAAACTGGTGTTGGTCTCCTCAACAGAGCATTAATTCTGCATTTGCGTGTCAGTCAGATGTGTGTGGGTGGTGACAATCCCTGCTGCTCTTTGGACTTCTCATCAGATGTCAGCCTCTGCAATCAGTGTAATCACAATGCTGAGAAATGAGCGTTTGAGACAGCCTCACCATTCCCCTCCTTTGCACCAGGCTGGGGAATGGCATTTATGGCTCTGGTGGGGTCAGGGAGCTGAGATTCACAGCCTCAGAGGCCCAAGTACCTGCCTGGTGCAAGCAGGTGGCAGCTCTGCAGCCGCTGGGCTTCAGCTGCTCAGCTTTGCTCACTGCCTCCAAAAGCAAGTAGCTTTTGTTAGGGGAATGCTTAAGCTGTTGCTCAAGGCATTCTGGAGGCTGAAGGGCTGCTGGTGCAGCGTGGAGCTGGGGGCAGGCAGCAGGCTGTAGCGGGCGGCTTGCAGGAAGCTGTGACATCTGGGTGCTCACGCTGTTCCCTTGATGCTCGTGCTGAGAGCAGCCCGGTGCTGGCAGTGGGGTGAGGTCACTGGCTCAGTGCCACTGTGCTCTAAAGATCCTCTCTGTCCCTGCAGCTCCTGGGCGTGGGAGGGGGGTTATGTGGCACCTAGCAGGGCTCCTGGCTTGGGGTTACCTGTTCCCATGTGTGCTGGGGGATATGCAGTGCATGGGGCAGCCCTTCCTTGGGTAGTCCTGTGCTAATGACTGACTGTGTCTCATATCCCATCTTGTGAAATGCTTTCTGTCTAGAAGTCTTTGGTCCTTACATGCTGCTTAGTGAAAGCATCTAACTCTTGCATCAGGGAAGACTCTGTGGGATGTGTACTGGGACCTTACCTGAAGCTGGTACAAAACACGGCCGGGGCTGGTTCTGCATGTGGGGCATTTACATGGGCTTTGTGCAGGGGATTCCTACTTGCAAGCAATGGTTCCTGGACTGGCTCTGTACTTCAGGCAGGAAGTAGCCTTACTGCTTGCACTTGGTTGGTGTTTCCCATTGTAACTCCATCTTCAGTCCCGTGTGGGCTGGTCCCTTATTTCATCCTGAATGATGCATTTGCTTTTCTGTCTTCCCGACTCAGTTGAATATGGGCTTGAAAAACAGAAGCCTTGGTAACTTCAGCTCTGGCCATGAGCTGTGCACAGATCTGGGGATGCTGGCAAGGATTTCCTTGGTGTTAGGATGTGGTTTAGCACAGGCAGCTGTAAGAGGTAACTTCTGGGGAGGTGCTGGCTTCTGGGTTGTCTGCTGTGTGTCTGCAGCCATTAATGGTTTTTGACTGTGGCAGGGGGAATTCTCTTCTGAGAACACCATGCAGGTGTTCCCTGGAATGTAAGTTTAAAAGCAGTATGCCACCTTAGGAGTATTCTGCCTTCAACAGGCCTGAATTTTCCAAGCAAACATTGTACTCTGTCAGCATGATCAGTCCTGTGGCTCTGTGCGTGCTGCCCTTACCTTCAGGGAGTGGCTGTCCTTGTGAATGAGTCGCTGCCTTAATCTGTGTGCAGTCAGTGCAGCAGTCCTGGTGGGGCAGGGAGGGTGAGCAGTCTCAGGCTCCAACTGTTTGAACAGGGCAGCTCTGTGCTCAGCCCAGGCTGTGCAGGCAGCTATGCCGCACCCTGGAGGTCAGCTTGGGTGTTCCTCTTTGGAAGTGCTCAGCTGGATGGGGGAGCTGAGCAGGAGCTTTTGGGATTGCAGGCAGCACCAGGCCCCCCAGTGTCAGCGCTGCCTCCAGGGCTTTGCATTAAGCAGACTCAAAATGCCTGAGGAGCCCTAAAGCTAAAACAGAGAGGAAGGTCCTGTTCATCCCTGGCCTGGAGGATGCCCACATCTCCTTACTTTGGTTTGCTGCCCAGGTTCTTCCTTCTGAAGGCCTCTGGATCCCATCCTTGTGCTGACTCCAGTCCTGCTGCCTGTCAGGTGTTTTATGTTCGATGAATCGAGGGCCTGGGTTTGGTTTTGTTCTGTCTTTTTTTAATTTTCTTGGAAAGTTTGAAGGTTTTTTTAATGAATGTGTTTCCCCGTTGTTTCCCTCCTGCATGTGGATCTCCTACCTGCTGTAGGCATGACGGCTATTCTGATGTCAGCCGCTGGACTCCCCGTGCACCTCACCTGTGTGCCGCAAGCTGCCAGCACCCATAAAGCCACTAAAAAACACAGCTCAGTTAAGGAGGGGAGGAAAGTGTCCAAGAAAGGTAGTTCCTGCTCAAACTGATATCTGCTTCCGTCTCCTCTTTATCTCTCTGCACTTGTTCTACCTCCCTCTTTTCCTCTCGTCTCTCCCCTGAACCCTGTTGGCTCTTCTGGTTCGGCTCGTGACGCTCATCCTGCTGAGGATGGAGCAGTGTGTGTGGTCTCTGACAGGCTGTACAATAAGGTGAGAAGGCAGACGCCGTGCTGTGTAATCTCTGCTTGTTTCCATCAGTCCCTGGATCTGGAGCAGCGTAGTTGCTCTCTGTGCACGACTGATTTCTGCAGGCTCCCCTGATCCCTTGGGGTCTGGCTCTTATCCATGTGCTGTCTCAGGGAAGGTCTCCTTGTGAGCTGTGCCCATGGCTGAGTCACAAGGTGAGGAGGGTCCTGCAGCCAAGCAGGTCCCTGAGTCACGTAGAGGGCATTCAGGGCCAAACTGGGATGGGTTTTTCTCCACTCCTGTCTGGGATGGAAGGGAGTAGAAACCTCTCTGGTGGCTGTGTGGTGGCAAGTAGGACTGGGTTGTTCCCTGCTGAATGAGCCCCCAGGGCTTGGCTCCTGCCCTTCAGTGCTGCTGGCATCCTGCACCCTCTGCCTTGAAGGCTGTAGGTATCTGCTGTGGAGTGTGGTTCCCATGGTGTGTAATTTCCATGGAACTGCTGGAGTGGGTGTCATAAAATATCCTAATTTGGAAGGGACCTGTAAGGATCATCATGTCCTGGGGTGGGCAGCCAGTCTCTCCCTGCAGGTAAGCAGAGGGAGCTGCAGGCTCCACAGCTTTGCCTGAGATAGGTGCCCAGCATGGAGGTGTCTGCATTCAGGAGTGCAAAGAACCTCATGGCAGTGGTGGGGAGGCAGCTGGCTGTGTTGGAGCTTGCTGGTGTTTGGTCTTGGAGCCAGCACGTGCAGTGAGGAAGCTCAGCAGGGAGGTGTGAGCAAACCCCCTCCAAAGGGGGACATTAAACAGACATTTAATGTGGAAGGAGATACCTTGCAGAACTGTGTTATGTACAGAACTGTGGGGAGGAGATGGAAATGGCAGGAATGAGAGACAGCCCATGTGGAGTAGGATGTGTGGGAGGGGGAGGAGAAAGCAGGGGGAAAAGTGGGGAAGAGCAGGAGGTGTGAATATGAGAGCTGGAGGAGAACTGAGCAGAGGCAGAGCTGGAGGGACTGGTGCAGCATTCCTCAGCCCTCGCCCTGTGCTGCACCCCGTGTGCTGTGCAGCAGTGGAGCTGCTGATGGTCAGTGCTGCAGAGCTGTCTGTGCACTGCAGCAAGATGTGGCCACGGTCCTCTCAAGTCTGCTCTCAGCAGAGGGGTGGCTGCAGTGCTGTGGGATGTCCCATGGCTGCCCTGCTGCTCCAGCAGTGCACCTTTCCCCATCAGTTTTGATGCAGCACCCAGCAGCTCACACATGTTGCTGTGCTGGGGCTGTTTCTTCCCACCCTGACTGACAGTTGGGCAGGGGCTGCTGAGTGCTGCCTTCATGCAGCCAGGTTCCTGCTTGGCCCTGGGACTCACATGTGGGTATGGCATAGGGTAGTGTGGGAGCTGTGCCCGGTGCTGCTCTGGAGAACCGTGGCTGCCAGCTCCCTGCTGTGGCTCAGCAATGCCACCTGGTGGGACCAGGGAACCTCCAGCCTGAGGGGCAGAGAGGGGATGTGAGCAGAAGGGCTGTGTCTGTGACATGAGCACAGTGTGGCTCCTTCCATCTGGCATAGCAGGATCCAGTCCAACTCAGGATCTGTCCAGCTGCTCAGGATGTGCTGCAGAGGAGATGCTTCGCCAGCTCTGCTGCTTCCAGTGCTCATCCAGGGGAAGGGGGTGCCCCTTTCTGTTACAAAACAAGATGTAGCAAGCTAGAAAGCAGGACCCTCTTTGCTGGGGGCAGGGAGGCTGTACCTGCAGAGTGCTGAGTGCATGACTGCTGCCCGAGGAGGGTCTTGTTGCCCCCAGGAGCAAGCTGTGCCTGTGTAACACTCCTGCTGGCCAAGGAGTGCTGTCCTGCAGTGACAGTAACGAGCTTGACTTTGTCAGACTGTTCTTGTTCTCTTTCTTATAAACCCTGAAGTTATAACAGGCAGAGACAGGTCCATTTTGTGCCCTGAATTTCTCCATCTTCACTTCACGCCTCTCCAGGTTTTTCTGTCACTGAGAGCTCCAGCAGGAGCTGTGCATCCAGGTGCAGGCGCATCGGTGTGAGTGCCAGCAACTGGTACCAAAATAGATGGTGGTGGGTGCAGCGTGCACCTGCTGAGCCTTCTTGCTGCCTCCTGCAACTCCCCGTCCTTCCTCTCGGGTGCAGCAGAAACGTGGCAGCATTGACCCTGCTGGCATCCCCTGCCCTTTGCTGTGGCCCTGTCCCAAACCTCAAAGCTAGCTCTGCTACAAGAGAGTGCCCTAGAGGGCCCTGTGCTTTGGCCCCACAGCCCTGGTGGGGTGCTTTGGTGAATCTCTTAACACTGAACCTGTACCTGCACACAGTCTGGGTAAGGTGTTGTTGACAGAATTGCATCTAGCTTTCTGGAAAGCTGGGTTATGCTTAACAAAGGCACTAATTAGTCAGGACTCGTTAATGGTGTTGCTGTTTGGCAGCGATGTCTCTGGCACAGGCCAACACTGTGCTGCATGTCTGGGGGAAACCCACTGCTGGGCAGGCATTGTGCTGCCAGTAGCTGCCTGCAGCTCCCAGCCACAGGTGTGGGGTGACTGTGCATGGCATTTGCTGGAAGCAGCCTGTCTGAACCTGTGTGCTGCTCGCTGTATGGCCCTCCTGGGGACAGGAGGGAGGTGTAACTGCTGCAAGCAGTTGGTTGCTGAGTGAGGATTCATAATGCATCTGTGAAATGTTGCCTTTGGAAAGCCCTCGCTTCAGTAAGTGGCTTATTATCTGTGGGGAGGAAGGGGAAGCATTAAAGAAAATCATTATTCCTTTTGGTAAATGAAAGGATGGTAAACATTCCTTCACATCCTGCATGGATCAATAGCACAGCATTAGGCCAGCTGCTGGTAAACAGCATTGAAAATGCTGTAGCAGAATTGACCAGTCCTCTATTAATCTTGAAAACCACGGAGCCTAGGCAGGCTTTGATCCCAGGGGATGGCTGGAACAAAGGCTTGGAAGCAAATGCTTCCACAGAGCAAACAGCGCAGTACGTGAGTGATTCCACTGCGGAAACGTGTGGCTCGTGCCACAGCTGCTGGTTGGACAGGCTGCTGCTCTGCTCTGGGGCATGGCAAGGTGAATAGCTCCAAAGCTGCTAGATCTGTCATGCAGGTGAGCTGAGGTGTTGGGCCAAGTGCTGGGCAAGCACTGCTGCTGGTTGGACACAAGCTCTGCTTGCTTCCCTTGCTGTCTGTACCACCTTGTCTGTGCATCTTTTTGGTGTTGCTCTCTCCAGCCCGTAGCCAGAGGAAATGAAAGGTAGGTCAACTTGAAGAGCCACCTGAAAACCAGCCAGATAGAGGAGGACTTATGATCAGCCTGGTGGGTGGCACAGGACCCTCAGGAATGCAAACAGTTGCTGTGATCAGTCCTTAAGGAGGAGGATGGACTTGTGCACAGAGCAGGCTGCACCCACTGTATGTCCTCTCCAAAGCTTGCAGAGCAGAAGCTGAAGCCTCCTGCTGCCCTGTGACAGTTTCTTGCAGTTACCAACCAGAGCCCACATCCAGCTGCCACATATGAGCAGTGCCACGCTGTGTTTGTCAGCTGGAGCCCGGGGCAGGGGCATCATGGAGCGCTCTGCTGGGACAGATCTGGCCATGGGAGGCGGTGGGCTGAGCTGAGGGTGAGCGGAGGCAGTTCAGGCAGATGGCATCCCCTGCCACTGTTTCTGGCTGGCATGTCTTGATCCACTGCGTGTGAGCAGGGTCCCAGCAGAGAGGACAACACAGCAGTGCTCTCCATGAGGTCAGGATGAGGCCTTGAGGCAGCTCCTGGCTTTGCTGAGCTCTTATCCTGAGTGCTGGAAGATGGAGGCTCACTCAGGCTCCTGTTTGTCTCCTGCTCTTCTTGTGGCAGCCATTGGAAATGCTTTTCCAAGGAATTCTGGCATGCTCCTGAAGTGGAAAACTGCTGTTTCCAAGTTCCTGTGTTTGACTTGATGCTTAGTGTGTCCTGTTAGCACCTTCCTGGCCGAGGGGCTCCAGGGCAGTAAGCTCTCAGCCCCGCTCTGCCTGAGCCATCACGCATCTCCTGCCCAGCGCCGGCACTCAGAGGAGCATCCTCTCACATCACAGGCTTGTTTTCTTCCTGTGCTCAGTCATACCTTCCTGCTGCTCACACTGCCAGATAGCAAGTGTTTCAGGATGGCCAGGAATCCCCTTCTTAAAATAACTTGTCTTAATGACCGTGCCTTCATCTTGGAGAGTCTAGCACCCAGTTCATCCATCTTCCTTAGCAAAATGACTTTCCACCCACGTTAGCTCACTGCCTCGTCTCTTGCACTGTGCTGGATCCAGCTCTGCAGTGAAGAGGTGCATTCTTCCTGTTTGCATCTTGCCCATCTCTGCTGGTGGCACTCAGAGGAATCAGCCTCCTGCCTGATCCGGGTCTGTGCCAACTGCCAGGTCTCTGCCAGTTCCATGCTGGCTATGGCATGTGAGCAGTCCTTCCTGTCTGCTTTGCCGTGTTTGGCTCTACTATGAGAAGTGGTTGTCTGGACAGCAGAACCCACTGCTCAGTGAGGGAGTGTTGGAGTGCAGCTTCCTTGCAAGCCCCAGGGTAGCAGCATTGGTGCTTGTGGCAGTCCAACCTCTGTTAGAACTTGTCTGTCTCTCCCAGGACAGAGGAGAGCAGCCTTCACTGGTGCATCTCATCCTTCATCTCCCCAGAAGCAGGCTTGGAGCAGGGCAGGAAGGGTGAGGAGCCCCCTGTGCCAAGTGACAGGTCTCATTTAGCCTCCTGCCGGGTGCAGCCCTCACTTGTACAAATGTTTCCTTTTGCAGGCTGGTGGAGGAGCCTGGCTGTCTCTGTGATGGGCCTGACAACGGGTAAGGAGCTCCAGCTGTGTGCAGTGCAGGCGTGTGATGCCCACTGGCTGGATGCAATTCCCAGCAAGGGACTGGGAGCTGGGTGACAGCTGATGCTGTTGGCCCTAACCAGACCAGGGTCTTGTGTGATGTTTGCTGCTTAATCTTGTAACACTTCAGAGGGGGTGGGGGACGTGCTTGCCATGCTTTGGGAAGCAAACTCCTCCCTTGGCAGAAGAGGGCTATGCTCAGGGAAATGGGAAATGTCCATGTCTTGTACTGCAAATAGGGCACCTATTATAAAACTCCTTTGTTTTGTGTATCTTGTGAGTTGTGTTGTGTCTTACTAGGTTTGAGTGTGTGAAAGCTCAAGAGAAAAGCCACTGTTTTGTGTTAAGGATGCAAGGTTAATTCTGCTGTTCTCTTAAGGTCTGCTGCTCAGTATATGGCTAGGTTCCTCCTGAAATGCCAGCTGCAGGGTTTGGCAGTGTCTGACTCATGGTGTGAGAAGGTTCCCTGTCAGCTGAGTGGTGTGGGAATGTCTTTTCTCCTTTAATAGCCTATGACAGAATTCTTTCCCACTGAGTCTACTGTGTCCTTGAGTTGAGTTGGATTGTAGCTGCACAAAGAGTTCAGCTGGGACCCGGCTGGCATTACTTGGGTTACATAGGTGCACAGCAGCTGCAGGTGGCTCCTCAGGGTGTGCTGCACAGGGTGCAAACATCCACTGCTACGTGGCATCTCTTAACGGGAAACCTGTGAGCACGCAGAGGTTTGTGCTTGTGGATTCTCCCATCTGCAGCACTCAGTCCCAGCACAAGCTGTTCCTGGCAGGGGGTACTTCTGCAGGGCTTCTGTGGATTGGCTGGAGCAGCCTTTTCTCTCCTTTCTAACCCATACCTTTCTCCTTGGCATCCTGGCCAGTTACTTGCTGTCACCTTGCAGTGCCTGTATACCTCATGGTATGTCTGATGTCTTTCTTCTCTCTTCTTGTGCAGCAGCACCAACCGACCCAGAAGCAGTGGTGAAGAGGTACCTGGAGGAGGTGAAGGGCACTCCGGCAGATGAGGTGAGGGTTGTGGGGGTGTACACAAAAGCTGTCTAGCTGCTCTGTAAGGTGCTACATGGTGGCCTTCTCCTTGCTGTCTTGTACTCCAGGACTGTATCATCTGCATGGAGAAGCTGGCCTCTCCTTCGGGTTACAGCGACGCTTGTGAATGCAGAACAATCAAGCCGGATATGGTTGGTCGCCTGACGAACTGCCAGCACTCCTTCCACATGCTCTGCGTGCTGGCCATGTACTCCAATGGAAACAAGGTACTGAGCCAGCCCATCCCCACCAGCTCCTACGTGCCCTGAGTCTGGGTGATGCACTGCAGAGCTCTGACACCTGCTTCTCTCCCCACAGGACGGCAGCTTGCAGTGCCCCTCCTGTAAGACCATCTATGGAGAGAAAACTGGTACTCAGCCCAAAGGGAAAATGGAGGTCTCCACTTTCCCGCAGTCCCTCCCTGGCCACAGGGACTGTGGGACAATCCAGATCGTGTACCACATCAGCAGAGGCATTCAGGTGAGCACAGCATGTTCCTGGGAACAGCTGCAGCCTGCTGGCAGAAGCTGTGAGAGCCTCCCTCCCACAGAAGTACAGGGCACCAACATGGTGCCTGCAGGCAGCCCGTTGCTGAGCAGCCTGCCAAAGATGCCATTCTTCTGAGGGTTTCCTCAGGCCATGTGGAAAAGCTGTGCTGTGGGTTTGTCTCCCACCAGAATTCACATAATCTGAAGAGCTGGCTTCACCTGTATCCCAGCATGAGGTGCCTCCTGGAGGACACGTGGTGCTAGCGTGTCCCATAGGAACATGTCAGATACCTCCTGCAGTCAGCAGTGCCCTGCTGCTTTCACGTGAAGAGCTGCCTTGATACAGGACTGCCAAATCCTCCTGCTTATCCCAAATTTTGCTGCTGTCTGAGGATGAATGTGCCAAATATGTCTTATCTGTTGCAGGGCCCTGAGCACCCCAACCCAGGGATGCCTTACACAGCAAGAGGCTTTCCTCGCTATTGCTACCTACCAGACAATGAGAAAGGCAGAAAGGTAAGGCACTGTGTGATGGGTTTCCTACTGGGGCACCAGATAAGTGGCGGGGGGATACACAGTGTTGGAAGGGACCTTGTTTCCTTGGTCTCCTGCTACAGCAGGGATTTAGGCTGTTAAGCTTCTGGCAAGCAGCTTCCATGGCTTTAGCTGCTGAAGGACAGTTCTAACTTTTTTTCCCTTCCCATTTTTCCCCACCCAGGTCCTGGAGCTCCTGAAGGTGGCCTGGAACAGGCGCTTGATTTTCACAGTGGGTACCTCCAGCACCACTGGTGAGAGCAACACGGTGGTGTGGAATGAGATCCACCACAAAACAGAGATGGACACAAACCTGAGTGGCCACGGCTACCCTGACCCCAACTACCTGGACAATGTGCTGGCAGAGCTGGCTGCCCAGGGCGTCACCGAGGACTGCCTGAGAAAATGAGTGGTGTTGAGGGCTCAGCTGGGCTGTGCACATCTCTGTGGCCCCCTGCCCAAGGGCCCACCCAGTGCACTTATTCCTGTTGCCTTAAGTTCCTGTGTCTGACCGTCTGTCACACTAAGCAATAACACTGTCATGTGGGAGTGCTGTCTGCTCTGTGCAGTCTCTTGTTTTTTTTTTTCTGGAGGGAAGCTATTTTTGTAGAAGGTGTGACTGTAAGTCCAGGTAGGGTTGGTGTCTGCAGCTAGGAGAGTGGTGGTGAGGTGACAGGGCCCCTTGTGAAGGCAGGACCCCAGCCCTGGGGTGACAGGAGTGTCTTTCTCCCATGAGAGCACTTGGGAAGAGGAGGAGGGCCTCCCTCCTTCTCATTGCAGCTCCTTCTGAGCAAAGCCTCCTGCCCCTGTAGCTGATGCCTGTATCTCTGCTTGGTTGTAATAAACATTTCCATGTAGAGCTGCTGCTTTGCCTTCATCCTGCCTGATGGCTCGGGGTGCCTCCCCTGTCTCTGTCCTCTGAGGGACCAGCCTGCTCTGTGGAGCTGGGGTCACCTGATCCAGCCAGGGGAAGGGAAAGCTCAGCTCTGCTGGAGAACCACGGCTCTCTGCAGGGGCAGATGCCATGTGCTGAGCCCGGCGGCTTGGCTTGCTGTTTCTCCTCTTGCCTCCCCCCTCCTGGAAGCAGCAGCAGTTCTGGGGCTGTGCCTTAGCCCTGTGGCCAGCTGCTGTGCCTGATGCAGCTCTGTGCTGTTGGCATGGTGTGGTGCCGCAGGGAGTGCTGGTGCCACCGGTTGGTGACAGCAGGCTCTCTGCTTCCCTCTTGCTGCCAGCAGTGATGCTCCTCTCCATGCAGCCTTCCTCTGTCATGCCAATATGGAAATGGAAGGGTTTTTGAGACATTAAGGGCCGGGGACTTGTCCCCACTGTCCTTTTTGTCCTTGCACCCTTTGCTTAACCCCTGAGCACCAGTTACCACCCTCTGCTACAGGCTTCATGGAGAGAATGATTGCTGGCTTTGGGGATGCTGCAAGAACAGGTTGCTCTTTTGAGCTAGCTGTGGTTTGCTGGGTTCTGCAGAAAGATGTTCTGCCCTGCTTTCAGAAGGGAGGTTTCTACTTCACAGCTCAGCTTTCTGACAAGGGAGCAAAGCAGTGTGCTGAAGTGAGAATTCTCTACGCAAAGCAGGAATTTCCTGCTGAGCGTGGTTGGAGCCATCCCTTGAGTGGACACTCCTGTGTGTGGATCAGCTGCAGCCTCCCCACCTTGGGCTGCCCAGGGCAGGGTGCTGCACTGCCCCAGCTGGGTGCTGAGACTGCTGCTTGGGGCTGACCCAAAGCTGGGGCTCACAGTCTCCACGGCCACCTCCTTCCTTGGCTGCGGGGGGACCTTTTGGTGGCTCTGTCCATGCCAGGACACGGGGGCGCCGGAGCTGTGCCATGTGGGTTTCCTGCCCTCCCGCAGTGCTGGTGGCTCCTTGGCACTGCTGTGGTTATTCTTAGCCGCACGCTGACCCCTTATCCCCAGGGTGGGCACCAGCAGGTGGAACCCTGACTCACTGTCCCCATGTGATGTCATCCCACCCAGCACTGAGGTCACAGCTCCGGAGCATCCCCAGCAGCAGCTGCTGGTGTGGCTTCCACCCTGGGGATTGGGCTGCTGCTGCTGTGCCTCAGTTTCCCCAGCTCCCCCCTCCCAGCACAGGAAGGCCGGCTGCAGCTGTGCCTGGTTCTCCCCTCCCCAGCTGGTCTGTGTAATCCATGGGCGTCCCATCTGTTGGCTTGCCTGGGCTGTGTTGAGTGAAGAGAAATTACCCTGGGCCTCATACAAAAATATGTCATTGAGTTCATGGATGTAAGTAACAAAACTTATTTTTGTATGTATATATTAATTAAAATGTAAAAAACCAGCAGCAAAACCACAAAGCTAGCGGGATGCCTGCCTTGTTTCTGTGAGGCTCATGCGTGGATGCGTGGCTCAGTGGAAGTGGCTGCGATTCTCAGTGGGCTCTCGAGGTGTTTGTCAGAGTTTTGATGAAGTGTTGCTCCTCCTGTGCTTCACCCTTGAACCCAGCTCTGATCTGTCCAGGTCTCTGCAATTAGCAGCTCCTCCCATTTCAGTATTGCCAGCAAACTCTGAACACTTTCTAGTCCCAGCACAGGGAGGCTGGCTGCAGCTGTGCCTGGTTTTCCCCTCCCCAGCAGGACTGCATAATCTCTGGATGCCCCATTTCCACTTAATCTGAAGGAGAAGTCAGAAATCCTCTCACACACAGGAGTGGCAGCCCCAGCCCTTGGCAAACAGCACAGAGAGCACTCAGCCCTGCTGCTGGGGCGGCCCTAAGCCCTGTCACAGCTCCTGCCCAGGGGCAGCATCATCTCTGTCCCCCTGCCAAGGGTGGGGGGGGTCTGGGAAACTCTTGCTGGGTGAAGAAGAGGAAAGATAGCCTGGCCTCGAAACCTGCAAGGGGCAAGAATGGGGAGATGGCAGCTTGGCTGCCACCCCACCCTATGCACTGGGTGGGACCAGTCACCCTTCAGTGCTTTGGGTTTTGGGTGAGTTTTTGGGGTGTGATGGCTCCAGGCACTTCCCTGCCTTCAGGGCAGTGCTGGCTGCACCCACAACAAGCCTGGCTCTGGGTGCCAGGGGGGCATGTGGCACTCATGGGATTCAGGCAGTACTGGGGCAAATGGGGTGGAAGAAGGACCACTCACCCTATTTCCCCCATAGCCCTAATGAAGCCTCCCAGTCCTGCCAACCAGTCCTTCAAATGCAGCTCCAGTACCACCTCTGTGCCTCGGTTTCCCCTTTCATGTCACAGAGCAGTCTGCATCCTTGGTGCCCTGTTTCTGGGGTCAGACAGCCCAGGGCTGTTTTTGGGACTTGTGGTGACCTGGGAGGGGCCTCTGTCCCTCTCTGCCCGCGGGGTCCTGCCTTGCTGGTGGAGCCAGTGCAGGAATGTGGGGCTGGGAGGGCCGTGCTTGGCGGGGGCACGGGGGCAGCTTGGCCCCTCCGCAGTGGGACGGAGCGGGTCGGTGCAGAACGGACACCGCCATGGAGCTGCCGTGGGTGCTGCTGGCGCTGGCTGGGATGGACGCAGCTTCTGGCCTGGGTGAATCTCCGGGGGGCTGCGAGGGGCTTCCTGTGGGTAGCGGTGCTGGGGAGGGGGCTAAGGGGCTGTGTGTGGCTGGGGGGCCTCCCACTCACGGCTGTGCCCCCAGCCCTGTTGCCCTACGTGCCCCGTGTGGCCCCTGGCGCCATGCCGGGGAAGGTGACGGCCACCACCTTCGTGCTGGAGAGACCCCGCTGCATCTTCGACCCCCTTGCCAATGCCTCGGATGCCGTCTGGCTGGCGGTGGCTTTTGCCGATGGTGAGCGCGCGTTGCAGTGGGGGGCATCGGGGATGTTCACCCCCGGCTGCTCACCCCACATCTGTGCCGCGCAGCCTCCACCGCCTTCAAAAACCCCACATCCAGCGCCGAGGTGCCCCTATACGAGGGGCTGCCCACCGCCCGCGCCTACATGACACTGGAGATGGCAGCGGCCGCCTATGGATGCTCAGCTCCCGGTGCAGCCGTGCTGCGGGTCGGCGGGGACACGGCGTGCCACGGCCGGGCACCCTGCAATGGGCCGCTGCCCTCCCCGGGGCCCTACAGGTGAGGTTGTGGGATGGGACTTCGCGCTGTCCCCGTACCGGTGCCAGAGGTGCCCATCCTGCAGGGTGAAGTTCCTGCTGATGGGCTGCAATGGCCCCAAAGCGGAGACGAAGTGGTCCGACCCCATCCTCCTGCAGAGAGGTACTGGTGGGAGTGGGGCTGCGACCTCCATGCCACCACCCCAAAACCAAAGGGGAGAAGAGCTCCCCAATATCCCTGTGCCACCCCAACCCTGGGTGCCACCCCTCACCCAGTAACCTTCCAGCCCGCAGCCTGAGCACCATCGACCCCACACCCGCACGTCGCGGCAGCACTGCAGTCATCATCGCCGCCATCCTGGCCAGCCTGGGTGCCGTGCTGGCCATGGCCATGCTGGGAGCTGTGGGGTACGAGTGGGGCACGGGGATTTTAAGACTTTTTTTTTCTCAAATTGGGGGGTTGCTGTATTTTGGCAATGGGATGGGGTGGTTTCTGCCGTGTTTGAGCTGCATGGACCCTGCTTGATGCCTCACCCATCTCTCCCCACAGCACCCAGCTGTGTGTCCCGCTGTGCCGCCGGGATCTGGGTGCCCACCTGCCCTACAGGACCCACCACGTCCCTCCGGCCCTGCCCCACATGCTGCCCCCCGCCTGCATCTGTGGTTGCACACCGCGGCCCCGTGGCCCTTGCCCCACCAAGTAAACTCAGTTCCATCCTTAATCGCTTCTTTTGTCTTCTTTCAACCCAACCACCGGGACATTGCCTGGACATGCTGGGTGTGCCATCCCTGCAGACCCCCAGGGTCAGGCTGGAGAGGCTCTGAGTGCTGACGGAGCTGTGGGTGTCCCTGTGCATTGCAGGCAGTGGGACCAGCCTAACTCAAACCGCCCCATGGCTCTGTGATGGTTCTATGATCTTGGGGCACACGGCTCATGCAAAGCTCGATGTTTTGTTCACCATGGGATGGGGGCACCAGGACGTGGGTTCACCCACCCCACGGGCACCCCTCTGGGGATGGCGCTTTGAGACCCGCCCGTGCCACGAGCGTGACAGTGCTCAGCACACCACCCAGCAGGCACCCAGCCGTAGCGTAATGCTCTGCAGGGAAACGAGCCCGACCTGTTTGCCGCGGGGCTGCGGCCGCGCAGGAATGTGGGTGGTTGGAGGCCGCAGGCGGGTCCTGCGGGGGGGACAAGGCTCTTGGCCTCCGCCCTGCTCCTGCACTCCGAGCTCAGCACCAGCACCATGCGCCCGCTGCTGCTCCTGCTGCTCCTGCTGCTGGCCACAGCCCACGGCCTGGGTGAGTGCGCACCACGGGGGGCTCGTGGCCCCAAATAATGGGGTGTGGGGGGGGGCGCTGCTGGCCTGCTTGGGGGTGTCCCCTGTGCATGCAGAGGGGATCTGTTCTGGAGGGTGTTGTGGATGACACCCGCAGGCTGGGACCCTCCTTGGTGTCACCCAGCTCAGCCTGCAGTGCAGCAGGGGGTCCCCTGGGGTCTCCCTGGTGGTGGCACTGCGTGCTGCCCCTTTTCACAATATTTGCAGAGTCTGAGCCCAAAACGGGTGGTGGCTGTGGGGAGCTGCCCTCCTCCCCATGCCCAGATCCCATGGCCACCACCATGGGGTGATGCCCACCATCCCATCCCCCCCGGCCCTGCTCTTATTGCTCTGCTGCAGACACATTGTCCTACATACCCGCCCTGGCTGGTGCCGACCTGGGAGGCCGTGTGACGGGCAGCACCTTCGTGCTGGAGCAGCCCCGCTGCATCTTTGACAAGTACAACACGGCTGACATCTGGCTGGTGGTGGCCACCGAAGCAGGTGAGTGGGGTGATGGAGGGATGGGGCTCTACCGGAGTGCTCCCCTTCACCACCATCCCCATCCCCGCAGGCAGGGATGGCTTCAATGACAGCGCAAAGCCGGGGATGCCTGAATGGAGCTTCCAGCACTTCCCTGCCAACACCTCAGCCTACCTGACGCTGGGTGCCATGCAGTATCACTACCGCTGCCCTGAACCCAATGGGGAGCTCACCGTGCTGCGTGTGGGCAGCGAGACCAGCTGTGCTAACAACACCTCCGTACCCAACTGCAATGGGCCCCTGCCCGGCCCCGGGCCCTACTGGTGGGTTGTTAGGAACAATTTCTTCTCAGAAATGTCTGTGATTCAGTGGCACGGCTGCCCAGGGAGGGAGGAGGGTCACCGTCCCTGGAGGTGTTAAGAACTGTGGGGATGTGGCACTGGGGGATGTGGTGGGGATGGGTTGGGGTTGGACCGGGGGATCTGAGAGGACCCTTCCAGCCCTAAAGGTTCTGTGATCTCCTCCCAGGGTGAAGTTCCTTGCTCTGAATAGCTCTGAGCCCATAGCCACCACGGAGTGGTTTGGGCCCATCACACTGAAGACAGGTACTGGGGTGAGGGTGGCCCACAGTGGGGTGGGATGGTGGGGCGGGTGAGGCACATCCCCATTGTGCTCTCCTCACAGCCCGGCAGACCCCGAGCAGCCCTGGGACAGGCGGTGGCCGCAGCGGTGCCATGATCGCCATCACAGCCATCCTGTCAGTGTTGCTGGCCATCCTGCTGGCCGCCCTCCTGGCCACACTGTGCAGGTGAGTCCCATAGAAGGGCACGGGGTGTGGCGATGGGTGACAGCAGCGTGCCGTGTCCCCAATGCCGTGTCCTCCCCCAGCTCTGAGGCGTGCGGTGCGGGCAGCTTCAGGCCAGACGCGGCATCCATCCGACGCTACAACACCCACCACGTGTACGACCAGCCGGCTGCGCGACTCTGAGGGGGGACGCCGTGCCACCATGTCACCGTGCCACCGTGCCATCATGTCACTGCCCCCAGCGATGGACTGGGAGATAAACAGACCCATGTGTGCCGTGCGTCTGCCTTTGTCTGTGGGCTGTATTGAGGGAGGGCTCAGCTCACACCGTGCTGTCCTGTGCATCACGTAGGGGCTGGAGGTGCCGCTGCTCCCGGGGCGCTTCTGCCAGGCTCCCCCCATGGCACCTGCACCTGGGAAGGGAACCTGCAGCGCTCATGAGCAAATGTTTGGTTGTGGGAAGCAGAAAATCCTGTGATTTCCGGAACGACGATAATGACTGCCTCACTGCCAGCCTGCCAGCCGCCTCCAGCTGTAGGGCAGCGTGTCCCCATGCTGTCCCTGTAGTGACCCCACAGTGCCCCCACAGTGTCCCCATGGAGCCTCCGCAGTGTCCCTGTGGTATCTCCAGGGTGTCTCTGTGGTGTCCCTGCCGAGTCCCCATGGTGTCCCTCACGGTGCCCTGGGGTGTCCCCAAGGTGTCCTCATGGTGTCTGCATGGTGCCCCATGGTGTCCCTATTGTGTCCCCATGGTGTCCTCACAGTGTCTCCACGATGTCCCTATGATTGGTGACCCCGTGGTGTCCCCGGGCTGAGTGCAGGGGCCAGGATGGCACAGGGTGGTCTGGGGATGCGCCAGGGGCACATGGAGTTTTGGGGCCTTAGAGCACTTTCAGTGTGAGCACGCACTGCGCAGGCACGGAGCCGAGCTGTGGGTTGCAGCACGTCCCGCTGTCCCATACGGGGGGCTTAGAAATGTGGGGGTCCCTGCAGTCCCCAGCGAGCCCCGCAGCCACGCTGCGCACCGATCCGCCCCGCCCACTCCCCCAGGCCCCGCCCATACGCTTAAGCCCCGCCCACCCAGCCAGCCCCACGCGCTGATTGGCCGCCCGCCGTGCCGGTCCGCACATGGGCTCGGGACTCCGGGGCCGAGGGTTCGGGGCCGCGCTCCGCTGCCCGCTCCCTCCCTCCCTCCCTCGCCATGGCCCGGCGCAGCGTGCTGTCCATCCGCATCGTGGAGGGCAGGAACCTGCCCGCCAAGGACATGTGAGTGCTGCCGGGGCTGGGGGTTGGCATCTTGGTTCTGCATGCTGCTTTGCCTCCGGCCCCCAGGAGAGCTTTGGGGTATCCCTCCCCAGCGCTTTGCGGTGACTCCCACCCAATGCTCTGGGGGGTCCTTATAGGGTGGGTTTGGGGTGACCCCTCCCAGCTCTTTGGGGTGACTTCAGGATGTCCTCCTCCAGTGCTTTGGGATTACCCCCTGGATGGCACTGGGGCAGCCCTTCCTTTAGGATTTCCCCCAGGATGGCTTTGAGGTGACCCTCCCAGCAGTGCCCGTGCTTTGGGGATTCCCTTCGGGCTGAATATGGGGTGTCCCAGCAGCTCTGAATGCTTTGGGTCCACCCCTGGGATGGCTCTGTCCCTCTTCCAGCACCTGCTGCGGGGGCTGCTGGCCTCATCGGGTGGGGATTTCCCTCCTCGACAGCCCCCAAAGGGCTCTCTGTGCATCCCAGCATTATCCCCACCGTTCCCGTCTCTATGGGGCGAGATCTGGGGACAGCACTGGGTAGGATGGGGACAGCACAGGGGGGACCCATCCATGGGGAGCCACCACGGAGCACACTCAGGCTGCTGGAAAAGCAGCAAAAAGCCCCGCAGCCGTCATGGAAAAAGAGGATAAACAAGGAAAGAAGCACAGCTTCTGGCTTTTTTAAGCTCCGTGTGTCAGGGCCCGTGTTTTTCAGTCCCTTGGCACGATGCCCTGCGGGGACCTTGAGCCGGCGCGGGGGGGCTCTGCCTTTCGGAGGGCAGAACGCGGCTTGGGATGGTGCCACGGGCAGAGCTCCATCCCCGCTTTGCTGTGCTCCGGGATTTATGACACCCCGTCCTTCCGCCATTGGGATCGCCGTGATTTCCCTATGGAAATCCGAGATGTCACAGCGCTGCTGACGGGTCAGAGCCTGCCCGCAGCCACCCACCCACGGCACGGTGTGTCCCCGGGCACGCTGACACCGCTGCCCCATCCTGCTCCCGCACGGCAGCGCTGTGATTTCAGCGCTTTTCACCCCGCAACCAGCGCTGCTTCCAGGCTGAGCTCCCTGCCTGCCGCTCTGTGCTTTCCCCTGCTCCCCTTCCTCCTACGAGCACCTGCCCGGCGCTGCTTTGGCACCAGGACCCCACGCAGCTGCCCATAAAGAGGCGAAATAACGCTCTGCCCTATGGCACATCGCTGGGCTCCTCCCTGCATCCCCAGTGCAGGGAGACAAAGAGCATCCCCTGCTTTGTGTGCACTGCCCGGGCAGATGGCATCGGGCTGCGTGTGCTCGGCGCCCGCTGGATGGTTTGCACAAGGCAGGAAATGTCAGCAATACTGCGGGGTTAATGGTGCTTCATCCGCCGCGTTCGTGCCGAACCTGCCCGCAGGGGAGCGGGCTCTTAGCAACCAGCGTGACACGGGGCTGCCCTGCGTGGGGACACCCCGGGACGGGGACACCCGTGTGGTCTCCAGGATGCAGCGCGTGGGGACAAGGTCCTGCAGCTCCAAGGGAGGTGACAGCGGCAGCTCTCAGCTGTTTGCTTTTCCTTGTTTATTTTACTTTCTCCAACCTGCTGCTTGTTGCCTCCCAAGCAAACCCACCATCCCAGCCACGGGGCTCCTCCTGGACCCCTCCGGTCCCCTGTGCTCCCCCAGCAGCTCGGGGCACCAGCACCCCTGGGAGCTGCCAGCCCCACACTGAGGATCCAAAGCCCTTCACCCCCATAGCCAGCACGGTTCCGCCAGCTCTGCCGCCTCCGGCCCCAGTGAGTCACCCTCCTCAGGAACTGAGCTGGCCATAAAGTGGTGGTTTTTTGGCAGTAGCACGCAGGAATGGTGACCTGAGCTGTTAGCAGCTCACTGAGCATTGCTGTGACCATGGGTCTGTGTCACCGCAGCATCCCCAGGGTTGTCCCCATCCCTGCAGAGGTATTCTGGGTCCATTTTGGGGTTGGAGGGGGCTGTGTTGGCTCCTGGAGCTCCTGCTGTGGGGAAAGGGTGGGATTTGTTTGTTCCCCTTCCGATCTGGACAAGGAGCTGCCATCAGCTGCCAGCAGGATGAGAGCCAGGAAGTCGGGGTCACTGCAGTGCTAATGGGGTCATGCCATTGCCTTCCAGCACGGGGAGCAGCGACCCTTACTGCATTGTGAAGATTGACAATGAGGCCATCGTCAGGTGAGTGCATCCAGCCCTGCTGCCCACTCCCATCTGGATCCCAAAGCTCTGCTTTGGGCTTAAGACATGGAGCCCAATGCCCAATAATCCATGGCCAACCCATAAGCCACCCCAGTGTGTGTGCTGCTCCCCAGCCCTGGTCACTGGGATGTCACCTGTGCCATCTGTCCCACAGGACTGCCACGGTGTGGAAAACGCTGTCCCCGTTCTGGGGGGAAGAGTATGAGGTGCAGCTCCATCCCACCTTCCACAGCATCTCCATCTACTTCATGGATGAGGATGCACTCAGGTACAGGCAGAGCTTTGGGGACAGTGTTAGGCTGGGAAAGGCAACGCTCAACCCCATAGCAGACAACAGAGAATCCACACCTGGCTGTGCAGATGAGGGCTCTGGGACATCCAAACTGCCTGGCAGCAAGGGGTGGCCATGGAGCTCTGTGTGCCCTTGTTGCCACCCTTCGTGCCACCTCCCCGTTGTCTCTTGTAGCCGTGATGATGTTATTGGGAAGGTGTGCATCACCCGCACCATGCTGGCAGAGCACCCCAAAGGTAGGGGACAGCGTGGTGTCCCCAGCCCTACACCCAGCCGTGTCCCCATGCCCCCTGCCCGTGGTGCCCACTGTTCCCACAGGTTACAGTGGCTGGGTGAGCCTCAGCGAGGTGGACCCCGATGAGGAGGTGCAAGGGGAAATCCACCTCCGCGTGGAGCTCCTGGAGGGAGGCCAGTGGCTGCGCTGCACCGTGCTGGAGGCCAGGTGATGTTGGGGATGGGGACGTCCCACTCCTGGGGTGACAGCTTTGGTGGTGTCTGGTGAGTCCTGGCTGCTCCGTGACTCAGTTTCCCCATTGCACCTGAGGCAGTGGGGAGCCAAGGAGGGGAGACAGGGAGTGGCTGGTGCCCACTGTAGGGATTCTGGAGGCTCACTGGGAATTTTGCCCTTTCCTCTGCAGGGATTTGGCCAAGAAGGACCGGAATGGTGCATCCGACCCCTTTGTCCGTGTGAGCTACAATGGCAAAACACAGGAGAGCACTGTGAGCTTGGCTCAGTGTATCCCCATCCCTGATGTCCCCATGGGGGTCGGATGTGTGTGACATGGGGACAAAGCCATCTCCTTCACAGGTGGTGAAGAAGTCCTGCTATCCTCGCTGGAACGAAGCCTTTGAGTTCGAGCTGCCTGACCCCCCTGCAGAGAAGCTGTGTGTAGAGGTGTGGGACTGGGACCTCGTCAGCAAGAATGACTTCTTGGGCAAGGTGAGCCCCCAGAAGCACCCCACATGGCCCCATTACTGGGGTGGGATGTGAGCCTGTCCCAACCTCCCCCAGGTGGTGGTCAGCGTGCAGGGGCTGCAGGCAGCCGGGCATCAGGAGGGCTGGTTCAGGCTGCAGCCAGACACGGCCAAGCACAGGGAGAATAGGTGAGTGTTTTGGGGTGTTCCAGAGGGATGTGCCGTGGGGTGCATGGTCTGGATCTGCTCCTCATGTTCCTACAGGCACCAGGGCAGCCTGGGCTCACTGCAGCTGCAGGTGAGGCTGCGGGATGAGACAGTGCTGCCCTCTCGCTGCTACCAGCCCCTGGTCCAGCTGCTGTGCCAGGAGGTGAAGGCAGGGCACCAGGTGAGGTCCCTGCAGAGCCCCCATGGGACGTGGTCACGGTGCCTGCTGCCACTGTGCCACCATGTCCTCATGTCCCTGCAGGCCGGCGGGGTGCACCTGGTCACCCTCCTGGATGAAACCACCACGGCTGAGTGCCGGCAGGACGTCGCTGTCAACCTGGTGAAACTCTTCTTGGGCCAAGGGCTGGTGAAGGAGTTTCTGGACCTGCTCTTTGAGCTGGAGCTGGCCAAGCCCTGTAAGCCTGGGGGAGAGCAGGGCTGGGTCTTCCTTACCTTCTTTTGGAGCTGTAAAACCTCTGGCGTGTTCTGGTTGGGAACCTGTTGGGTTCATCCCAGGGAACTCATTGGTTGAAGTTAGCTGAAGTTGGTGGAGGAATAGGCAGGTGATGTGTGGTTGGGAAATTCCTGTAACTCCAGTGAAAATGGGCAGGGTGTAGAGGGTGGAAATGTCTGGTGGGTGACCTGGGGCTGCTCCACAGACTTTCTCCTGTTTCACAGGTGAACCCAACACTTTGTTCCGGAGCAACTCCCTGGCCACAAAGTCAATGGAGTCTTTCCTGAAGGTGCTGCTGCCCCCAAATCCCCCTTCTCCACAGGGAGCTTCACCCAAACCCTGCTCTTTCCAGCTCACCACAGCTCCACACTGTCCTAAGGGGGGGGCATGGGGAGCTGTGCCTGCCGCCGGGGCCAAGAGTTGGAGAAAACCCCCTAAGGTTGGGTGCTGTGGTCCCCTGGGCAGGTGACAGGGATGCAGTACCTGCATGCGGTGCTGGGGCCCACCATCTCCCGGGTGTTTGAGGAGAAGAAGTACGTTGAGCTGGACCCCAGTAAGGTGGAGATCAAGGACGTTGGGTAAGGGGCACGGGGGCTACAGTGGGTGGGGGTGCCCGGAGAGTGCTTGGGACTGATGGGGTCTGTGGTGCCTGCAGGTGCTCGGGGCTGCACCGGGTTCAGACAGAGAGTGAGGTGATGGAGCAGGGCCGTCAGCTCCTCCAGTCCTACCTCGGGGAGCTGCTAGATGCCATCAGCAAGTCAGCTCCTACCTGTCCTCCTGTCATCCGTGCTGCTTTCCGGCAGCTCTTCCAGCGCGTTGGGGAGCGCTTCCCCCAGCATCAGGTCAGGTCCAAATCCAGCGGTGGGGATGGAGGAATGGGGCGGACTTGGTGTTGCACTGTGCCGTGAAGAAGCTGTGGGTGCCCCATCCCTGGAGATGCCCAAGGCCAGGCTGCATGGGGCCCTGGGCAGCTTGAGCTGATGGGGGGCAACCAGCCCACGGCAGGGGGTTGAAACTGGGTGGGCTGTGATGTTCATACAACCCTGAAGCATCGTGAGGTATGGTGCCATTGAGATGGACCCTCACACATCTCGTGCCTCTGGCGGCTGCAGCACACTCAGTTCGTGGCCGTCACCAGCTTCCTGTGCCTCCGCTTCTTCTCGCCGGCCATCATGACCCCCAAACTCTTCCACCTGCGGGAGACGCACGCCGATGCGCGCACCAGCCGCACGCTGCTGCTGCTGGCCAAGGTGGGACATGGGGGCAGCAGGGAACGGGTGGCACTGGGGGCAATGACTCCACCATCCCGTGGTCTGCAGGCTGTGCAGATGGTGGGCAACATGGAGCCAGCGGCAGGGCGGGCCAAGGAGGAATGGCTGGCCCCGCTGCAACCCGCCCTACAGCATGGAGCCTCCCAGATGAGGGCCTTCATCACCCGGCTGGTGGGCACTGAGGAGGAAGAGGGTGAAGAGGGGTGGCTGTGTGCCCCCCGCACCGCCGTGGTGAAGGAGGGGCTGCTCTTTGTCCACAAGACGCGGGGCAAAGGGCCACTGCTTGCCTCTGCCTCCAAGAAGCTGCACTTCTGCCTCACCAGTGAGGCCCTCAGCTTCAGCAAGAGCCCCGGGGCGGAGGTAGGGGGACACGGGGTGGTGGGATCCCATCGGGGCAAGGAGGGCACCGAGCACTGTGTCCCCAACTGCAGAGGTGCGGTTGCATCGCTTTGGCCAACATCCGTGCGGCCGAGAAGGTGGAAGAGAAGAGCTTTGGGAGCTGCCACGTCATGCAGGTGGTCTACGTGGATGAGGCCGGGCAGCAGGAGACGGTGTACCTGCAGTGCAAGGTGGGCTGGGATGGGGACGGGGATGTCACCCACCGGGACTCTGTGTCACCACGCTGTGTCACCACGCTGTGTCACCACGCTGTGCACCGCTGCAGTGCGTCAATGAGCTGAACCAGTGGCTGTCTGCCCTGCGAAAGGTCTGCGGCAACAACCCGCAGCTGCTGCACGCCTACCACCCTGGTGTCTTCCGGGGGGACAAGTGGAGCTGCTGCCACCAGAAGGACAGGATGGGTACGGGGGTGTTGGGACGCAGGGTGGGGGTGATGGAGAGGTGTCCCCACCATTTTCAGCCCCTCTGTCCCACAGGACCAGGGTGCGGCCAGACACGGCACAGCATCACCCTGCAGGACTGGAGTGATCCGTTGCAGCCCGATGTGGAGGCGCAGCGCCTCTTCCAGCACCTCCACGGCCTGCAGCAGCCTCTCAGGTGGGATCCCAGAAGCGGGGACAGCCCCCTGCGTGCCCTCTGCCCCACAGCTGACTGCCCCCTTTCTCCGTAGGGAAAAGTACTGGGAGTTGATGGAGGCGGGGGGCCCTCAGAACGGCCCTCGGGGCTGCGGTGAAGGTAGAGGTGGAGGGGAGAACAGAGGGAGGGACCCCCCAGCGCCCCATCCCCACCAGAGGCGCTGTGCCTGGGGCCTGCTCCCGGCCCCCGAGGGGTCTCACTGCCCCATGCAACCCCCCCACCCCAGGATCCCCGCTGCCCCTCGCGCTCCACCGGCTCTTCGAGGCGCTGCAGGACCTGGAGCGCTGCCACCACCAGCTGCCCGCCGCCGCCCCCGCCCTGCTGGAGCTGCAGACGTGATGGAACGGGCTGGGATGGGGCGGGAGGGGGGGGAGGGGAGGGGGGGGCTGTGCCGTGAATGTGGCAATAAAGGTGCAGTTTCGCCCCGCACTGCGTCTGGAGTCTTCGTAGGACACGTGCGCGCAGTCCTCCCGACCGGCAGGGGGCGCCGCCGCCGGAAGTGAAGGCGGAAGTGGCGCTCTGGGCGCCGCGGGAACGCCGAGGGGCACTTCTGAGGCGGGGAGCGCTTCTGAGGCGGTGGGATGAACGCGCCTCCGGCCTTCGAGTCCTTCCTTCTCTTCGAAGGCGAGAAAAAGTGAGCAGCAACCAGGCTGGCGGCCGTGGGGGGGACCGGGGGGCCCCCCCGGTCCCCCCCACGGCCGCCCAGGCTGTTGTATGCAGTGAAGCACTGCCCTAACGGCCCCTCTGCTATGTAGGATCACCATCAACAAGGACACCAAGGTGCCCAACGCCTGCCTGTTCACCATCAACAAGGAGGACCACACGCTGGGGAACATCATCAAGTCGTGAGCTGAAGAGGGGATGGGGAAATTTGGGGGCTGGTTAAGAGTGCTGGGGCTTTCTTTAAGCTCAGATATATATTTAATGCGTGCTTGTTGACTGCTGCTTTTCCTTTCCAGGCAGTTACTGAAGGACCCTCAGGTGTTGTTTGCAGGGTACAAGGTCCCGCACCCCCTGGAACACAAAATCATCATCCGTGTCCAAACGACACCAGATTACAGCCCCCAGGAGGCCTTCACCAATGCCATCACGGATCTGATCAGTGAGCTGTCCCTCCTGGAGGAGAGATTCAGGGTGAGCTCATTTCATTCCACTGCAGGAAGCTCATACTTTGAACCAAAGGGTGGGATGGTATATCCCAGAGGTGGTGCTGTCTTATAGCAATAAACTCATCTAAGCAGTTACTCAGAACAGCTCCTTGCAAGGCAGGCTCCTCCTGAGGGTTATTTACGTGCCCTTCAAGAGTTACACGGGTGCTCTGTGGCAGTTCTACCAATGACTTTCTCATAATCTTACTAGCATAGAAAACACTGTAATTAAAATCAAATTATATATGAACTATATGAACTGATGCTTGATTTAGTGCCTGGCAACCCTGCCCGTGACACAGGGCTTAGTTCTAGATGATCTCTGTGGTTCCTTCCAACCCAAGCCCTTTTAAGTATTATTTGCCTGGCTGCTCAGACTTCCACAGGTGCTTACACCTTACTTTGCAGTTGTTCTGGTGTTTGATGTAAGACTGATGAGCTCAGTTTTTAAACCGCCCTCCAGCTCAGTGACAGTTCTGTGTGCCTTGCAGGTTGCCATCAAAGACAAACAGGAAGGAATCGAGTAAAATTATCACGCTAAGGCTGGACTGGACTTCTGATGAAGAATGATGTCTATGAGTTGAATGCTTTATTTAAACCTTCATTCATGGCAATTACTTTCCTTCTCATCCCACTGATTTTTGGCAGCAGTAGGGGGAGGGGAGGTTTGTATCTGACAAGTGTTGTTTGATTTGATGGCTTCATTCACTAAAATGATTTTTACTTTTCTAATGGGAGCCTTAATGCCACTATGTACACTCTGCTTTAGCTCAATCTGACCGCACTCTGGAGCTGCTGAGTGGCAGCAGCAGATCACATTCCTGGTTTTCCATTTCAACAAGTCTAGATTCTGGCAGCAGATTTGTTATTTTGTTTTATTAAGTGTCATTTCTATAAAACAAATGCACAAATTGTGTCAACTTACAGAAAAAAGAACTGGATGACTGGATGTGTTTAACAAACTCTTTACCTTTTGCACGTAACAGCTGGTCTAGAAAACTTTGTGGTTACATGGGTAACAGTCACTAATACTGCACTATTTCAAAGCACGGGAATGAACTTCTCTAACAAGGAACTATGACTTCTTCCAAATTGCTGTAATGTTCACACTAGTGAGAGCAACAAGGTAAGTGAAAGTAGGGTCTGTTATCACGTTGTTTATGTAGACTTCGCTCAGGTGGTCCCCATTTGCTCGAAGCTCTGGCCACTTGAGAATCTACAAGGAGAACAAAGCTTGTGTAGAAAAGGAATGGTATCACTGTTCCTAAACATGGTGAATATTAATTACTGCAAAGCCTGGTTTGACAACTGGGCCTAGGTGGTGTCTGCTTCTGGAACAGAGGGGTCACATCCCTACCAACACAGTGGAGCTGAATAGAAAGGTTCTTTCCCTGCCTGAGGGAGGCAGGTGCACCTATATGCCAGTCCTGCTGAAGGGCTGGAGTTCAGTGCCAGAGGGACTTGATCAGAAAGGAGAAATTGAAAGCAGCTCCCCCTCACTCCTCCAACAGCTGACTTGATTTGAGCATGTTTATGTCTATGGAACATGAGGTCACATCATACTTACATACAGTTAGACCACATGTGCCTCGCAGCCTCTGTGAATGTGTAATTGTTCAGTTAGCTCTATAAGGGCACACTATTGAACAGGACTGTGTTCAGAGGCCAGGGAAAGAATGAGCAAAAGGGAGGCAGGAACATGCCAGAAGCTTGCCCTTCCCCACATGCAGTTCTACCAAGGAGCAGCTGCTGCTGTTACCCTCCACTCATCCAGGCAGCAGTGCAGGAACAGCCCGTGTTGGCAGGCCATGTAGTTTAACCACTGTGTTTTTTTCAGAGAGGCCTCTCCTAGGAAAAGCTGTCGAGCTGCAGCACACGAGAGTGAACAGATTTGCTTTGCAGCTCATAATCCCTGTCACAATTGTGTGTGTGTGTGATTTGAGGTGGCCTTGGTCATGCTCTGGGGATTGGTTTTAATTGGCTATGAATGTTAGGTGGAGAAGATACTAGGCATGTTCTGGTGTGAAGCTGCTCAAGAGAGCTGCCCTGGGGAGGAGGGGAAGCACAGCTCTGTCACAAAGGGTAAATGAGACCTACCTGTGTGGGTGGGATTCTCTTGTCTGAGTGTTTTCCCTTTGCAGAGCTCCATGCTGTGGTGTAGTTTGAGAGGTGGTATATCCACACACTTCCCTTCTCATCACCACAGAACACGTGCAGTTTTGCTGTAAGACCAAAAGAAGCAGCAGGAAAATTAGAGTGGAGCTGAGGGTCCATTCTCCTATAAAGCTGAGCTCAAGGCAGTGCTTTACTCTCTCAACAGAGGATGTCACATTCCAGCAAAATTATCTTTCTGGCACAAAAACCCCCACTAAACTACCCAGCTCTGGAAAAAAACCTCCATTCAGACTTCATCGCTTTGAAAAGTGATGCTCAGATCAGGTTTCTTTACTCCTGGTTAGCCCTACACTGCACTGTGACAGGTGTATCACACCAAGGTAAAACACCTCTGCCTTTAAAAGTCAAGGAACAGCCTCGAGGATTTACGTGCAGCAGGTCCCCATGAGCTGCTCTGTGCTGGGAGTGCAGTGCTGCAAGTTAAGGGTTCCTGCTGCTCACAGGTGGCAGGCCAGCTGTGCTCTCTTGGCCTGGGAATTAAATCCACTCCTCTGCTTTAAACAACGGGCTCCTCCAGCAAGTGGGATGCATTTGCAACTGTAAACAAGTAAACCTTGAGCAGTATGGCTGCCTCTGGTGCAGCCTTGCTGCTTGGGAGTGCTGAAGAAGGGTGCTGCCTACCTGGGCAGGTGCTGAGGGTGAGATAGGACAGGTCTGTTGTGGACCACTCCAGTTCAGCTAGAATAACTGCAGACACTGTTCGCTGGCTTCCTTTCCCCTTAGTGTCAAAAGACCAACTCCAGCTCCATAAGTATATGCATCCTGGTTTGGAGCTCTTGGAAACTAGGGAAGAAAAGTGGAAGATGATGTAAGGTGCTGAGAAATGCTTCAAAACAGCTCGGGTGGCTTTCAAGACATGGGACCTGACAGCAGCAGCAACTACTTCCACTTCTTTTACCTTATTTCAGGATAATTGGAGGTTTCAGGGGATCCTCAGTCCCACACGTTCCAAAACTGCAGCAAGCAGAGCTATTCAGAAAGACCCACCCTAGGCCTTACAGAGCCTCCAAACTGTGGGAACTCCCAGTCCTCTGCATAGGGCTTTCAGCAGCCCTTGAACAGCAAAGGGTTCTTCCCTTCCACTTCAGCACTGCTAAGCAAAGCCTGCTGTGTCGAGTCCATCTTTTTTCCAGCCCTGCTCAGACACGACTCCGTGCCTCATCTTTACAGAAAGATAAGTGAGTCTAGAAGGAAACTCCATTGAGTGCAGCCCTCCAGAATCTACAGGAGGTGCAGTTACACCCCATTTACTTCCTCTGTGTCATCCTTCCACACCGAGGTACCTGACCTCTTGTGATCTGGCTGTCATGTTTATGCTCACCTACGACATCATCATTCAGAAAAGCCAAACCATCAACCCTGTGAGATGTTGACATTTCTCCCTCCTCATCAGGAAACTTGAATGAGGCTTCAAAAGGCCTGGGGAAGGAAGAGTGAAATAATTCAGGCTCTGAATGAGCAGCACTGAAAGCGAGCTTAGATACACAACCCAGGAAATGGAAATCCACGTGTCAGTCTCTTTCCAGATAAAGCAGATTAATTCCCACTTGAAATTAATTTTTCAGATATCTGGACTTTTGAATGTACCAGGAGCCTGCTTGCTTCAGGGACTGCTATTTTACTTTGGTGAGCCATGCTGCGTTCCTGGCACAGACCTCCATATGAAATAAAGCTAGGACTACTTCTGTTGTTAAGAAAGCAACTGTTGCTCTCACCTGCTTTTCTCTTCCTTCTCCAGTTTTATATTCCATGTAAAGCAGCCTTCTTCACAGCCAGCCAGCAGGTACTGCTCTGGGCAGGTGGGGACCAGGGCAATCCGTAAGGGTACAGACAAACATTCCAGTACCAGCAGCTGGCTAAAAAGAGAACAGTGAAGTGGTGCTGCAAAGCAATAGTTACAGGCTCCTAGACTGGCCACTTCTGTTTTTTGTACCTTTACCTTGCTTTGAAATTGTAGTCACAGTCTGGAATTCCAATATCCCAGAGCACAATTCGCTTGTCATAGGACGCAGCTGTAGGACACAGAAGAGAGGCAGGTAATGACACCTCTGCTCATTTGGCTCTTCTCATGCTAGCTGGCAATTCTAGCTGTCAGTGGCTATAACGCTAAGCCTGGGGCATCACAGAGCTCGTACAGCAGCAGTCATTGAGGCTCCCAGCTCAACACCACCTCATAGACATTGTCAAACATGCACATTCAGTCATTTGCATTCTTATCCTGTGCACTAAGAGGAGCAGACTAGAGGAAAGTTTGGTTCCTGGTGGCTGCTACCAAGCTGTGGCTTCATGAGGACATAAATTAGCACTCGTTCACGTTCCTGTCTCTGGTGATGGGCCCTTGTGGAGCCTACAATGTGAGCTCCAATCCCTGCTCTCAGGCAGATTCCACTGTATTCCACACGTTTGTGTTTGCATCCGCAGTAGCTTCCATTGGGAAAGTTAGGGACAAAAGACCCTCACTGCCTTTGTCACCCAGCTGACTGAGTGGCAGCAGTAACAAGGCTAAGACAGTATTTGCAGTGATCAGAATCCCCATCAGTTGGCATTAAATCAAACAACTTAACACCCAAGCATGCAAAGACTTAATTTATTACAAGGGATATTTATATTAGATAAAATAAGCCTTGCTGACCACACCTGAGCAACACTGTCAAGCTCATCAACCCTGCACTACTAAGCATCACATGGATGTGGTAGCAACTTCCCAGTCTCTTTAGGTTTCTGCTTTTTACACTGCTGAGCTTACTCTTGGAAAGTACCCATTGCAGCTGCCCATGTTTCAGACATTGCACTTTTAATGGTTCACCTAGCACTCTAACCACTCCAGGATGTGAGCAATTGTAGGCAAGAGGGACAATGTGCTATGGGGTGCAGGTGTGGTCTGAATGTCCCTGTGACACCTTACTTTACAGACCTGACAATGCAGCTGCAATTCGTAACTCGATGGTTCGTTTCCCACCACTCCTTTAAGCCTCAGTCTCAGTGGGCCCTACTGTGGCTCACTTCTACCTCAGGACCTGGACAGAAATCTCTGACGAGGCACAGAACTCTAAAGATTTTCATTTATTTCAGAGCAATTAAGTGCACTGTTTTGCTCATTAGAACAAACAAAACCCAACAGGCCAAGATATGCTGCATTGTCCCCCTTGCCATGCTCGATGAGAGCCCTGCTAGCTGGCTACCTGCTGCCTGGCCCCCAGCAGGCCGCTCTGCCTATCATTCTTCTTACCCGTCCCTGCGGAACGAATCCACTACTGGAACTGTTTGTGGCTAGCATGTGGCAGCCACCCTGAGAGTCAGCACAGCAGGGAGTGAGAAACTGGAGCTGCTGCACCTCAGCTAAGGAGCCAGACTCTGTCTGAAATACCTTGCACCTGCTGTGTTCTAGTGCCATCCACAAAGAACTCTCTGCGTAAGGCCTGTCCATACTCGTGCTTGTGCGGTCCCAGTAAGCACTCAGGAACCCACACCTGCCAGCAAGGGTGACAGTTCCCCTCGAGAAGGAAGCCCAACCTTTTCCAGGTTAGGTGCTGAAGCTAAGGAGATTCTGAACTAGAGACTTACTGAAGAGGTGAGTTTCTCGAGTCGGGCTGAAGCAGACAGTGGCAATGGGCTTCTTATGAGCCTTTATTTCTCCGTAGCAGAAGTCAGCTGCCACATGAATCAGTTTGACGATCCCTCTCCTTCCTGCAGCTGCCAAGATATTATGAGATTTCTTCCGACTGTCACTGATCACCATTGGGAGAGTTGTCCATGCAACACTGAAGAACTCCTAGGATAGAGGGAAACCAAGAACAGCATGAAAGAGAGTCAGCAGGAAGGCTGTTAGCTCAGAGATAACAACTGCCATGGAGCAGCCCAGGTGAACTGACATGACTATTCAGGCAAAGCACTGCATTTCAGAGCACCTTTGGAAGAAGAAAATCTATCAAAACAGGATGTTCATTAGTCTGTCAAGCTTTCTTAGCAGCCTGGGTACACACAAATGTGCCTCTCTGAAAAAAAAGAGAGGCATAAAACTGATAAAAAAATGAAAACAAACCAGGCTAGAAGGACAAGCAAGAAATATTCACCACCCATCTTTTAAGACCTGTCCACAGTAATGCCTGCAACCTTCTTCCAGAATTGTTTACAAGATCTTTATCTATGGAATTAAAAAGGATTATGGAATTTCCATTTAATGCTTCTCGTTCATATGTGCAACCTACCTCTGTGGCCACCTTATACTTCTTCAGCACCACCCCTGTTTCACAGTCGATCAGGCAGACAGACTCCCCTCCACACGTCGCCACGGTTCTGGAACAACTCACAATGGGATCTGAAAGATGTAAAGAGAAGGTGAGAAGTTCACAGATAGCACGTGAAGACTGCACACGGCCTGCTGCCCTCCCAGACTCCTGTTTTCAAAGGAAAAGTACGTACACAAATCTCTTCCTGACAACAGAGATTACAGCTTGATGAAGCTGGGGTCTAACACGTGGGGTCTGCTGGGATTCCAGAGCCAGGTGGTTCAGGGAATCCTGCAAACCTCTTTAAGAGCTCACCTTTCCTGGGTGCACAGTCTAGCAATGGCTCGAAGACACAGGACCAGAGCTGCGTTTTAAAATCCTCGCGGCTGTTGCCTTTACTGTGACACTGGAGAAAATGCAATGGCTCTGCACTGATATCCTCCTACAACAAACCATCCACATTTAGAAAATTCATTCCCCTGACAGCGGTTTGTGACTGCCTTGGGAGAACCCTCTACCAAACACAGCAATCTGACTTAACCCAGAGTATTCTGCAGCCCTCCTGGGCAGGAGACATTAAGGTGCCACTGATGCTCAAGACTCCCGAAACAGAAAGAAACTGCTTTAGAAAAGGTGTGCCCTGCAGACCCCAGCACTGTTTTCTCTTGCAGAGAAACGTGAAAAACCCTTTTAGAACCCCACTGGTGAGAGGTGAGAGGGAAACGCTTTCCCCCATGCAGCCATCAGCTTGACCTGAGAGCAAGTCATGCCAGTCCCATTGCTAAGAACAGGCTTTCAGAGCACCACCTCTGCTGGTCCATTCATCCCTTGTGGAGAATTCACAGGCTCCAAAGGAGGGCCCTTCCCTGAAATTTCAGAGGTTTAAAACAAAACAAAACACAGAATAAAACTGCAGCTTACAATGTATCTGGCCTGTCATGAGCTCCAAGATATGCAGAGCTCTGCTGACATCTCAGNGCCAATGCCTGATTTCATGCCTCTAGATCCACAGCAACTGGTCTTAAGAAGTCTCACTGTTCTTCCCTGCCAGAGCACCTGACAGGTAACTGTAACAGCCTTGGAGTTCTTTACTGGGGTCAAGTTAACAACCCCGTTGTCCTGTTCCTGGCTTTTCTGTTCTCCTGTCAGCTGGCTGGATCTTCTATTGCTTTGCCCTTTGGGAAGCTGCTCTCCATTCTTACGTGTCCCTTCATCTCCCTGCTCAGGGGTTGCCTCTTCGGCTGGCTCTTTTGATGCTCTTGCTGTATCAGAAGCTGGGTCATCCTCCTCCTGACTGGAATTTCTGGGATTGGGTGCAGTTTCCTTCTCAGCTTTTGCCTGGGACTTGGACTTCTTCCTTCCAAAACGTGATTTTGAACGATTTCTTTTCCTCTTTCTGGGAGTTACTGTAACCTATAAGGCACGTTGTCAGTTTCTGCAGAAGAAGCTTCCCCAGGATGTGCAGATGGTTTGTGAGTAAGAAAGATCCTTTATTCAAATCCCTCCCAGGTTCCAAAAATCAGACAGCCCAGATTTACAGAGCTCCTAGAGGCAGAAGCTAACGACAGCCTGATTTGCAATTCACTTCTGCCCCAATTACTCATGATTTACATACATGCAAAAACAAATCTGGCCCATGGTCTGAGAAGATTCAGTCTGCAGCTGTTTCAAAGAGGGCAAGCACCATCTCAGCCTGACCACGTCAGCCCAGTTCTCTCATCAAAAACACTGCTTCCCCAAAGGATGGGTGGAGTGGGTTGCTTTATACTCATGGGATCTTCTGGGTTTCCTATGAATGGAGCAACTCTGTCCCCTTGAATAGCAACCCAACCTTCTTATTGCTGGGATGGCTTCAATCTGGCCATAAAGAAGTCCCAGTTGCTGAACACAGGCTGCAGCCTGAGACTGCCCCTACAGTTACCACAGGGCCATTAAAGGAAACTGACAAGCATTACTGAATTTGCTAAAATCTAATTTAAAAAGAAAAGTAAATTGTTAATGTAAGGCACCTACCTTAGCCTCCTCCTCTGCAGCTTCCTTGGAGCTTTCTGCACTTTCTTCCTCATTCTCATCCATGTTTTCTTCTGTTTCAGTATCTGTGTTCAACTCCAGACCCAGCGAGCAAGTCAGAAACTCTTCTGCAATCATTTTCACCTTAGAGACAAATATGTTGATAGATACAAAATAAAGACAATAAGAAACCACAGCCAAACTCTGATATGTCATGACAAGAGTGGTTTGCTGGGCTTTTAAGTACGCTCTTCCCCTGTTCCACATGAATTTCACAAGGTTATTTCACTGGTCATATTGAAATGTGCAGGCTGGCACACCAGCATCACGCCTCTCTGATCAACCACACAGACCATGTGGATGCTGCAAACTGCACAGGACAGACCAGAATCTGCAGATCTACACAGCAAATGAGTGATGACAACAACTTCTGCGGATGATCACCACCCTGTAGTGCATCACACTGCCTGCTGGAGTGGACTTTCCACCTCCACATACAACATCAGTGGTAGTTTGCGTTGCTGACTATGCCTGTGCTGCTTGATCCAACAACTTCACTCTGTCATGGACTTCCGTGGACTTACAAAACAACATCCCAGCAGTAAAACAAGACAAATGAGCGATGGAAGCTGATGCACATACAGTTAAACCCTGTGTTATAAATGAAATGGTACCTTTCCTCACTAGGAGCAACTACAGTTCTGTCATTAACTTCTCTCCTTTCATACAGCTTCCTTGATGGAAGCATCAAGACTAAAGGCTGCTATTAAAGTGATCCGCAGTTTGCAGAGTTAAGTACTAGGAATACAATAATAACAAGACTAGGCAGTCTTGTTAATTAGTACAAGTATCATTATTGTTTGTGAATTAAAAACCAATGTCTAATGACAATCATTGCATCTTGGTGCACACTTATTGTTGGTGCTCCTGTAACTGCTTAACAAAGCAATGAGAAAAAAAATGATACCATCCTCCTGAAAGAGTCCTCTGAGCCCAAAAGCACACAGCACTTCCATCAGAGCTGCTCAGGATCAGGCCGCAGGGCTCTTGCAAGAAAGGAGTGTGAGTGAAAAGCAACTTACCCGCCAGCGGGTGAATTCACTAAGAGAGCTGGGTCCATACACTACATTAGTCTGGACTGACTTCAGGAACTTCTTCTTGATGGATTTCACTTGCTCAGCTGTGTACTTCTCAGGAAGCTGGTCACGGAAGAACTCTTCCCAGTGAGCAGTAACCTAGGCAGAAAGACAGGGTCTACTCAACAGGATACCACAGAAAAGCAAAGCAGAAAAGCACAACAGGACTGCAAAACCCCTTCATGTCAACCCTGCGGCTCCACTGTCCACGTGATGGTATTCACTCGATTTATTTTACCAGCACAACTTCAGTGCAAACAAAATCCAGTCCCTCTGATCCAAGTTTGTGCAGCAAAGAATACATCGTCAAGATGAACTCGGCCAATGCCTGATTTTTTGCCTCTAGATCCACAGCAACTGGTCTTAAGAAGTCTCACTGTTCTTCCCTGCCAGAGCACCTGACAGGTAACTGTAACAGGCATGGGACAGTGGGGACGTTTGAGTTTTCTCGTAGTTCAGGTGTGTGCAGAAGCACAGCACACACACGCCATCATCATTTATAAGTTCAGATATCTTGACTCCAAAAGGCTTCTGAACCTTGGGCACAGTGAAGGGAGAATGTGCCATGAGCTGAATGACCACGTATGCAAGTGAAAGTACCATTCCGGGCACGCAGAGCAAAAGAAAGAACAAATCCTTGTTCCTGGTGCACGCTGGGAAAATCAAGATTATCCTGAGCCTGGTTTTGAACTCCCATTCCTGGGGCCAGGACAGCAACACCAACTACATGGAGAGGTGTGTGCAGCTGGTAAGGAAGCACTCCGTTTCTTCCACATTTGCATGGCAACTGAGTGACCTAGAAAACTGGAGGCTCAAACACAGCCCTCGCTGCTCCTGCCCCTGTGGAGCACTCATGACAAATCCTCTTTGCTAGGCAAGAATTCTCTGGCTGCCAGTTCCTGCCAGTTTTGCAGCCCAGTACTCCAACAGAGTCAGGCACAGCAGCACTATTGAAACACAGAATGTCCTCACACTGATTGAAACTGAAGGCAGAAGTGGCAACAGAATGAGAACAAATGCAAGCAGCGACCAGAGAAAGTAGTAATGAGGTGTTTAAAGTACATCCCACACTGTGGCATGGGATTTAGTTACTTTGCAGGTGTTCACAGGTGAAGAAAACACTGCCCACCTTACCTTGCTGGTCAGCTTACGGCTATTGACACGCCTCACATGATTAGCCAGCTTGGTTATGTCCTTGCCGTTGAGCAGCCGAAGATTTTGCAAAAGAAACATCACTTTATAATCATCATTGAGCTAGAAAGACAGCAGAGTTACAAAAATTGTACACACGGTGCTTGCTTCAGTTCACATACAGTGTTCCTTATTAAAATACAACCCAAGGAAGAGCAGAATGTATTTACTCGAGAAAGGACACCCCATAAAATCCTCTCAGCGTTTCTGACTCAAATAACTTCTACTTGTAAATTAGGATTGCCCTGTAAGCTGGGATCTTCACCAACGCCTCACATTTCTGCAGTACTTGACACCAACACAAGGTGGTGGTGGTGAAACTGGGCTCTGGCCTGCCTGCAAGGCAGGGCATTCTGTTCTCATCTTGGGGAATAAAAGCACTGACAGCTTTCTAAGGTGCCCTCGCTCGTTGCTTAAGAATAATACATAAGAACTAGGTATGAATGCCATTTATTTCCCCCTCTATACAATACTTATCTTGTAAGAATGGGAAATAACTCACTGTGAGGTACCCATTGTTCTCATAATTCAGCTCCTCGAGCAGAGGGAACTGCTTCAGAGCAGTGACATCTTCCAGCTGGTTGTTGTTGCAGTTCAGGACACGCAGATCAGGCAGGGTTAGGCTGTTGGGAAATTTGTCCAATAAATTATCAGAGAGATCCAGTTTCTGTAGATGCCTCAGACGTGAAAACAAACGTGGGTCTAAGTCTCCGGTCTTCAGCTGCAGCTTGGACAGGCTGAAAGGAAAAGAGAACATCAGCTACCTGCATTTCACTGCAAAACGAGTGCTGACTCTCACAGGGTACGAGGCCACACCTTGGGCACCTCTCAGTCTGGTCTGAGAAGGGAAAAAGCATCCTTCCTCAGTGAGAAACTGGAAACTGTGTACTACAGGAAGGATCGTGTAGGTCTGATCAGACCATTTAGCTGAAGTCCACAGGGAACTTCCAGCACTGTCAGCCAGGGTCTCCTGAGGATGTTAGCCTGAGTTCCTCTAACAAACAGAATCTCCATCTATAATGACTAGGAAATGAAGGGCCACATACAGAAAACGCAAATAAATCAGGTACATAAATTTAGAAAGCAAGATCACTTCTCACTTGTCATCTCAGAAGCCTAACCAGCCAAAGCATGTATGAAAGGCTGAGCAGAATTCAGCTGGCTGCAACACTGAGCGTGCCTGCCGTGTCGTGATTCCAAGCAGGAGCACCACTTGGGGCTGGGACACAGACAAGGGCTGGGACACAGACAAGGGGCTGGGACACAGACAAGGGGCTGGGAGAGACTCAGCACGGTGTTCCCCAAACGGACTTTGAGAAATATTACCCTTCAAATTCATGGCATGAAGCTGCATGGAAAAACTACCTCTAGAAATTCACTCCTTCAGCCACCTGAACGCCACCTTGTTACCCACATTCCTGCGACCTACACTCCATGGATAAACTTTCATGTTTTTCCCTGAAAACAGTTATTTCAGCACAAGACAAACTAAAAGAAGTCACTTGAAAGAGTACATGTGAAACCCAGAGCTCCTCCATCAGCAATAAAAACAACACAGATGCCTGCCAGAAATCAGCCAGATGAGTCACTTGGAGTGACCAGCTCTCAATTTAAGAAAATATCCCACTGTTATTTACCATTTGGAAAGACATTTATTATGCTCAGTGACCTCTGAGAGGATCTGAGCAATAAAGCTGCCGTAGAGGCTGCTAAGTGTGTCAGCTCATTCTCCCTTTCTGCGATGTTTCAGATAGTAACATAATTGGATTTAGAGCAAAGTGATGGAGGGGAAAATAAAGGGAATGGACATAATGCCAAAACATTATGAGAATCCTGTAGATCCAGACCAGAAGCACTTCTCCTGTTTACAGAGCAACTGCTACCAAAGGCAGAAGTGGTTTGGGGAGAAGGAAGGAGCACCTCCTAGCATTAGGAAATCAGAACCCAGGAAACAACATATGCGGTGAAGAGAGGCAGTAATTGTGGCAGCTCACTGATGCTGCACTGAGAACACCACCTCTAATTGTGTGCCTTGTAATGATCTCTCTTATTTCGGCAGAAATGCTTGAAAGGAGGATCATCCGTGCTGAATCCATCTGGAACTTTCCACGGGCCTGCCTGCACTTACTTCAGCGTCTCTATCTTTCGGAGCCTCGTCGATTTCGGAACCGCTCTTTCCAGAAGAAGCTCTGTAGTAATTTTTGACATGTTTATCTCCACCCTCCTGCTGCAGTCACCACTCAGCTGTCGGAACTCTTCTTGTAGCCCCCCTGGGAAAACAAACAGGGATATGGGGAATTCCTTTGCAACCGACTCCGAAAGGGAGGAAAAAACATTATGAGGTTGGCTACTGCTTCTGCTGCTGAGTTTGAAGTGCTCTTTTTCTTTGGCTGAGATGAGAATACTGGGGGTATTCATCAAGGTGGGCACACACTCCAGATGAGCCCACCCAGCCCATCCCAAGAGCTTGCTCTGTGAGTGACAGGCTTGCTGCAGATGAGCTGTCTGCGCTGTAAGGGCCCTTAGCATTAAGGGCCTCTCCTGTGCAGCCAGGCTCTGGTCCAAGGCCTGCCCCACAGCAGCGCTCAGGATGAGCACACCTGCGGCAGCTGTGTCCTCTAGGGGAGGTGATACAGAATGCAGAGCTGCCCAGATGGATGGACTCCTTGCTGACAGCCTCTGCGTTCCCTCAAACTTAGGTAAGCTGGATTAATTACCACCCACAGCAATACCCTCTGCTCAGTAAGGTTGTTTCTTCGCTGGGCCACCCTTACTGTAAGCAACTTCTCCCTGTACCCGGCGTAAAGCTCTCCCCTGTCCACCCGAAGCCACGTCCCCCCATTCCTCCCCTGGGGCCCTCCATATACAGACAGGCGCTGGATGCTCGGCGCTGCGTGCCCGTGCCAAGGGCAGTCCTTTGTATAGGGGCTATCGCACGGCTTCAAGGAGGAAAACGAAAAGGCTGCGCCCGAACGAAGCGGCAGAGCGGCGGCAGCTCGCCCCGGGGCCCGGTACGGCCGTGTCACGCTGCGGGCACGAGGCCCGCGCCAGGCCGCCCCCAGGAAGCACTCGGGGACAGCGGGGCCGCCCGGCCGCGCCGCTCCGCCCCACTCCGCCCGGCCCGGTGCTGCGG
>JACDJE010000086.1:5810605-5854366 GCA_016647715.1 Pavo muticus | reverse complement strand
GGGCCGGCGGCGGGGCGGGGGCGGGGCGCGTTCCCTCAGGCTGTGCGGGCGGGATCGTGCAGGACCCCCCGGCCTGGGCACGCATCCCCGAGGACCGCACGGCGGCACAGCGCCGCTGGGGGCAGCTGCGCTCATCCGAGCCTCAGCCCTGCACAACGGCGGGCCTTACAGCCCCGGCACGGCATCACCTGTTCTCCTGCATCACTGCGGGATGGAGACGTTGTTAGGAAAAGAGAAGCAGCGTAGCGATGCTGGAGCTGTTAGATAGAAATCCACAGGCACAAACTCACAGCCAGGGCAGGGAAGGGCTGTCCTCAACATTCCTCACGCCTCCAGGAGCCATGCAGGCAGTTTCCACATTGAGGTTGTGGGGGTAATCAAGGGAAATAGCTCGTCATGATAGCTTCCCCCCTCATGTGTTTGTCATCTCTTGTTATTTCCTCAGGGGGATGATAATTTCACTTACTGTCCGGCAACGGGCTTAGCTGAAGGCAATGCGCACTCCCCATTTGCTGGCTGGGCATTTCCATTCCCAGGGGTGTTTTTGACGGAGGAGTTTGTTAGTGAGGGTGAAGAAGCGGAGATGGTTGAACTGATGGACCGGGATGAATGGAAGCCCTCGCAGTCCGGCCGAAAGAAGCAGGTTTGGCTTTACAAGCACATTTCTCCTTAGATCCCTCTGCATTTCAAACCCAGTCCACTTACATATTTCACTAACAGCTCTTCTTCGGGAACTTTTCCTAAAATCAATTACAAGAATGACTAATTAAAATCAGCTGCTTGCAGAAGCAAATGACAATTACATTCAGTGCCGGATGGTGCATATTCAGGCACTAAAGTTCACACAGTCTTTAGGTGAGAGAAGTAAGGGGTTTTTTTGCTTTACAGCTAAGAAGCCTAATTCCAGAGAGATTAATGTAGCCTGTCCAAGTCAGTTGCTCAGGGAAGTGGTGCAGTCACCATCCCTGGAGGTCTTCCAGAAAAGGGCAGACGTGGCACTGAGGAATGCGGCTCAATGGGCATGGTGGGATGGGCTGATGGTTGGGCTTGGTGATCTCAGAGCTCTTTTCCAAACTTAATGGTTCTGAGATTTTGGAAACTGGTGATCAGCTGCTGGAAGAGAACAGAACTCGAAAGCCTTGACCCCGTAGGAATCATAGCCTCAGCTCTTGTCCCAGGTTTTCCTTTAACGCTGTTTTTTCCTCCTCTTCCAACAGGATTACGGACCCAAAGTGAACTTCAAGAAACAGAGGTTGAAAGCTGGTGGCTTTACTGGCTTGCCAAGTTTTAGTAAAAAGATTGTGGCACAGATGGAGGCCTGCTCTGTGCTAGGTGGTTTCTTGCCTGTTGAACAATGCAATCTGGACTACAGGCCAGAAAGAGGTTCTGCCATTGACCCGCATTTTGATGACTGGTGGCTGTGGGGAGAGCGTCTGGTTAGCTTAAACCTGCTCTCAAAAACTGTGCTGTCCATGTCTTGTGATTCAGAGGACAGCATCCAATTATTTCCTACTTTCAGGAATGAAAACGGGGAATTAAATCCCCCTGGATCTCTTACACAGACGTCAGCACGCGAGAATTCAGGCAAACAGGGAAGCAGCTGCCTTTTCTCCCCGAGGCTTGTCCCAAGTAAGGAAGTGACTGTTGCCATTCACTTACCCAGGAGGTCCCTGGTGGCGCTGTACGGTGAGGCACGCTACAAGTGGAAGCACGCCATTTACCGCAGGCATATCGAGCATCGGCGAGTGTGTGTCACGTTCAGGGAGCTGTCTGCAGAGTTCCGTGCTGGAGGAAGGCGTGAGGAGCTGGGTAACGAACTGCTGCAGATAGCTCTTTCCTTCCAAGGGACACCGGTGTGAGCAGCAAAGGGCGGCTAGGGCTGTGTCTTCAATGTGAAAAATAAAAGCCAGGATTTGTAGAATCCCATTTATTTCTGAAGCGTGCATAAGGAACTGGGTATGTATGGATGTGAACAAACACAAACAAGGTGCTGCAGGAAAGGGAGGGGGCTTTTCTTTGTTTGAAGACTGTCCTGGGCAAGGGCAGCTCTTTACGTCATCCTGCTTTACTGTTACCTGTGCCCTACGGACACAGCTGTCTTCTCACCCGCTTCAGATTGCTCCTTCAGAGAGAAGCTCTCCAGGGGGCAGGCAAGCATCTCTCCACAGATAGTACAACACTGAGAACTAATTAAAGCAATTACCCTTTGCTGAAGATTCATACTTTAACAGTGAGGATAAACCATAAATGCTGTGTGTGAGCTATATCTCCTGGGACCAAAGAGCTGCATTTGCAGAGGGTCAGTGCTGACTCTTCCACAGAGACAGCTTGGGCAGAGCTCGGACCAGAGACTCACACAGACTGTGTTATTTTCTGACCATTTGTCATCTCAGCCCTGCTGTCAGCTCTCACTATTGAGAGTCAGATTCTGGGAATAAGCTGGGCAACAGACTGCAGCACCAGTGGCTGTCATTTTTTTTCTTGGCACCTCCAGCAGTCAGGTTTGAATCATACCTTGTACCTAAGATTCAAGTTGTCATTTGTAGCAGACGCTGATTGAGGGCCATCTGTCTGTTCAGAACTAATTCTGTGCTCCTGCAAATGAAGCTGTGCTGTGGAAGAAGCTGATCCTTAACCAACACAGTTGTATCATCAAAACCACTCAGCACTGTCACAGCTACAGTAGTGAAATGACACTTTGCAATGCTGTCTGCTTTTGTTAAGAAAAGAGGGGCATGTTTATTAGGTGGGACTTCAGCGTCCTCGTACAGCTGTATCCTGTGCTAGAAGTACTTCCTTGGCACAGCACGTGGTTTTTAACATACCAGTAATGCATTCATGCTGCAGGCTGCCCTCTGCTGCAGGCATTGCGGAGGAGGCAGCTCCTCAGCCCAGCAAAACTAGGTTACTAGAAATCAGGTAATCATTTCAAATGTCAACTATGCTCCTTCAAGGCTGCAATGAAGCAGTTTTAGTTTAGCCCTGTATTTAAACCGTTGTGGGCACAGCTACACAGTGACTGCAGCAGGGATCAGGGAGCACCGCTTCCATGGGCAGCCCTAAACAGCAAACCTCCACCCATACCCACAGCATCGCTGCCCCAGCAGCAGTTCCAGCTGACAGAAGGCTGTCACTGCAATGAGAAAGAAGATATTTCAGGAGAAATTTCTCACAGAAATCTCAAAATTGCAATTCCTGGCCTTTTTGAGGCAGGTTGGTGCCATCAGCCCTGTGCTGCCAGCACCCACAGGCTCAATAGCACGCTGTCCCCAGGCCCTGCTTTGCTGCTCTCACACTAAAAGACTTTGGGCCAAGCAGGAGATGGCTGGCAGGCTGTTGGGGGCTCAGCAGAGAGCCACGCTGGGCAAGGAAACCCCTTCTGTAGGTAGGGCAAGCCTCGAGAGCACATCTACCACCACACTGCTGCCTTCTGGTGCTCAGCCTCTTCAGCAATCTGCTCTCCACGTAGCAAAATGCAGCCATCAACTGTTTCCATGAATGTTTGACCATTATTTCCAACATTCCCTTTTACTTTTCCATCGTGCTCTCAGCCTGTGAGCATCCTTCTGGCACGGGTACCCGCTGTTTCATTGTCTCAGCAATGGGAGCAGATGCTGGCTGCTGATGAATCAGCGTGCCACGATAATGAGATAAACAATATCAGTCCATTTTGTGCTCTGCATTTGTTAGCTGCAGTTCTCTTTGAGCTGTACAGCAAGCTGCTGCTCTTGCCAGAAAATTCCAGCCCTGCCTACTCGATATCTTCAGTTTAAAATCTGCAAATAATTATCTTGTGAGCCAAGAACTGAGGGCTTTGTCAAGATGGTTTTACAGTCCCAAGCTTAATGTAGTCACGGCTCAGTTATTGCTGTGTCCATCCTCGGACGTTTTGCACCTGCTGAACTCCTGGGCACCACCTCAGCCACACCACATTGCAATTACAGACCCATTGGCTCTGACTGACTTTTTAATACTTTATGTACATTCTCTCCTAAGAGCCATAATTGCAGTGCTGTGGGATATTAATGGTCCGGCCTGCATTACCAGTATTGCAGAAATCTAAGAAAAGTATAAGGAGGATTTAATTAATTAGATGTTAAAAGTAACTTTGCCCACTCTGTTAGTATAATTATTGCACGACAAACTTCAAACTACAGGAATTCCTATCAGAGCTGTTTATCTTTTTAACCCAGCTTAGCACTTGTAAAACATGTGCCAAGAACCATTCTCTCATTAAAAGCAAGTGCATCTATTTGATGCTATTCTATTTGATCTCCTTGTGTGCTTTAAAAGGACTCGTGTAATATCTACGTCAGCTTTAAACAACAAGAGGTAAAACACAAATTAACCCATAGAGGATGCTGGAGGACTTCAGCTATCTTTCAAAAAAAAAGCCAGTCTGAAATCAGCAAGAAGCATAGAACTCAGCATGTCTGCCTGGTTCTGCTCACAGCTGAGATGCATACCTTGTTCTACGTTAAGCACTGCTCACGAAGAGAGAAACCAAGAGCTGGTGAAGCACAGATTTCTTCTCTCCTGGTGTGCAACAGTCAGTGCTGCACTGGCGGTCACAGCCTGGAGAAGGTGAGCTCCGAGCCCTGTGCATGGGTGTTCACAGGATGTTTCTCAGCTCAGCCAGCATGTCATTGCTGGAGCCACTTTCTTGTCTGACACCATGCAGAGGAGGCAGCCTGTGAGAGGATAATCAGAAGATAAGCACGTGGCCTGCTTGTGCAGGGCCTGCCTGAGCTTGAGGCTGCTGCTCTCAGGGAGGCTGCTGAGGAAGCTGCTTTAAGATAAGGCAAGAAGATAACAAAGCTATGAAAATAGAGAATCTTGAAGCTTTTTGTTAGCTTAAGGAAGGGAAGGGAGATGGGGCATGGTGAAATCCCACATAAAACCACAGAAAGGTGCTAAATGGGAGCAGCCAGCTCTGCAGCCCACCAGTCCCCAGCTGCCCTCGCCATCCCGGGCCCTCAGCACCAGGAAGCCAGAGGATGCGTGCTCCACCACCTCCCTACAAGCACTTCCACATGTTGGAGCACTTAGCACAGCATGCTCTGCTCCAAGCCCTGGCAGCATTTCTGCTGGTCACATGGATCGGGCCCAGGCAGCCAGGTCTAGCATAGCTCAGTCTGCATTGGTGCTGAGGCCGCTGCTGCCCACCAAAGCAATGGGACGAGTTGGGACCTGACAGCCTGCCTGTGTTAAAAATAGGGAGCTCAGGGAGCAGGAGCTGCCACCAAGCTGGGCCAACAAGAGAACCTGACACCGCCCTGGGTGCCTGCCTGCACTCGTGGCCAGGCTGGACTCCTGCTAACGAGGGAAGCAGCCATGGGGTGACACAAAGCTGCACTACCTCTCGCTCCCCTTTCCAGGAGGCAGCACTGCAGCTTGCTATAGCATCTTGCTGCTGGCATAAAGTGCCTTCCGAGAAACAGAAGGCCTTGGAAGGGGTCATGGCTGCTTCCTGCAGCAAGGTGAGCCCCGAGACCTGGCTGAGCCCTGCTGAACAGGCTGGAGGGATTGCCGAGGCAAAATGAGAGCTTGTGCAGGGAGCTGAGGACGAGGGCAGCACCACAGGGCCCACAGCTGGTGCAGGAAGCAAACAAACACCATCCTGGCCCCAGCGCAGGAGCAGCACACCCATGCAGGCACCCCAGAGCTTACCCTGTACCTGAAGACCCAGCGGTGACAGACACCCCGGGGGTGACCAGGACGAGGTGCTCAGGACAGGCACGAAACGTGAGCCGGCGCTGCCAGGCTGCAGGACAGCAGCACGGTGTGGAAAGGCAGGCATCTCCCTGCTTGACTGATGGAGTCCTGCTGCCAGCCACGGGGCAGTGGCAGAAGCAGGGAAGGTTTTCTGGCACCTCAGCACGGCAGCAGCAGTCTGGACAGGCACACTGTCCCCACTCATTTACAGATTAATTAAGTTTCTGTTGCTTGCTGATACCACGGGAGATCTTAATGCAATGCAAGTCTAGACCCAACAGCAGTGAAAATGTAAACAAGTCAGAGGAAGAAGTGAGAAACTGAGTGCTCTTGTTGGGAAAGGAACAAGAGGAGGTACAGCACAAAGGTGATGGGTAAGAGAGAGAACCCAGGTGGCAAGAAGCAAAAATACTCCCGTGGAAGGGGAGAACCCGGTGCCCAGAGAGAAACAGCAATCAAAGCTGTGAGCAAATTGAGGAAAGCACACCATTATGCAGCTTTAAGTGTGTAAACCCTTGGGAAACCACCTGAAGGCCCCGACTCCCTGTGGAGTAAGGCAATCCCCCTCCAGCCACGGACCTGCCTTGAGCCTGCCATGAGCCCAACCCCACCAACGCCTCACCAGGGCGCCCTGCAAAGCCAAAGCACAGCGTCTGCTGCATCTCTCCATCTGCTGAACTTTATTATATTTCACAGCACCACGTACACACTGTGAAATGTGACAATTTCTTTATTACAAAAAAAAAAATAAATGCTGCAATACTTTCCTCTACAACTGATTTCAAACCTCCTGGGCTGCGCAGCGCACAGAGACCAATTACTGCTGCTACAGAGAAAAACGCAAAGCACAGATACGACACCGATCCTATCTGCTCTAGCTCTGGCTTCGCAGTAGAGATTTTGCTGGAAGAAGAGCCTATGTGTGTAATACTTGGCAGCAAACTCAGCTCTGATTTTGTTACGTAAACCTTTAACTTTTATTTTGGTAAGAAGAGGAGGAAGAGAGGCTGGCTGCTGGGGGATGGGGCGGATTTCATGAGCATCCACTTCCCGGAGGACACTCCTCATTTTTTGCATATGTGCATAAGTACAGGCTAGTCATGTCACACACAACAACTCTTTTCTCTGCTGCACATCGGCCAATATGGTACATGCCAACTGCAAGAGCAACAGATGAAAGGCACAGACACGGTGCTAAGCAACTTGTTCAGCAGTGCTCAAACTCACATGTAAACAAGAGAAATGAGAGTTAGTTTCCCAAGACCCTCATCAGAGAGGGACACAGGGACAGTCTCGCTGGGATTTGTATGTACTCCCCATTCTGGGAAGCCGACATGGAACGTGCTGCCACTAGATTTCTCAGATCCCAGTGGAAGAAAGGACCATCGTTAAGCAGAACATTACAAACAACACAACGATTTCAGGAATCTACACAGCCTGGGAACTGGGAGACTGACTGCAGTGCTTGGGTGCAGAGCAGGAAATGGGCATAGGAGCAGGGCCAAGAAGATGGGCTTCTGTTTCTTTCGGCCGTGTGTCAGAAAGCTTCACGCTTCTCAGAAGAGCTGATGGCTGCAGAACACTCTTTTCTCTTGAAATACTTTTTATGGCAGTTTTTGCCTAAAAGGATGCTGCAGGATTCACAAGCTTCCCTTGCTAAGCCGTACTGACGTGCAAGTGTCCTTTTCTTTAATGCTGGGGAAGAGGCCAGCCTAAATGAAACGTGATAGCTCTTTAATGGCACACAGGTCTCTGCTGGGTCCAGCTCCGCCAGGCTCTCCCTGCAGCTCCAGGTTCCCCAGAGGAGCTGCCTGCTTTGGTGGAGGGACAAGGAAGTGGTCCATTTCGACAGGCAAATGCTACAGCTGACAAACAGCACCAGCAAAAAAGGCAGGCCCAGGGCTTGTTCTCTCCAGCACACCAAGAAAAGGACATTCCAACAGGACATAACTGAAAACAACACAGGGACAAGTTTCTACCACTGTCTGCTGCCACTTTTCCTCCCTGAAACTCGCTTTTCTAGTCCTTCAAAGCTTCCTCTCATTAAATTTCGTCACTGTTCTGTTTTAATAACGTCCTTGTTAAAACTAAAACACCTGTAAGCCTTCCCTGGGCTCTTACTGGAAAAAAACCAAGTGATCTTGGCATCTGTTCAGTCTAAAGTGACAGATGCTGTTGAAGACAGAACAACAGAAGTCCCCAGCCCCCTGCATTTAGAATCTGTAGAAGCATGGAAAGGAATAGTGAGAAAAGAACATAAAAGCTAAGGCTGATTTCTTCCTGGTTATATGTTTATGGAACATTTGCTTTGGAACAAAGGCGACGAACGCTCACAGCTCCTGCTGTGCTTTCCAAACGTCCTCAGGTTGGGTGCAGATACCTTCATTAACCAGCTCAGCTCTAGAAACAAACTGCTGATTAATTGCTGCTGCACAGGCAGCCAGGGAGTTCTGACACCGAGGCAGGTCCTACACACACACAGCCTTTTTGGACAGCTGATGCAGTTTTACTTTAGGCAACAGAGCATCACATTAAAACAACGCAGATTTTTGGCTAGTTGTACCAATGTAAATGTAGATAAAGATTTGACCTTGAATTTCATTGCAGCGTCACTTAAGTACTGAAGTGTGTAGGACCAGAGACCGCAGCGTCTGAAACAGCGTTAGGATCCACAGCTATACAGGGCAGGCAGTTAGCATGTACATCTTAAAGCCTCAAAACAATCCGCCACCAGCGTGCCCCCCCATCCAGCAAAACAGGCGTTCTGCTCTCGGCCCCAGCCCCCGTCACACCACCTGCATGCCTCTGTCATGCCCATCTAACTGCACTTTCAGTTTGTGGAGCTCTTCGATCTCTCGGTTGTGGCGCTCCGTTTTGTGCCGCACCAAAGAGCGGTAGAAGTGAATGGTGAAGACGACAAAGATCAGCCCCACTGGGACCATGATGATGGTGGAGATCAGCGCTGCCTGCCAGCCCGCGTGGCCGCTGGGCTTCTGGATGGTGGTGGTGTCGTTCTTCAGGATGGAGTCCACGGGCAGGAATTTGATCCAGCACAGCAGCACCACTTCCGCGAGGAAAAGGAGGATTCCCAGCACCGTGGAGAAGCCCCACGCCAGCTCGATGTAGGGATGCATGCGCTCGTGCGGGGATTCGCTGATGGAATTCAGGTTGTGGATGTTGCTCACTGCCTCCACGTTAGGCAGAATGCAGGTGCTGATGAGGAGGGCAAAGAGATGAACGGCCACGAGCACCGTTGTGCAGGCACTGAACGCGATGAGCAGCATCTGTGGGTACTTGTACTGCATCTCCAGCTGCACCTCCACCATGGCAACCTGGGGGAGCAAGAACAAGAAGCCACTACTCAACAGCTGCTGGTTTTCCACCGCTCAAGGCTTTCATCCAGGAAAGCATCTTTACTCAGGAAGAGCAGCTAAGGTCAAGTACACACTCGAGTGCTTTTTAGAACACAGCCTGAACGGGCCAGCCCCGTTTCCCTTGATGATGCACGCACTGCCTGCAGCTTGGCCCATCTCAAGCTTTACGCAGACGTTTTGGTGCTGCAGTTTTCCAAACTAACAGCTCCCTCCTTGCAGCCATACGAACGGCACCAAGCCGTGCAGGCAGCAGCAGGGCCTGGTTAGGCAGCTCACAGCCCACAGCAGCCATCCCGCTCGCTGCCCTCACACCTTCCTCTTCCGCTCACTGCAGGAAGTTTCAACGTGGTGAGTGCACAGGAGAGCAGAAGCAGCAGCCCTGCTGGCCGGCTGCCAGCGAGCCTACCCGGCCTCCCAGGGGAAGGGCGAGAGCTACTTCATAACAGTCCAAGTTAGTCCAGTCTCTGAGCGCTAAGTTGGTTTTTATTACAAATATGCCTGGATACAAGCTATTTATATCCCCAAATATCTCCCTCGAGGTCTCATAACTTACTGAAAGATTCAGCAGAGGTGGATGGCTACTGGCCTACGGGCACAGTGACAACTCCATTCTCTCAGCTCAGGAAAGCAGGCTCCGATCAGCTAACAAGTCTCTGAAGCCGTTCACTTTGAGGTATTTTAATGAAGCAAAGTATAAACAGCCGTTCCAGGCTCTGTATAACGATCTGCACCATTCACTCTGGCATTACTTATAACATCATTCAGGCACTGGAAGATTAAGGGTACGCTCCTGTTGTCTCTGCTGGTGACCCTGAAGAGGACGAAAGCAGCTCTACAACTGCTGCCTTTCCTCAGTTACCCTGAAATCACCAGCAGCCCAAAGGAGGGAGCAGGTCAGGTCTGAACACATCTGCTAGCAGCAGGACACAACACGTGTGTGGGTAGAAAACGGCCAATCACAGCATGCCCAGGCTTTAGAACCACATCACCTACAGACGATGTTAGAGATGCTAAGAACACTGGGACAGCTCCTGGGCATTCCCAGCCCTCTGTTCTGGTGATGAACATGTGGTTGGGTTTGTTTGTTTGTTTTGAGAGGTTCCTGTTAGTAGCTCCTGTCACATAGAGGGAAAATAACACAGGTTTGGCTTCACCACCATTGCAAGGAAGGTCCATGCAAATAAAGCATACACCACACTGCCTTAAAATCATAGTATTGCTGAGGGTGGAGAAGAGCCCAAATCCAACCCCAGCCCACCATGCCCACTGCCCACATCCCTCAGTGCCACATCTCCATGTTCTGGAACACCTCCTGGGATGGGGACTCCCCTCCTTTCTCCTCCTCTCAGCAATGGCCTGCTGTGCCATTGCAGCACTGCCATTTCTGAGAAGAAATTGTTCCTAATATCCAACCTGAGCCTCCGCTGACACAACTTAAGGCCATCACCTCTCATCCTCTAATCACAGAGTCACCTAGGTTGGAAAAGACCTTGAAGACCCCCACGTCCAACCATCAACCTGACCTCGCGTTCCTTTTGCACTTCCCTGCACACAGATGTGAGGAGATCAGACTTATCCTCTGCTGCAGTGCCCTGCAAGACACACCTGCACAGCACGGTGATCATCAGGCCACACCAGGCAGGAGAAGCTGCAGGTGTGTCGTTCATTCCCGGGGGCTGTACTACCCAGCAACACAGCTGAATAGGAATTGTACCAGCACGTTCAATCCATAGCTTTATATCAGAGCTGAAAGCCCGGCTGATGCCAACATATCAATTTCTAGCTGCTACCCATCGCATGAGCAGCACTTTGCAGCTAATTGGATGCTTCCTCCCAGACAAACCTGTTCCCTAGGGCTAGCTTCAGCTGTGCAACACGATGAATTTTTAACACTGACTGATGGTTCAGCTAGAGGTATTTCATAGAAAAACATCAACACTCCAGATAGGGCAGCAAGGCAGGAGAACAGTTCGTTTAACACAAACAAGCACCGGCAAGGTGAGCGAGCTCTGCTGCTTTACCCCACACAGATTGTCATGTCATCCTCTGACCGGGATAAGAGAAAGAGGACAAGCTGACATAACCCATTTAAAAACCATTAAGCATGCTGCTTGGTCTGTAAAACTATTAATATGTCACTTTCAATACAATTATACTCCTCTGTGATAACAGCCCCCTCTGCTTTAACCTCTTTGCAGAAGCCAAGGTATCAAGGGATTGACTCTGCAAGGCGCTGAGCACGCTGCTGAGCAGCAGATGATTTCAGCACGGGCTTAATGTTAAGCTCAAGGATTGCCCTGCTGGACCTCACGCCTGTAGGTTTGCTAAAGGAGCATGTGCTCTGAATTAAACTGAAGCTACATGACGTGCTACTGTGCTTTTCTCTCATCATTTCCTTTTAAAGACCACCGCAGCCCAGATTGTCCACAACAAAGATGCTCATCTTGAGAAACTCAGACGAGCACAGATAGGATCACACAGCAGGGTAAGGAATGGCTTCACACAGAGCACGTCGCATCCACACAGATGGTTCGGCAGTCTGTGCAAACAATCACTCCACTAGATCTGTTGGACTTCTTTTTTCCTTCTTCTTTTCCCCTTCTCTAAATCAAATGCATATCCTGCAGCAATCAGACAACCGCTGCTAGTGGGAACAGCTCTTCTTTCCGGCAGGGAAATGAGGAAGGAGATTTCCTATGCTCCCACCCAATCCCCTTCACCTGCAGTCTGCCCACGGCGGCTCGTGCAGCCATGCAGCCCCTCTGTGCAGCACTGGAGCTGGAAGCAGCCACATCCTCCCGGCCCGCCCGGCTCCCCGCCAGGAACACCTCAGATAGCATCGCGTAACGAGGAAGGTTTGCATTGTTCTGCAGCCTGTCCAGAAGGAGCTGGACCAAAGCCACCGCCTGTTGATTAAATACCCATCAGCTTGTAATAATTTTCAGCCAATATGGGACTGGCTGGAATCGCACACGCAGACAGGAAGTAAATAAAGCGACAGCCAAGCCCTGCGTGACACCTGTTTACACAGCTAAGGGCACACAGCGCTGCACGGCAACCACTTAGCTCTGCATAACTGCACCACTTGCAGCAATAGCCACTGAGGCACTCTTATTAGTCAACGTCCACGTCCTAAGCACAAGCCTACCAACCCACAGACAGCAACAGAAGCATCGCCTTCTGCTGGAAGGCCCAGTGTGACCAGGCTGCTAATAGGGAATTCCTTACTGCAAAAACTTCAATTTCTGAGAAACACCAATTTGGGATCTACTTCTTGTATTAAGCCGATGGTCTATTAATAATACTGCACCTATTGGCTAATTTGCTTTTAAGCTGTTACAGACAAGGCAAAGGGTGCTCCCTGGCACCAGCTCTGGCATCCCCACAGCAGACTGAAAAGCCCCAGGGCACAAAACGCTCCTCTGTTCCCTGCAGCCCGTTTGCAGCCCGCGCCCACCTGCTGCCATGTTTTAATGCTGCTCCACTTCAGGCAGCAACAAAACAGAACGCCCCATTGTAATGCTAAGGAGCATTCATCTTCTAGGGGTGGAGATGCAGGGGTGGGAGAAGCTTTAAAAACCCACAACTCTACAAAACATGGAAAGTTCCCCAAGCCTGCCCATCTCCTCCGTGCAGCTCCCTCACACCACGTCCCGCCCTCTGCATGTGTGCATTCAGACCTCAGCAGCAGCTCACTTCCAGGGCAGAAAACCTCCCCGGAAGGGATTTCACTCTCGATAAAACCAGAGGGGAGAGAAGGAGGCTGATGGCATCACAGCTCAGAGCCCTGAGCACCACGCCGCTACTTCGTGGTGTTTATTTATGCGCTCCCTGACACGGCTCTGACCCATGCAATAGCTCCCAGCTAACACCCAAGCGCCACACAGAGCACAGCAAGGACGAGGGATTACTCCCAACAGGCAGCACTGACAAAAATACACCCAGTTTGGCTCCCTGCAGGCTGCACAGCCTTCTGACGTCGCGCCGGAGGCTTCGGGGCCTCTCACAACACGATCTCCCTGTCCATGCCATGCAAAGTGCTCTCTGGCAGGCTGCCAGCCAGCCTCCACCTTATTGCAGGCACCACGACCTGAAAAAACATACAGAAAATGAGATGAGGACCACAGCAGTCACCAGGTGCAGCTGCAACACCTGGCCTTGGGGCACTGCTCGGATACAGGGCAGCTCTCGGGATCGTTTGCAGGGAGGAGATGAGTGTTTGCAAAGGGCTGGGAGGATAACTGGGAGGTGTGGGCAGCTCCTGTATCCACACCGCCTTGGGACAGCCAAGCACATCACAGCACACCCTGCTTCTTCGCAGGGACAGAACACCAATTAATAGAGATTTGTTGTTGTTGTTGTTAGCTTTTTAAAAGAACCCAAACCTTTCACAATCCAGAAAGCGTCCCTGCGAAACCAACGTACCATTGCAAATCCAGAGAGCAGAGCAGAGGTTCTGCTGGAGGCTTTCAGCTTGGCTCGGCTCAGGTACAGCTTCCTCCAGGACAGGGCCTGAACAGAGTGGTGGTTGGAGGTCACCAGCTCCAGGTAGCTGCGGCGCACCCAGTCCCGATAATCCATGCCCTTGGTGCCAGGCTCAGAGCAGCAAGCAGGAGTGGAGGGATCCACTGGGACGTTCAGTTCAGAACTCATCATGAGGGAAGCACTGAGGAAATAAAACAGCCATGGTCAGGAGGAGGCAGCGGGCAGGACGAGCTGCTGGAAAAGCTGCGTTGGAACAAAGCTATCCTCAGTCAGTAGGGAAATATGCACAGAACCATCAGCCTGCTGGAACTGAGCATGAGAACCAGGTGGGACTGCACAAGGAAACCTGGAACTGCTCCAGCGTGTTCAGGGAGGTCGCACAGCACCCAACTTTACACGTCAAAGCCAGCATCTCAGCTTTCCCCTTTCATTCCTCCCCACTCATTTGTTTTACATAAAGACGCTTTAGAAACGTGGTCACCATCCTATTGTTTGGTTTTAAGCTGGCAGTTTAAGGTCACACTGCATCGTGCATCAGCTCCAGATGCACTGCATTATTGTACCAGGGTACGTCCAACTAAAGTGCCCAGGGCTCACTCTGTGCTCCCTTTGGACACCAGTTTTCCCATTCATCCACTGCTCAGCTCACACAGGCACAGCTCTTGCCCAAAGCAGCCACGGAGCTGAACGCTGCATGGGTTTAACTAATGGATCTCCCAAACTCCTGCAGCAGAAACTTCCCTGCTGGCTGTGAATCCCCAAGCAGCTCCTCGAAGGAGCACCGATCAGCCCCAGCCCCACACCTGTGGGTCGCAGGCACCGTGCTGTTTGTTGGAGCACAGCTCCAGCCCTGCCCAGCTCCCTGCCATATGGCGTGGGCTCATCGAGCCGCGGTTGCCTGGAGATTGGAGGAAGCGGCCGAGATAAAAAGCACCAACTGCCCCCAGCTCTGAGCCACGCTGCTCAAAAGGAACAGTGACCAAAGCTGCAGCTGCAAGCTGTGAGATTGCCTGTGAGCGGCAGAATTACGGCACTGCTTCCTGCAATGGCATCCTGTATATGTGGAGTGGGGGGTGCTGGCTTTGTCTTCGCTGGGACGCCGACGGCCTCCGTGCTGCCATTTGTTTTCATAAAGCACACAGGAATCCAGCATGTTGGAAACATCAAGCCCGGGACAAATTCCATTAAAAGAAACACGAATTCAGAGGTTACAAAGGGAGAACAAGAACACCCAATCACAGCTGCTTCTTTCCTTAGAAAAATAAACGGAAAATACCACAAGGATGAATTTTTTACTCTCGAGCAACTCCAGAGATGTTCCCAAGTAAGTAAACAGCTGCAGAAGGAAACCCATAAACCCAAATGCAGCGATGGAACAGCACTCACCTGGCTGCCTATGGGCATGGAGGGGCTGCGGGGGGCTCCGGGGGCTGAAACACAAAACCAAAGGAGCATTTTAATGCGTGGTACCTTCAGCTGGAAGAATCCTCACTCTGGAAGCCCTTTTCAGGCAGCGGTGCACACCAGAGGTGAGTTATGGGGAGATCCATGCTCTTGTCTTGCAGGTTACAGGTTCGGAACAGAAGTACCTGCGCTGGTGGGGCTGCACAGCACTACACAGCACGAGGCTGCCGAGGCCGGCACGCAGATGCAGGACGTGCCCAGGAGGCTCTTCCTCAGCTCTGGCCAGGCTCGTGCCAGGCCACCGCTGTGCCCAACCGCTGCTGAAGACGCAAAGCGCCGACTCGTATTGATTTTGGTATCCCGCCCAGCGTCAGCCCGGGGGAAGGGAAAGCCCCGGCAGCGCCCCGCATCCGACCTGCGGGGTGCACGCGTGGGGATTTCTGCACGGCACGGCTGAGGCGGGCAGCCCGGCTCCCAGCGCTCGCACGGCAGCCTCTCCGTGAGGCCTTCAGCCCCCGCCCCTCAGCCCCGTGCGGAGCAGCGCGCCGGTGCCTTTCTGCCCCACGGCAGGCCCGAGCCCCAGCTGCCTTCCAACCCCCGATTCCGCCGTTGTGACCCCTCGCGCCGCGGGGCAACCCCCCCTACCGGGTAGGACGAAGCCCCCTCCCCCTGCCGGGCCGGTCTCCCCGCTCACCGCTGCTGCCCGCGGGCCGGCTCGGGCACGGCGCCCCGGGAGCCGCCGGGTACCGGAGCCTCCGCCGCCTCCACCGCTGCCAAGGCAACGCCGGGCCCCCGCCACGTGACCCGCAGGAAATGGGGGGGGCTACCGGCAGCCCCGCCACTCGGCACGTGATCGCCGCCGCATTGGTCAGGGCAACGCCAGGCCCCGCCCCCAGGCTGGTAGCCCCGCCCCCTCCAACCGCTTACTGCTGGGGGAAGCCCGGAGCGGGGCCGGGTCGGTGCGTTATTGGGCGAGGTGCCCCCAGCTCTCCATCTTTGCAGAGAACGTACCGGTACCACGGTTGTAAATGCGCTTTATTACGGTTACTATACAGCAAAAGCCTGCACTTGAGGCAGTGCTGAGCACTGCAGGAGCCGCCCTTTGTAAACGAGGGCTATCAGAGATGCTGCTATCTCCCCGCATTCCTCCTTTGTTGACTCAGCAGGAAATCCCGCATAAACCCATCAAAGGAGCTCGAGAGGGGGCAGGCTACGGGAAAGAGGAAGGAGCTCCTGCCCTGAAAACGAGATAAAACGCTCAGAGGCAGCAGCACAGTACTGCAGCTCAATGGCACAGCGCTCCCATCCTCCTGATAGCATCAGTGCTGGGGAGGGGAGGAAGCGACAAAGGAAAACAATTCCTAGAAACGTAGTAGAGAGACAAACACGTACTTTCCTGAGCGTGCTTTTCATCTTTGAGATTAGGAGTGCCTCTGCATGGTCACGGCACTAACACTGCTGGCTCCCGTGGAAGTGGAACAGCCCGGCCTGCTCCCTGAAGACACCTCTCCTTTCTCTGATGCAGGCTGACTCCTCTGGAAGGAAATCCAAAGCAAGAACTTAATGGAAGCAGGTCACACAGTGTCTCTGTACTCTGGAGGACGTGGTACCGACACACAGCACCACAGCATGGCGTGGTAGTTCCCAGAACTACCCAGAGCAACACATACAAATAAGGGTCCTGCTGCTAAAAGGATGGCCGTAAGGCAGACCCACCCACAGCAACACATTCTCTTGGCTTCTTATGGATTTCACATACAAACCGAGCACTCCTCACAAATGCAGTGCGTGGATAACTCAGGATGGGCAGCAGATTCTGAGGAACCAGGGCAGGGCCATACAACCTGTGTTCATTCAGTTCACCAAGACCAACTCAAGTCCATCTTCTTCCCAACTGTGAGAAGCCCTCATGCAGCACACGCCTGCTCTGCTTAATGCCAACCAGCACTGCTGTATTCAGCTCAAAAGCCTGACAAGCTCACAGGCAGGACAGTCTTTGTTTATTTGCAAGGTTCTCACTTTCCCTCCAACCAGAAGCCTACAAACACCACAGCGTGGCTTGTCCCACATCACAGATGCATCAACAGGGCACACCTACCCAAAGGGGATCTGAGTGAAGTAATTCCCCTAACTAAGCACTTTACGCTGGGATAACACCAACAACTGTGGGACATCCATTCTGTATCTTAAGCACTACAGAACGAGACAGTCACAGCTTACCCAAAGCACGTGGCTCTAGCAGATTTAACACAAGAGTTCCACGTGGATGCTCAGCCCGGGGCGGTAGGGAGGCACAGGGGATCTAATCCTAAAGGGCACTTGATGACATCTGCTCCCCCACTGCCACAGAAATACCACTGAGAAGGCATTGCATAAAGCCAGCTCAGACAGAATGCTGGATTTCTGGCAGCACTGTTCAAGGACTGAAACTAACAATGGATTCCTTCTCATTGTTTTTGCTTTAAATCATTTGGCATTAACAAGAGCTTGAGAGGAAACATCGCCACATTCTGGATGCTGACGCTGTGGGATGCAGGCACTTCTAGTTCAAGATGCACTGAAAAGACAACAACCTAATTTACAAATAAAACCATTAATGCATTTGCTTTTCATTTAAGCATCAACAAATATACATACAGGTTATTGTTTTTCTTACCAGAGAACTCAGAGCTCAAAGCAGAGAGCTGAAGCAGGGGGAAAGCCAGGTGTCACTACATGAAGCTTAGCACAAGCAAAGCCATTCCATTCCAACCCCTTCTGCTTTACACATTTGGAGGTTTTATACACACAGCCTTTAGAAAAACCTTAGTAATGTTCAAATCCAAAAGCAAAAAGCACATGAAATGCAGCTAACACCTTTTTCCAGATTTTCACGTGCCACATCACTTGGCCTTTCTGTTCCTTCCTGCAGCACTGCAAACTCCTCTTCATTTCACCAAAATCCTCTTCCAGTAAAAGAAGACAGAACAATCCAACACATCCCTTTTATTAATTTAAAAAACATGGCAGAAAAGTAATAGGGAAAGTCTTAGAAATAGAAAAGGGATCCTGCTTAAAAATCTATAGAACTTGTCTAGCAACATAAACTGATTTCTTTGGGTTAGAGATGACCCCATACAAATCCCCAGATTCAGAACACTCACAGTGCATGAGAGCCTGGCTACAGACCACTTTTCTACTTCAGGTTAAACTCTGCCCTTAGATTCAGGTATCTGACTGCTACCAGCTTTGACAGCAGTAGATTATGCAGTCCTCACAGTAATATTTCCCTTAAATGGTAACGGGTGCGTTTGAGCTTTCAGACAGAAAAACACTCTGGGCCACATCAGAAAGAACTCTAGGGTCACAGACTTATGGCTGACTCGTCAGAGCAAACAGAGCAGACTGCACAGCAGTTATACAAGCAATTAAGAAAAGAAATCTCTTATTTGGCATTTCTCTATCGGTATCTCTCGGCCTGCAATGCGAAGGTCATTCACCATTAAGCAGATATAACGTTCACCAATGGGTTCTGCTCGGCTGAGATGAAAGACTTTCATGCTTCTGCATGTAAAGCAATGAACAGTGTTTCCTGCTGTCCCTCAGAGGCCTCATCCCCTTCCCATCACAAAACTCGGCTCTTCAGCATCATCTTCCTTCTCTTCCTCCTCCTTGCTGTCCTCTTCTTCGTCCTCACTGCTGACTCGCTCTTGAGACTGATCAGACTCTGAAAGCAGAAACCACATGAATGGGTAACATATCCCATGTCCTCCTCCTCGTGTATCTCACAACAAAATGAGTTTGTTGTAGCAAACAGCTACTGGATCACACCAATGAGTACAAATGGATAACATGTCCCGCGTGTCCTCCTTGGGAAAAACCTCACAGCAGTGAGTGATACAGAGCCCCGAACATCAAATCCTCCCTTGGAGAAGCAGTCCCTTACCTGCAGCACTCAAGCTGTATCACCTCTGTGACAAGCCCAACATTAAAGAACTCCGCCTTCTATTGAACGTTATCTCAATCAGAGGCAGTCAGCTGCTAAAGTGATAGATTATCTCATTCCCAATCTCACCTCTGCCTGTTGGCATCACAAAACACTGCTAAAGAATGCACACAGCAGGAAGCAGCCTGCCAGGCTCCATGTATTTCAATGCCTATCCAAGTTGACAGGAACTCCACAGGGTGCCAAAAGCTTTCACAGACTGTTAGGTTTATCACAAACACAAGAACCCTTTAAGGCAGGAGCCAGATTAGCCAGGATCACAGAAAACTGGTGGAAGACCAGAAGAGAAAACACCTTCTAGAAATTAAATAATGGGTACAGAAATTAGGCACAGCATAAAGTGAAACCTGGACCTGACAGCCATAACTCTGCTGTCCACACCTCTTGTACCTTCCCTGTTTCTCAGGCCAAGTCAGCTCGGCTCAGGCTCTGACCCCTTACACAGCGTGTAGGATCAGCAGCGCGATGCCACCGCGTGGTGAACTTCGATCCTGTCAGTTTGTGGACTGTAAAACTCAGGGCCAACCTTTCTTAGCAGTTTTCCTCAGTAAAGGTGAAAGATGGCAATCCACAAGTTTCATTTATTTGTTGTTGTTTTTTTTAAGACCACTAACGCTTGCCTCCCAGGTCTGACAAGCACACTTCAATTCCTTTGGGAAAATCTCTCAGATCTCAAGGCACACGAAACTAGTAAAAGACAAGTCTGTTCTCAGCAGACTAAAGATGGCTGTACGTGGTTTCCAGCTTATTTATTTGGTTTTTAAAATAGAGAACCACAAAGTATAACAAGCAAAGAACTGTTCTGAAGACAGAGGGGCTCAGAACCCGGCTCCCATAAGATGGCTTGTTTGTACGTGGCAGTCCTGCAGCACAGAGCCTGTCCTGGCTCCCCCCTCTCCCAGCCACCCTGCAGGGACAGGCTTTCTGTTTCGTTAAGCTCACACTCAGATTCTCCCCCCAGCCACAGTTTATGTGCAAGTAGCTTTTAAAAACAAACCAGACCAAAAGCACTCTGCTACATTCCCTTGCTGTCACAAGTACAATTAACCTGATGATTAATCTATCCTCCCACATCTACATGGAAGGCTGGCAGTGGTTCAGCTGAAACAGATCCAAACACAAAGCAGAAGTAAAGTAGAACTGTCAGACAAGTTATGTTCTGCAGAACTATCAGGAACTGCATTAACTTCCCAGACTGACTGCCCTCAGTGCTCAGCCACAAAGCACAGCTCGTAGAAAAATTAAGGTAAAATACACTCATTGCAAGGAAGCAATGAGCATCCAAACATCTGAACAAACATTTGTTCTGACATCACTGAAGGTTAATTTCCAGTACTGCAGAACAGAGGCAGTGCTTATTTCTACATGAAATGAAAAGCTGTGTGGAACAGATGGCGCCAAGGTGGCTGAATTTCCTACACACAAAATGTAACACTTACTTTCCAGCTGCCCAAGCCGTGCATTTTTCCCCTTCTTCTCATGTGCATTTAAAAATATGGCTTTCAAAGAGGACTTCTGACAGATGAACAAAAGCATCACACACAGACTCAGTCCTACCCATCTATGAAGAATGCTTGGGTGGGAGGCGGGATGAGCCCTCCTAGGGTTCAGACAGAAACCAGAACCGAGACTTGAGAAAAGAAAACGAAATCTCACTGACCTTTTTCCTGCTTCTTTTGTTCAAGTTTATTTTTCTTAGCTTGCAGTTTCTTCTCTTTTAGCTTCTGGCTAAAAAGCAATGAAAAAAGACCCACATAAATCTGAATCTAAAGTGTCTGCACTGTAATCATACACTGATTCAGGACCTATTACAGACATCCTGGGAAAAGACTTCAGAGAAGGGCAAATTAAATTTGGTCCCAACTTAAAAACAAGGGTAGCAAATCTAGATAGAAGGCCAACAGAAACTCTTCTGTGTTGGTTTTAGTCCTATGGATTTGTACTATTTTCTTAAAATCTGTTACCAGATGCAACTACAACCAAAATCATATGATGAACACAGCAAAGAGGGAACAAAAATGGAACTGTTCCTACATTTCAGCTACTTAACCTAAAAAAATAGGGAGTAAACTTTCTCAAAACCCCAAACTGGTGAAATTCAACACTGAAAGAAGTCATTATCAGTAATCTGCTTCAAATAATAATAATAATAAAGCAATATACTTTGATCTTCATCTTTGGCTGTGCTAAATCACTGGGGAGTAATGCTGGGGATAAGAGCAGATTTCAGTTCTGTTACATTAGGCAGTCTAATGGCAGACACCGGGCAGAGCAATCTGGGACTCGTGTTCCCCTCACAACAGTCAGAGGGTTCTACAGAAAGACCCCATCACCACACCTGGGAGCTCAGGACAGAAGAGAAAGGGTGGTGAGATACATTAGGGGTCTCCTGCGTGCCACGGTTGCTTGCTTCTTACACCATAAGACTATTCAATGCAAGGAGGAGGTGTTTAAGTGTTTGGGCAGCATTTCCTGTTCGAACACTTGTTCTGCTTCTCAGCCAAGGAAGAAGCAGCAGGCCAGATCTGACTTGCTGGCCATCTGTTGGACCACACTACATGTAAAACAGGATGGCAACAGTGTTCGTGTTGTGCACATTTGTGCTAATGCACCGGTGAGTCACTTTGCACAGGCCTTGCAGCAGCAGCTCTCAGCTACAGGATGCAAAATGCTCATTCTCAAAAAGACAAGAGAAGCTGCTCGGGGTCAGACACCCTGCAAGAGGTAAGCAGCCACGATATCTGCTAAAGGCATGGCAGATTGGAACATAAGATCTTATATCTCTGCTAATGATTCTCAGAGCATTTCTTCTGTTTCACTTCGCCTAAAATGCACACAGAAGGAATGAGTTCATATTTCTTATTTTTTCTGTTCCACTTAGCAGACAACCTGCCAGCATATTACTGAGGTAGACAGAAACTGCTACTGATTTTAACAACACTGCACGGCCTTTTCTATACCATGCACTGAACGGGGCTAGTCACACTGGCAGAAGACAGCATCATGCACCATCACACCCTACTATTCCTAATCCATAAATGCACCTGTTAAGCAGCACCCATTTTCGCACTCAAGTTGCTTGATGTCAGCTGCTACAGACATTTATGTAAGCCAGACATACACACAGAGCTTTCCTGACACTGCTAAAGCAAATACAGAGTAAGGCTTCTTGCACTCAATGCGACAGTGTCAGCAAAAGCTGCTCAGGCAGTCGAAGTTATCTTGCTAGCAACGGCACTGAAAATGAACCACACCAGCGAAGCCTGTCAAATTTACAGATGCCTTCAGAAACCAAACAATGACATTAATGAAATTAATTTATGCAGACAGATTTCTTGGCTGATTGATGCAGACGCAGAACAAGAGTGTTTATCCAAAGGATGTAGCTGCAGACGAGGCACAGGGCATGAGGTTTTCCATGTCAAACCTCCCGGGAGCAATCTGCCCTTACCGCTTCCTTCTGCGTTTTGCTGTTTGCTCTTCTGCAATCATCTTATTCCTCTCCAGTTTCTTCTGGAATTCCTCATCTAGTCTTTGCTGTAATTGATCACATGTTATACTTTGGTCACAACCTAAATTAAAATACTGCTTTTCAAAATCATGTCCTTTTAGGGAGAAGTCTTTTAGCAAAATACAGAAGGGAGCTCTGCTTTGTTACACAAAATGCATAACCCTAGGGAAGACTTGTGAACAGACAGCATTGGTAACCTGCAGCCTGACCAACCACTGGACACTTCAGAGGAAAGAATCCTCACCAAAACAGATGAGTGACACTGGGCTTCTGCCCTAAGGAATGCATCAATAAAAACAAGAGGATAACATGAGACACAAACAGTAACATATGAATTAGAGGACTCATTTTGGCCAAGAGAGAATATAACAACAATGCTCCCTGAAAGAGGAGACAATCTGAACAGATCTGTATTCTGTGTGCATGCACCTGCTTTGATGTTGACTGTGCAAGACGCTGGTATTAGGGATTTCATTTTATACTTACAGACATTTCTAACAGTTTTTAAAGCATTTTCAAACCCACATGAGAACACTAATATTCATCTGTCCTATTACCACATGTTAGGCTCTCTAGAGAGCAGACACACAGAGAAGATGGAGCATGTCTGACACAAAGCATCAAATGTTTCAGTGTTGACAAAGACACCACATATCACGTATTCCTGCACTGTTTTCTTTTGATAAGAGGTGGTTTGGAACTGAATTGTTTGCACATGATTTTATAAGAAAAAAAATAGCAATGGACAGCAAATGGTTATGAGAAAAAAACATTAAGAGTCCTGCTGACCTTCTCAGCCATGGCATCCATGAAATCCTGCCTCTGGTACTCTCGGCGACGAAGATGCCGGTACACGTGGAACTCCCCACTGCCAGCTCCAGCACTGGAACCTGCAAGAAAAAGGGGTGTCTGCTAGAAGATAACACACACTGGATGTTCACAAATGACTACAGCTAGATGCTGAGGGGCCGGACATCTGAAAGGGCAGTGGACAAAGAAAGTCTATTAACAACACAGAGTGTGTCTCCATTTTATATAAGAGCAAACAACTCCCAGTCAAAAGCCAAAGTGAGCTGCAAAATCTTACACTTCAATGCAGTTTCTACTAGTGAAGGCCAACAGCAAACACCACATCCTCTCATTGCTTCCCTGAAGAGAACCCAGCCTTAGCTGGACACTGTAGAAGTTAAATGCACACCCTGTTGTCTCCTAGACAGAGGTGAACTACAACATCCCACTGAGGCTGCCTCTCACTGATTCTCCCCATCTCATACAAAAAAAATAAAGGTCAATCAAAAGGTGATAAAACCCATTGCACTGCTGTTTCCCATACAAAACAGATACCACTGACAGTTTTTGTACACTTCTTCATGAACAAAATCCCTACAGTTTTCTCTTCCTAGCACCAATCTACATGTTAAAGTCTCAGAGGAGCTTTCAACGTGGCACTCATTCTCACCCTGTGCCTCTTGAGCCACTTCTCAATGCAAAGCACGCAAAGGCATTCTTAAAAGAAGACACCTAGTAATTAAAACACAAGATTGCAATAGGGGCACTTTGATACCAACAGAATTCCAGCACGTCAGGTGCTCCTAAAAAACCAAAACAGCTCTACTGAAGCACCTGGCAAAGCTATTTGAAAAATCTATGAGGGGATTGTAATAATGAGGACAGTTTACTCAAAAATGTATACAACTTTTAATCTTAGATCAATTATTCTGAAATACAAACAAGCTGGCCTCTGGGAAGGATCAATAAGATGCAGATTCCACAGAATCTGCAGATCTACCTGCAGATGCAATTTACACTACAAATACTAACCCTAATCCCTCCAGATAGAAGTGTAGGCAGAACACTTGTGCTGGATTCCCTGCACAGCTGTCAGCTCCCTAGCTGACCACGTACAGTCACATCCCTGCATGCCTCTGCCTCTCACCACCTGACTCAAAGCAATTAAAAGAGATAATTCACAACTGTAAGCTTCCAGAGCACTCTCATATCTGTGGAAAAGACGATTTACTTGTGCCTTGTGATCACTACAGCACAAATTATTCCTTTACATGTAGCTTGTGTACTGGAGTGCCACAGGTTTTGACTTTGGGTAAAGCAAGGCCCAAAAACAATATAGACATTGAGAAAACAACTAAAAAAGCTCATTTTATATCTCTTTTTTCCAGCAAAATGATTATCAACAGAAAATCATCTCCAGTCTTTCTGTTAAATAGTGCCTAAGCTCAATATGGCTGATCCTACAGTTATCTGAAGAGCAGTGTATTTACCCATCACATCTCTGACAAACTCTGGGGGAGGCCGCGGTGCCCACTCATTCAGCTTCTCAGGAATTGGTACAGTCTTTTCCTGCAAGAACAAACCAACCATCAGCATCCTCTAGGAGCAACATCTGCAGTTCTAGCACAGGACAGTAGATGCACGTCTGCAGCCCCTTCCACCATAGGACAGACCCCAGAAGGAACACAGCTGTGGACACATCTTCACTGACAGGGAGCGGGCAGAAAGCAGGAATCAGAGGGCACCCTCTCAGGACAAGGGTCAAAACGCCTCATTAGAGCCCAAGGGCCGAGATTTCCCACCAGCTCCCGGGAAATTGCAGAGCAAGAGGCAAACAACGGAGATCCGAAGGACCAGGCCGCCCCAGTCCTCTCAGGGCGCCTCTCCCCTCAGCCCAGGGTGGGACACGAGCTCAGTACCCGTCCCTTCGCGGCTCCCAGCACGAAGCGGGCCCGCTTCCCGTCCTCTCACCGGGTTCCTCATGAGGCGCTCGAGACGGAGGCGCTGCTCCTCGGCGGCGTTGCGAGGGATGACGAGCGGCTGCGGCTCCTTACGGGGCCGGGGCGGGCGCGGGGCCGAGGGCGCCGCCATCTTCCCGTTCCACAGCGCCCCGCCCACTTCCGGCGTCACCGCGCACGACGCTGAGCGGCCGCCATGATGGGCGTGCCCGCCATGATGGGCGTGCCCGCCATGATGGGCGTGCCCGCCATGATGGGCGTGCCCGCCATGATGGGCGTGCCCTCTAATGGCGACAGGCCTGGGTCCTACCCTTCTGCATGCTTGCCCACCGCAAGCTGCGCGGACCGCCTCAGAGGAGGTGAAGGAAGCTGTGTGGGCTGTGTGAGTTGTGCCTCAGCCTCCTCGGGGCTCGAGTCTTCGCTGTTGGGGAGTCCTAGGATGTGTCAGTAGTAAATGCACACTGCACAAGTGATGTCCCTGACAGGAACAGGCCCCTCAGGCATGGTGAGGGCTGTGAGGAAGGAGTGGGCAGCGGGTTGTGGCCTTGCTGGAAGCTGAGGTCTGCCCCAAGTGCTGCTGCTTTCTCCAACCCCACAGCAAGGGGTTCTCCTATCACCCGCTGCCCCTAGAGCTGCTCCCGGTGACCCCACACTGCTGTGGGATGTGTTAGCAAGGCCGCTTCAAAATCCGTCACGCTCTGGGCTCTGTGAGCAGGGAATTCTCAGCATTTCGCACGGACGCCCTGGCCCCAGCCAAATCCCTGCCCCGTGATGGTGTAAGCGATCCTGCACTTCCTGGTGCCTCCCGGCAGGGCTGCAGCACCATCTGCTCGTGTCACTTTGGCAATTAGCAGGCCATGCCCGCTGGCAGTGAGGAGCTGCAGCACATTTCCCCATGGCATGGGCTCACGGGTAATGGGGAGTGTCGCTGCCTCATCTGTGCTTAATTAACACGGGGGCTTTGCCCAGTCAGTGTGTGGACCAGCTGAGGGCTTGCATACCCCGAGCTACGCTTGCCTGGAGGAATGGAAGCCAGAGCTGGCTGTGATACAGCTCTCTCTACAAGCCAAATTTTTTATCGAGCTGCTGTGGCCATACAGAAATGGCATGGCATGTGCTCAGGCTGCGTGTGCGTCAGAGAATTAGCTACTAAAGGTCAGCGGTGATGGAAGAGGGGCATCAGGCTTTGTGTCTTTATGGAGATGAGCTGGGGCACGGAGCTGGGCGCTGGGTTGAGACAGCTCCGTGCTGTGCATGAGGAGAGGGGAGAGAAAGGGGAACGCAGAGGTTGGGAATGATTCCATCTGAGATTTATGGGTCATTTGTATTGACCTGAATTTATTAAGCCCACATGCTCTTCTCTCGTCCGTGAAGAAAATCAGAGCAGATCCACAGGTTCAGTCCTCTCTGTGTTTACAAAAGACTTTCTACCTCTGCTGAGGTTGCTATGGAAATGGCACTAGTTTATGCCTCGTGTTTGTCTTACCAACCTGATTTATAAAAGAATGGCTTGAATTCAGCGCTGGCTGAGTTCCCAGCTGTCTGCGCTGGTCCTGGAAGGCATCCCTGCAGCCACAGCCCTGGCTGCTGCCATGCAAACAGCTTCCTCCATGCTGTCTCCCAGCTCGTGAGCTCCTGTCCCCGCAGCTCTCCCAGCTCTGGGTCTAAAACACGGCTTCCGAAAGCGGGGGTGTGAGCGATGCTGTCAGGTCTCCGCGTGGCTGTGCCAATCGCCGCTGGAGCACAGCAGATCAGTGATGGCCACAGACACCACGATGGCTGGAGGGCTGAAGGGAGCAGCTGGACAGCTCGATTCTCTTGCCCTAAGCGTGGCTTGTGCTGGCAACAACTTGCAGCTCTGGGAAACGACAGGCAGCTGCCTGCCATCGGACAGAGCCCACGCAGACAGCACGGGGAGACAGACCTGCAAGTAACGCCCTCCCAAATGACACACCTAGGTGTGGACCCTCGACGTACGCATGTGTTACTTTTGAGATGCATCTGGGGAGGAAAGATGAGATTGTCACTTGTGCCAGACCAAAATAGGATGGATTTCATCGCATCATTATAAAGTAGAAAACCCATGAGCTGGGATCTGGGCAGAACTGGGCTTGCTGGGGACACGGGATTTGCATTAGAGCAGTTCAGTGCAAAGCAAACAACAGCACTCCCTGATATGTATCAGAGAAGCTCCTTTGTGTTTCAAAGCCGATGCATTCTGAGGTGTTTTCTTAACAAAAGGGATCCTTCTGGAAGCGCAGGGAGCTGTGCACAGAAAAGCCCTGCACATCAATCAGGCAGGAGCTGCTGCGGACAGCTGAAACACCCGAGAAATGCGGGAGGCTGCACGGCTGCAAGCCCCACATCTTCCTCCTTCTTCACGGCATCAACCAGCATGCAGCACACCGCAGAGCAGCACCAACCTCCCCAGCCCACACAGCCCACTCTCTCGCTTCACTGCTGTATCTCCATGTGCAACGCAGAGAGCAACCCAGCAAAAGGACGGGAACGCACGTTTTCCAGCAGAACTAATGCCATAATTAGGCAATTTGCTAATACGCTGAGGTGTGAATGGCTTATGGGGAGGCAGGAGGAGCAGCTGTCCTGCAGGCACGGCCCTCGAAGCAATGAGGGGCTGTCAGCTCCCCAGCTGGCCAGGCCCTGATGGATGGGCATCCAGGGCTAGTTAACAGGCTCCAGAGATTTTTGGGGAGGGAATGTTTTTGTGAATGGGTCGTGATGCAACCGTGGCCTGATTACAGAGCGGAGCAGCTCTCTCCACCCCCAAAAGCCATGTGTGAGCTGTGTCTGGAAGCTGTGTCTGCCATGCTGCTGAGCTGTGACAGCACAGTCTGGGACCACGTTACCGGTTTTCCCTGGGGATCCTCAGCAGAAAAAAGCATGCTAAGAAGATGTACAGCAGCAGAGCATGAGGCACTGCCTGCCTCCCTTGGGGAGGGGGGTTGGAAAACACGTATGGGGAACACTGCTGCTAGGAGATGCTCCCCAGGGCTGTTAATTCACTTTTATCTGCTCCGCTCCAGGGTTGAAGGCGTTTCAGCTTACACCGGTGACACGCCAGACAATGAAAATGACAGACTGAGAAGAGAGGAAACCCAGCCCTGCAAAGCCTGGACGTGTCCTCCACCTCCCTCTGCCCCCTCCTTCCCCCTCAGTGTGCCAGACTCACTCTGCTGGGCAGCCTGTGCCCTGCCGCAGCTGCCTCAGGCCAGCAGCAAGGTCTGTATGCATGCAACATGACAGCATCCTCTCTCCTTCTACACAGCAAAGCTCCATGCTCGTGTTTCTTGTGCTGTCCTTTTTGCAAGTGGTTTTATTTTAAAACTGGAACTTGAGTTCTCCATTTGTTTAACAAGTCCCCTTTTTTCCTTTTTTTAAATAAAATTAATTTATTCTACAGAACAGTAAACTCTTCCAGACTCTTCCCTATTTACAAATGAACATGTTTGTTTGCAGATTGCTGCTCCCCCCACCCCGCTCCTATCCCGTGACGCAGATGATGACAAATCAGCCAACGTGTGAAGGTCTCTAAGGCAGTGCTCCCATCCTCCGCCACCGGGGGACTGTGGGGAGAACAAGAGCAGTGACATCTGTGCCACATCTGGAGGTCCCCACTCAATCACTGTGTATGTGAAGGGAGTTTGTGTTAAACCCAGCGACATAGAGCATCCAGCTTCTCCCTGCATGAGCAAGGAGAAATATCCACTCCTACTGCCCCAGCCTTCGCGTGGGGAGGTGGCTGCTGGCAGGGCAGGGCTTGAGGGCTGTGCGTGCAGCAGTGGGAGCTGGCTGCAGGAAGGAGAGCTCCCAGCCCTCAGCAGCCCAGAAGGCAGCTCTCAGCTCTGGAGGAAGCTACAAACCTCGAATACACCATCATCCCTGCCCATGGGAAGGATGAGAAGCCACTCCAGAGCTGGGACACACTTTGCTAGCTTAGGAAAGAAGGCACCTAACAAAAAAAAATCTGATCCAAATCAAAACCAGATGCCAGGACAACTCTTCAGGCAATTCACTGGGATTTGAGTTTGGCTGTGGCTTGACTCATACCCTACATGAAGCACACAATCCCAGCAAGCAGCCTGGCCCCAGCATCTTTGTCCTCTTTGCTCTCTCCCAGGTCTCTGCCATGCAGAAGGGAGCTCCTTTTCATGCTGGAGATCTGCTGCAGGGGTCTGCTCAACAGCCACCATGCTGCTAACAGGCAGAGACAGCGCATGGTCCCTGCAGGCAGCGGTGCTGCCACGTGGCACTTGAGCAAAGGAAATCCCAATGCTGTCAGCCCAACCCGGCCCCTGTGCTCCACCTGCACAGCCCCACCTGGCAGCAGCCCTGTTCCTTTCACTCTCTCCGGGTTTTTCAATTTCTATAAGAAAAAAATAAAATAAAAATCTTCAATAGCATCTACTGAAGGTCTGTAGTGTTTGCACTCCTGAGGAGTGCTGTGGGGGCAGTTCTGCCTCCAGCCCTGCACCTGGCCTCTGTCTGATCCCTCCAGAGACACCCCAACTAAGGGCTGATGCAAGTGGGCTGGTATTTTTCAAGGTTTGCCTTCGGTGATGGCAATGAGTGCTGTAGAAAGGTGGCAGAAGACTGCTGATACCCTTGTAGGCATCCAAGGTTTCAGAAGCAAAGGAGAGGAAGAAAGGGGGTGTTCAGGGAGTCTCTACAAGGAGAAAAAAGACAAAGGAAGAGAAAGGACAGGAAAGCAGGGAAAAACCTTCCTCCAGTGAGATGCATCAAGCTTTGGAATAAAAGCCTTCTCCTGGCAGAGCATGGGAAACGTGTGCCCCAGAGACGCACAAGGATGGAGCTGGGCTGGGCATGGGGCACAGTGCCTCCAGGCACACAGACCTGCACCTACGAGGACAGCTCTGCAGGGTCACTTCCATCCCCATCCCAAAACGCCCAAACCTCGGTGCTGGGAGAACACTTGGTCCGGAGGGAAAGGGAAGGTGCTGCAAGCTCCAAAATGGCACTGATGCTTCCAACCTCGCACCCCCTCAGTGCTGCCAGGTCCAGCTGGGCCATCACACAGGAGCAAGGAGGATGTCCTGGCCCCGGTGCTGGTGGTGGCAGTGAGGCTGGTGCAGCAGCAAGGGGCACGGTTGCCCCGTGTCCCCCCGCCATCCCGCCCCCGAGGGGCTCAGTAGAAGGAGTACTGGTTCTCCACTGCCCGGGTCCGACTGCGGGCACCGTCAGCATCGTGGTAGTCCTCAGCGCCGGTGGCCGGGGGCTCTGGCCGGCGCTCAGCGCTGTCGCTGCGGCTGCGGGGGCCCAGCGCTCCCTCCAGGCGGTGGTAGGGTGCGGGGACGGCGGGGGGCACAGCCACCCCCTCAGCGGGTGGTGGGACTGGCGGGGCGGCGGGGGCTGTGTTGCAGAAGTAGTGTGGGGGCGGTGGGTCGGTGCGGCAGAGCGGCGGCTGTGGCACGAGGGCTGGCGGAGGGCCAGCGTCTGCAAGGGAATCATAGAATATCTCAAGTTGGAAGGAACCCACAGCACCGCTCAGAAATGAGACCACACGTCTGAGAGCACTGTCCAGATGCTAATGGAATGGGGAGCTCAGCCCCTCTGAGGGTGCCTGGGGGATGGCGCCTTCCCATGCCCACCCTCTCCGTCCTTCACCCTGTGCACCCCAACCCTCTCCATGCTCCAGTGAGCTGTGCGGACCTCTAATCCTCTCCCATCTGAGCCAAGGATCCTAAGGAGACTCGTTCCTTTTTGGGTGCTGTTTCTTCTCAGAAATAGCAGTGCTGCAGTGGCACAGCTGCCCAGGGAGGTGGGGCAGTCCCTGTTCCTGGAGGTGTTCCCGAACCATGGAGATGTGGCACTGAGGGCTGTGGTCAGCGGGCATAGTGGGGTGGGCTGGGGTTGGACGTGGGGATCTGAGAGGTCTTTTCCAACCTGAATGGTTCTGTGATGCTGTGGTTCTATGATCCCAGCCCCAATCCTCCCCACCAGCCCCAAGCCCAACACGGTCCCAGCACCCACCGGGCTGCAGGCTCTGGGCCACCACGTAGCTGCGGAGCGTGATGTCTGCAGCGCCGCCCGACTCCAGCGGGATGGGGTGTGTGTGGAAGTGTCGCAGCATTTCGAAGATGCTCTGGAACCAGAGGTGCTGCACGTGGCACTGCCCGCTCTCATTCAGTGACAGGCGGAGGTGCTGTGAGGACAGGGCAGGGGGTGAGCTGCAGGCGGAAGGCCCCAACCTCCCTTAGCCTCGTAGCTGCCTGAGGTTGGCTCAGGGAGTCACCCACCTTGGCTTTCCCCTGGAAGTTGAAGGTCAGCACGTACTCCCCCGGCCGTGTCTCACTCTGCCGGATGACGAACAGACCGTGGCTCCGGGCACCGCCGAACAGCACCAGCTGAGCCGCCTTGATCCGGGACAGCGTCCCGTGGAACCAGGGGAAGTCGGAGAGGTTGATCTCTGTGTCCACTTCACTGTCCTCTCCTGGCCGCAAGCACCATTGGGTTTTAGGGAGCACGCAGGCATCGCCCTCTCCCAGCCCCAAGGACGAGGCAATGGGGCCACGTGCCACATTTCCCCAGGCATACCTACCTGCTAGGTGCGTGCTGGCTGTGGGTGCAGACTCCAGTGTCTGCAGGAAGCTCTCCAGCGGGACATGGGTCAGCAGCTCCCCCATGGAGTCCCTGCCCCGGCCGTGGGGTGCGGGCACAGCAGTGGCGGTGGCATTGTGAGCACCAGGCAGGGCACACCTATCTGGCAGCCTGTGCACATCTGGAAGGAAACATCGATGCCTTCAAGCAAAAGCAGGCACGTCCCCGTGGTGGGGGTTAGCACCAGGACCCGAACTCCCACTCCAGGCTCCCTGGCAGGAGCTGCCCTGCACACAGCAGAGGTGGCAGCAGCAGACACCACCCGACCCCCGCAGGATCTCTCACCATCAGCCAGGAACTCGCAGCTGCAGGAGGACGCCCGGCCCGGCAGGCAGGCTCCCTGCACACAGGACGCCAACTCGATGTCATCCCCGCTGTCCCTGGTGGGAGAGCACAGAGCAGAGGGTCACACACTCCACATGTGGCATCATCCCCTGGAGAGACTCCTTTTGCTCCAGCCCCACCATCCCAATGAAATCCCAGCTCCTCAGCCTCAGCCCTTCCTCCCAGAGCACAAAAGAACCTGCAGCACTCAGTGCCATGGGATGGGGCACGGTGAGAAGCTAATGCACCACGTGCCCAGGCTGCCCAGTGCACTTGAGCACCATTGTTGAGCAAGCTCCCAGCTTGCTCACAGCCTATTTTTAGCTGCTCTTGGCATTCGGGTGCTCTTTTGCTTAACAGCAGCCACGTGTGTGCCAGCAGCCAGGAAGCGGCTGCGTTAGCGTAACGGCTCACGGGGGAGCTGCTGAATTATTTAGTGGCCAGTAAGTGAATCAGCCACTGGGAGTCATTCAGCTGCAGCCACTTAAAGGAAGAAAAAAAAAAGAAAAAATAAATAAATAAGAGAAGAAGGAAACCAAAACCGACAGAGCTCTGCAGAAATCCCGTTGCTGGGTGCTTACGCAGAGGTTTCAGCACGGATCCTTGGCAGGAGGACTGAGCACTGCACGCAGGAGCTGAATGAGAATTCATTCTTGGCACAGAGCGCGCGTGGCAGCGTATGAAGAGGCTCATTATTATTTGCTGTGGAGTTCATTATTATTTGCTTTACGGCCGTGTCCGGAGGCCAGCACGGGGTTGTATATATTTAAAGAAGCACACAGCTGAATTCCCCCAGCAAAAGGCAGCTTTGGGGACAGGCTGATGTGGGGAAGCGGGCACAGGAGGCCCCAAGTCCCCATCCCAGCTTTGCTCAGGGCTCTCACCCCCAAAAGCTCCCTTTGGAAGCCATGGCAAGAAGGGCAGTGCTGGAGGCTCCCTGGGGGAGTGTGCCTGCAGAGCCTTCATTACGGCACGGATACTGGGCTGGAAATAAAAGGATGGGAGGTAGGGCTGATATGAGTGCATGCTTTGTAGGGTGCACCTCTGACTCACAGCAGTTGCTGACTCTGCCTCCAGATTTTTGCCCCAGTGAGTCAGGGACTTTCTGCAATATGCTGAGCAGCAGAAATTGCATCAGCTGGGGTCTGTTCCAAGCCAGTGGTCTGTGAGGCCTGCCTACCAGCACCAGCAGCCAGCCCACCACTCTCTCTGGGCTGCACAGGGGAACTTTTCGCTTGCTGGAACAAGACAATTTTCCTTTCAACAAGAACGGCATAGCAGAGTCCTTCTGGAGCAGCAATGCCTGAATCATACCCAGTTCATGTCCTGACTGAGCGGGGAGGGGGGGGGCTGCAGTGTACAGGGGGAACCCAGCCGTGCCTATGAGCCTTACCCGGGGTCGATGCAGTCCTGGATATCTGCCACCCACGAGTGCTTCTGCAGGGAGTCAATGGTCTCCAGGATGTACTCAGCACCATTCTCCACCTGGAGGAGAGTCAGGACAGTGTCAGGTCATGTCTGGGGTCCTGCACCCCCCACCAGGCAAAGCCAACCCCATAATGCGGTGGGACGGCAGCCACCCCCACATCTCCCTGCTGCCATTAATAACTCCTTGGTTGGAGGACACTGGGATGTCCCCATCCCAGCAAAGGGCTGGCAAAGGGTGACCCAGAGATGCTCAAAGACTGTGAACCCAAAGGATCTGGGCTGTTCTGAGGCTGGGAAGGATGCAAACACCATATGGCAAGAGGGGGGCAGTGGGCACCAGGCGATGCTGCTGCCCCATCCTTCCCAGACCCCCTGCATGACCCTGAGCTGGGAGGAGCCCTGGCTCTGGGAGGGTATCGCATTGCCAGCCAAGAGCCTTCTTGCAAATTAAATTAATGGCATACAACTGAATCACTGTCCTGAAAATAAACAGGGAGCAGTGCCCGGGGCGAGCAGCACCCGGTCCCCTGCCACGCGCCAGCTGCAGGGGAGCAGCAGAGCCCCGTTTTGTTTAACCAAGGGTTTGCAGCTTGGGAGAGCACAGTGCTCCTTCATGCACAGCATGAAAGCAAGCAGAGCATGTGCAGGGCTTGGGTATTTTGCAAGCACTGCTTGTGCAATGGAAAAAATGTGTGTGCTCGGTGTCTGATGTGCGGCGAGAACACACCGTCTGCTAATTGCTGGGTGACTGAGCATCATGGGGTCCAGCGTGGCCCCCCCTGCATGAGGCAGGGGCTTTCCCACCCATGGGTGAAGGCTCTGCATCAGCCCCATGTGCGGGAGGCAGCAGAGGAAGCACAGCCCCCCCAGCCCCTGTCCCACTCCTCTGATCCGTGCCCCAGCACCAAGGGGGGCTCCAATCCTCTGCAAAGGGTGATAGCAACAAGCAGCAGGAAGGAGGCCCAGGGCAGAAAGTGAGCCACGAGGAGTAAAGGCTGTCAGGAACACACCATGAAAGGGAGATGTGGGAGGGAGCACAGTGGGAAAGGGGCAGCAGATGATGCTGAATGAGCCCCTGGGGTTGACTCGGTGCTTGGTGCCTCACAGAAGAGATCGATGGCAATCAATTAACCCCGAAGGCAGAAATGGGGCAGGAGTAGGTTAGAGGGTAAATGGGAAGGGGGTAACTGAGAAGGTGGGAGCAGTGCTGGAGCTGAGGCAGTGGAGGAAGAGCAGCAAAAGGGGCTGAGATTTTACAGGGATCTGGAAACCATGATCAGAAGGAGTGATGAGCCATATTCCAAGAGGAGACATTGATAGTTAATGGCCAAAGCGGAGGAGATGCTGAGCCCTCTGCTCACAGCCCTCACAGCCCCACTCATGCTGCCATTCAGCAGCGATGAGGACAGAAGGGAGGAGGAGAGGATGGATCCCTGATCAATTCAAGGATGACACCACGCTGCAGTGAGCTAGAGGATGAGGCAAGAATTGCAATGAATGCCCTGACGCTGAGAAATCAGCTTTGAAAGAAAAAGCCCCAGGCAGCTCCACCTCAAGGGCACGGTGCTGACGCCAGCGGGGGAACCACGGCTGCAGAGTGCTTCTGCAAAAAGCACGGCAGGGTTAGGGCAGCTCATGAGCTGCTGTGAGTCAGCAGCATCCTCTGGGCATGGAGACAGCCAGAAGATGTGTTGGGGTTGAGGAAAGGGGAAGAAGAAAGGAGAAGCAATGCAAGGAGAAGCGATGCTTCCTGCTGGCTCCGGGCTGCTGCACTGCCTTCACTTTGAGGCGCATGGGGAGGACCAACGTCAACAGGGCCTGAGGGAACAGCATGGATCTGCGTCATGGGAGGGTCAGGCTGGTGGTTAGGAGAAGGTTCTGCACCAGAGGGTGCTGGGCACGGAACAGGCTCCCGAGGGCAGTAGGCACAGCCTTGAGCTGCTGGAGTTCAAAGAGCATTTGGACAGTGCTCTCAGATGTGTGGTTTGGGTGGCCCTTTGTGGAGCCACGAGCTGGACTTGATGATCCTTATGGGTCTCTTCCAACTTGGGATATTCTGTGATTCTATGGCTGGGGCCATGCAGTGCTCAGTGGGAAGGTCCCTGCTGCCACCCACCCCATGGGGCTTCCCAGCGCTGCCACTCAAGCCTGGGATTTGCCGCAGAGGGCTGCTGCCTGTTAGCAGGGAGCATTCAGTTAATTGCATTGTATGGAGAATGATTTCTTTGGGGTCTCTAGCTGGGGATGGATTCAGTCTCTCTGCTCGCATCCCTTGCAAATTGTCTCCGGATACCCATTTCAGCACTCTTGTAGTGATGGGGTGAAGCAAAACACGATGGCAAAGCCAGGCAAACACCTGGGAGGTCTGTGGAGGTGCTCAGGAACTGTGCAGATGTGGCACTGAGGGACACTGTCAGTGCGCATGGGGGGGGTGGGCTGGGGTTGGACTTGGGGATCTGAGGGGTCTTTCTCAACCTTAATGACTCTATGATTGTACCTCAATCCCAATATACCTGGGCATCAGGTGGATGCTGTTGTCACTGTGGGAGCCCCAAAGGAGAGCACAGCATGGGAAGCGGGGGCAGCAGCATCAGCAGTGCTGGGGCCAAGAAAATATCCCTGCAGCCAAAGCACCCCCTGCAGAGGGGTTGGATGTGGGGCTGGACGGGGGGTGGATGCCCACCACTGCCCCACCCTCACCTTCAGCACAAAGGTGTTGTCCTTGTCAGGCATCTCCAAAGGCATGGTGGTCCGCACCTCGATGATGGCCGACAGCGGGATGCTCACCTTGGGCTTGGAAGCCTGGGAAAATAAAAAAGAATGAAAACAAACAAACAAATAAATCAAATCAATCAATAAATAATAAAAAGTCGTCACTCAATCGAATCAAACCGTCCCGGGGGAGAACGCAGCTCTCAGCAAGGCAAGATAGCAGCTCAGCCCACACGCTTGTTACGGGGGGGTGGGGAGATAAAAAAAATTAAAACAAAAAAAGCATTGATTTCCCTCATGTGCCTGATAACTCTGAGCTCTTTTAATTAAACGAGGAGAAGGCCTGGTGGAAGATGGGGAAGTTCGCGTGCTTGTCTGCCAGGCCTCCTTGCTGCAGCACTGGCATCCCGATGGGGCTGGTGATGAGCACTGGGCTGCAGGTTACCAACAACAGGTTCAGTTCCTATTTGTGTCTTTTTNGCGCCTCTGGGTGCTGTGCATTAGGCCCTCACCCTATAGGGCCATAGAGGGCTCCAAGGGGTTGGTTTGGGGACAGCGTGGCACAGCACAGCCTTTCCCAGCTCTCAGCCGGGATCCCCATCCCTTAGGGCATGGGAAGGAAAACCCCAAGATTGTTTTTCAATTAGAGCTCATCACGAACAGGGATAAGGGGAAAAAAGCTAAAAGCTGAAGTATGAGAACAGGAACTGTCCCTTTCCCCTCCGGGACGTTTCATTTCCACCTCTGCAATCCGCAGCACCACCTCCACATGTGTTGCACGGGGCCCAGCACTGCTCTGTTCTTCCATCAGTGTTCCCACCAGAGAAGGAGAGAAAGGCAAAACCCACTCTGCTCATTCAGCAGTGGGCAGGGAACAGCCTGCTCCTGAGGGGTCTTCCTGCACCCCATGGGATTGCCCCTATTAATGGCCACAGGAACATCTCTGCAAGTGTATTTTCCCCTTAAAACTCTTGGACACTTAGAACAACTGTCAGGGATCCCTGGGCTCATTGCTTCTCACTGAAGCAGTAGTTAAGAAGAGACACGATGGGATGAGGGGAGAAGGAAAAATGAAGACAGAGGGCTGTGATTACAGCAGAATAGGTTTTCTTTCCCATGGCTTTTAAATAACGTGAGATTTCTATTCTAACACATCTGGTAAGGCCCCAGGGAACGACTTACTATTTGCCCCAGGGCTGCCAAAGATGAGCACGCACAGCACAGATGAGGCTCTGTAAGCACAGGGGAGGGTTGGGTAGCACAAGGATAGTCGGATATCAGGAACATCTTCTCCTAAAGAGCGGTGCTGCAGTGGCACAGCTGCCCAGGGAGGTGGGGAGTCCCATCCCTGGAGGTGTTCCAGAAGCATGGAGATGTGGCACTGAGGGACCTGGGCAGTGGGCAGTGTTGGTGGGAGGTGGATGGTTGGACTGATGATCTTAGAGGTCTTTTCCAACCTCAGTGATTCTATGATTGTTCCAAATGAATTATCAATTTAAAAACAAGGAGCGCCAAGTCCAAGCGTGGGACCTCCTGGTGGCACGTGGAGCACTCTGCAAAGTGTTGGGAAGAGCAAAAACTCCTCGTGTCCAGGACACTGTGCATCTCAGCATGGCAGTGAGCTTCTCTGCAACCACCAGTGCTTTGGGCTGAGCCAGCAGGCTGGGCTTCAGCACCTTCCCAAAGGCCACGGGGGATGAGAACCAGTGCTTTTGTGGATGGGACCCAACTGTGTGTGCATTCATGTCTCAACGCCCAGCACCACACCTCCCCAACCAAACCCACCAAGCACAACTGCTGCCTCAACTTCACCCCAACACTTCCAAGGACCTCAGCCAGGCCTTACCTTGGGAGGGACGTAGAACTCGAGCAGGAACCTCTCCCCTTCCACCTTCACGGCCTTGCGCAGCAGGAGGCGGCACTTCTGCCACTGCGAGCTCCCCACACAGTTCGTGTCGTCGGCCACCATGTAGCGCAGTGTGCCCTCCCTCTGGATGTCCACCAGCTCCACCTTGGAGGACTGCGCCTTGGACAGACGCAGCTTGTGGGTCCACTTCTCCCGGGGGTCAGCGGGCTCCTTGCCCCACGGCTCCCTCTCGGTCCTCCTGTTGCCTGGAGCTGCCTCGGCGCCCGGCTCAGGAGAAGACCTTCGGTGCCACATCTCCTTCATGCCGTCCACCACGCACAAGCTCATGTTCCTCAAGGAGAAGCCCTTCTTGAACTTGGGCTTGGCGGAGGCGTGCACGGAGACGTCCTCCGAGCTGCGGGACTGGCCATAGGAGGACACTTTGCGGGCCTGCGCCTGCTGCGCCGGGCTGAGATAGCGGCCGGCGCCCAGCGGGGCCTCCATGCTGTCCAAGGACTCGGTGGACGTCTCCTCTTTCCGCTGGGCCACCTCACGCCCGTAGGGCACGTGGCAGTTCTGCAGCCCCACGAAGGGCACGATGTTGTACTTGGTGGGCGAGTCGGAGACGAACACCCGGCTGACCTCCACGCTGAAGATATCCAAGAAGTTGGCGGCGAAGTGGTGGGAGAAGGAAGCCTCGGCGCCCGGCGTGTCGTAGTGTGGGTTCTCCTTCAGGAACTGGCAGAACTTCTGGGCGAAGTCAACGGCGGCTGCCTGGGCGTGCAGCTCGCAGAACTCGCGCCAGTCGGGGAGCGGGGAGGAGGGCTCCTGGCACAGGGCATCGCCGTTCATGGCTGCCCCATTCCACCTGGCGGCGGGCTGCGGGCAAGGGCACAGCGTCAGCGCGGCCGCCACGTTCCCCCGCCGCTGGTGCGGGTCTGCAGCCCCAGCATGACGTGGGAAACGCTGTGGGAAAGTGGTTTTGTGCTCTTTCCTCTCCCTCTGCTGCACTGCAACCAAACATAGCCCTGGCAGCAGCCATAAATCGTACTTATTTTATGATTATGACCCGTTCAAAAGCGGCATTGATTTCTCATAAAACCACTGAGGAGTCCCTGACCGGAGCAGCCCGGGGACCTCCAGGCCCATCACCACCATCAGACCCCACAGCCTCAACAGAAGGCCCCAGGGATCAACAAGTCCACGGGTTAAAGGGAAAAATCAACCAAGAAAGCAGAGCTGGAGCCAGCAGGAGCTGAGTGGAGGTGAAGACCTGACCCACATTGCTATGGGAGAAGCACCCAACGTCACCAGCCTCTGCCCAAACTGCTGACAGGAGTTGGGAGTTGAGAGCTTCTCCACTGCCTTGCAGTTCCTTGGGTGCTTCTCTGCCCCACTCACACAGCAGGGAAATCTCCGGCCTTGCAGTTTAGGATATGTCTGAATTTCCCCCAAGAGACAGCAGGAAAGCAGCGTAAAACGCAAAGCTGTTTGTTACCAGGCCAGCAAATGCAATTCTCACACATCCATCCATCACTGGCACAGAATTTAAAGGCTCAGCTACTGCCCTTCAGCCGCACGGCTGCAGCTCCCCGAGCACATGGCAGTGCAATGGGGATTTTGGGGAGATGAAGAGGATCTCCTGCTGCCAATCCAAGCAAGCATGGCCAGCATCACCAAGAAGACAGCTTTGCCCTGGGGGCTGTGCTTCTCCCCATTGATCCCCTGGAGGGATGGAGCAGGAGAGAGACCGACTGCCCAGAACCGAGGGGTTGGAAGCCAAGATGTGACACCCAGAGAGATTAGACAGGGAAAAAAAAACCAAGCCCAAAGCACTTCAAAAAATGATAAATAAACCCCAAACAGAAAGCTGGGCCACCCAGCCGCAATGGAGACACACACACAGAGGCATGGCAGCATCTTCCTTTCATCTGCACTGGGATGACAGAATCTCAAAGGGCAATTTATAAAAATGAAGCCTGGAGGAGCGACGTCCTGCAGGCCTGGAGGAGGCAGTGGGGTGCACGGCTCCCCATCACCCCCTGCCCCCAATGGGTCCAGGACCCCTCCAGCAGGAGGCTTGGGGCACCCCCCAACACCGCAGAGACAAGAGACATCCGCCCCTGGCAGGCACTCCTTTACCTGATTCCTGCAGGAAGCAGCTCCCAATTATCTCTGCAGATTTACCTTTCATCTCGGTGCCTCCATTCCCCTCCATGCCAACAGCGCTGCCCCACTTCTCAAAATAACTTCCATGGCACAGACAGCATCCCTGGGCAGGGTGCTGGGTGGCAAAGCAAGCAGCAAATCCACGGGGGCTTTTGGGAGACTGGGGGCAATTCACCTCTAGCCCCACTGCCCATGTGCTGCAGCCTGCTCCCATGGAAGGAGGCAGAGCCTTCGGCAAGGGAGGTCTGCCAGGGGTCATAGACAGAACACAGGAATATGGGAATCATCACTGAGGTTGGAAAAGACCACTAAGGTCATCAAGTCCAACCCCAACCCTCCCCACCAAGCCCACCGACCGCAGCCCTCAGTGCCACATCTCCACAGCTCATAAACACCTCCAGGGACGGGGACTCCCCTGCCTCCCTGAGCAGCTGTGCCATTGCATCACCGCTCTTTGGGAGAAGAAATTGTCCCTAATATCCAACCTGAGCCCCTGTGGTCACAGAGAGACAACAGAGACCACGGGGCGCCCAGCCAAAGATGTGGGCTGCCATGGCTTCTAACCCACCTGCACCTCAAACGCCACTGGGGCAGAGCCGAGTCCTGCTGCTGTCACTTGGGGGGAAGCAAATCAAGATTTTAGAAGGGGAATGAATGAATGAATGAATGAATGAATAAATAAATAAATAAAAAGATTCCTGGGGAGCAGCCAAGTGGAAGCCCAGGTTGCAGTGCGAGCCAGCTGCTGGCAGCCAGGCAATGCCAAGCGCTGCTGATAAGCTGCAGGGATGCGCCCCGTGCAGCGCGGTGCACACAGCAGGAGAAGGAGCGGAGAGCAAAGTGAGCTCCTGACCTCCAGAAGAAGAAATGAAATTTCAGCTGTCAGCAGAAGTGCAAAGGACCACGGAAAGAAAAAAATCAGGTCTCCGGTGAGGTGGGAGTCAGGGAGTAAGGACAAAACCACTGGGATGTGCTGAACCAGATGAGCGGGGAGGAACTAACAACTAATGAGGTGTTAATAACGCAGTGCCGGCCATGGGACAGCCAGGCCAGCACTTGCTCCAAGGGCTTTATTTAAGGAAACAACCCTAATAAAGAGATGTTTCCTTTCCTCCCCGCACAGCGCAGCCAGGCTGGGGCCAGGGGAGGAAGGCCTGTGTGAGCAGAACGGCACTTCATAGGGTACGCAGCACCGCAGGGACCGGCGGCCATCCTGCAGGGAGCACTGGGGTCAGGGTGCGTGCAAGGAGGAGGTCCCGCTGCTCGGCTTCCAGCAACATCGATGCCACTCAAAGGAAAGCTGGGCACCTGCTCACCCCCAGCACAGAGGCTGACCTCAGCCGTCCCCACGTGTCCGCGCCGGGGAGATCCCTGGGTCACGAGCGGGCGCTGCAGCAATGTGACACCGCGCGGTCCTCGGCCGCGGTGCCGCTGCTGGCACGGTGAGCAGAGCGCAGGCCCCGGGGCGCTGCCAGAGCAGCTAAAAACAGGATGGGGACCTCGCCGGGGGCACGGCGAGCATCGCGCCCAAAGCAGCGCCTTCATGTTTGCTACGCAGCCCATAGGGATGGGAGATGGAGACCGAGCCACCTCCTCCTGGTGGCCTTTGTGCCACCGCCAGGGCCCCAGGCCGGCTCTAAGTGTGGTCAGAGGGACAGAAAGCCATAATAGCAATAACAGATTACCTGCCAGGGCTCCTTCTTGGGGAAATAACAGTGCTTTTGGTGCAGGAGGACACCGTCCTGCTCTCCCAGTGGGTGCTGCTCACCTGCCCGGCTCCAGGAGCGTCCCTGCACACTGTGATCCACCCTGCTGCTATTTTTACCCCCACAATAGCAGAGTGGTGGCAGAGCCCCATCCCAGCCCGGCGAGCTCACGTTTCCCTCGCTAAGCCTCAGCTTCCTTCCGCCCCTCGGCCCACAACAAATCTCTCCTCCTCTCAACTTGCCACTCAAACAGAGCCCACGCTGGGCTCCTCTGGGTGCTGTGCATTAGGCCCTCACCCTATAGGGCCATAGAGGGCTCCAAGGGGTTGGTTTGGGGACAGCGTGGCACAGCACAGCCTTTCCCAGCTCTCAGCCGGGATCCCCATCCCTTAGGGCATGGGAAGGAAAACCCCAAGATTGTTTTTCAATTAGAGCTCATCACGAACAGGGATAAAGTTACATAGGTCTGTACTGCAGTGTCTCTCAGGCGCGTGTGCTGACAGCACCCGATGGCACCCAAGTGGGGAAGCGGGGCTCTGCCCCACACCACAATGCTCGCAGCTCAGCACTCAGTGCAGCAAAACAGCTCCATAAAACCCCACTGGGCTCCATGCCCCTTGAACAGACAATGCCCAAAGGCCCCACATATCCCACTTCCCCTTTGCCGTGCTGGGCTGGGCACGGCATGGGGGGCTCCATCTGTGGATGCTCTGCTTCCTACCCAGCATCTCCGCTTCTCCTCTCCCTGCTCCCCCCGTGGCAATGCCCCACTGCCACGTGCACAGAACAGCACCAGGACACCGTGCAGCTGCCACGGGGAAGATGGAACCTTCACTGCTCCGTTCGCCCCCAGCTCGGAAGCTCGGCGCTGGGGAATGCCAAACATCCACGGACTGCACACCCAACAGCAGGTGCTGGGAGCGCTCAGGGCTTTCCCCCCTCGAAAAAAAATAAAAATAACACCATCAGGTGTGGGATGACAGCTCTATCCCAGTGGGGCTGGGGGGGATTTGGGCTGAGGAGGAACGGGGCACCCCGCGATGCACGAGGGCAGCAGGTGTGCGGCCACCACGGGGTTTTTGATTCTGCAATTGTCAGCCCACCCTGGGGAAGAGGAAGAGGAGGAGGAAGGGCTGCAGCGCCCGCAGCGTGCAGACACCAACGTGCCTCCAAGGAGGGACGAGAGCGGCTGGGTGAGACCCATGAAGGTTGGCCACGAGCACTAAGACCATTCAGCCCCCCCATCACGAGACCCCCCGGTGCCGCGCAGGGGACAGAGCCGTACAAAGCCGAGCACCATCACAGTGCCGGCACAGAAGGGCCATCTGTGCACCATCCCGGCTGCAGCCCCGAGCGCAGCGCAGCCCCGCGGTTACCTCCACTCCCGGCGCAGCTCAGCGTGTCCCCGGGGCAGCGCGCTTCCACCCGCGCAGGTGCATGGCTCAAAGCGGCGGATCTGCACAGCCAAACGCGGCTCTCGGAGGGACCTGGAGGGCAAAGTTGGACGCGGTCAGCCCCACCGGAGCGAGCGCGGCGCTTCGCGTCGCGGCGTACCTCACCCCGCGGGGCACCGCGGAGCCCCACAGCCCCGAGCGGCGGTCCCAGCGCTGCCCAAAGGCCGCGCAGCGCTGCGGGGAATGCGGCAGCGCCGGGGGGAGCCCCCGGAGGGGGGTAGGGGGGTGGAGAGCGGTGCTGCTGTGCCCCCGGAGCTGGGAGGGG
>JACDJE010000086.1:5578883-5809996 GCA_016647715.1 Pavo muticus | reverse complement strand
CCGGGGCAGACGGCATCCCCCAGGGCACCCCACGTCCCGCATCCCCCCAGGGCAACCCCGAGTTCCACAGGGCACATCCTGCATGGCACCTCATACCCCACAGAGCATCCCACACACCTTAGGTACCCCACATGACGCCCCACATCCTGCCCGGACCCCCATATCCCACACAACATCCCATCCCCTCAGGGTACCCCAAATCCCACTGCATCCCGGAGGGGCATCCCACATCCCCATCTCCCGTCTCACAAAGCCCCATCTCCCACGTGGCACCCCATATCCTGCAGAGCACCTGCATCCCAAATGCACCTCGTATTCCACATGGCTCCTCACATCCTGCAGGGTACCCCAAATCCCACAGAGCACCATATATCCCACGTGGTACCCGGGGTACCCTGCATCGTGCACAGCACCCCACATCCTGGAGGCACCCCATGTTCCCCAGTGTTGCAATCCTATGATTTCACATCCTATCCTGCATCTTGCATGGCACCCCACATCCTGCTGGGTACCTCGTATCCCAGAGGGCATCCCAGCAACCTACAGGCACCCCATATTCCATATCCCACCCTACATCACACAGGGCACCCCGCATCCCTCATGGCATCGCACACAGCACACTGCATCCTACAGGAGCCCCACATTCCACATCCCACCCTGCAGCTCTCATGGCACCCCGCATCCTACAAAGCATCCCATCCCACCCTGCACTCCCCTCACACAAGGCGCCCTGCCTCCTCCACACGCCCACATTCCATATCCCGCCCTATGTCTCACGTGGTGCCTCACATCCCATACCCCGATTTCCTCCTCCAGCATCATCCCGAGGGACCGCACCTCCACACCTCCCGTGTGACCCCAAAACTCATTTTCCCACTGCTTAGGGGAGGGGATTGGGGGCAGCAGCCCCCCAGGAGCGCACCCAGCCCCGGGCTTTGCCATGCAGCAGTATCAGTCCCAGGTCAAGGTGTCAAGGTCTGTGGGTCGGCGCTCGCCTCGCTGTCCCGCTGACATATTTATAGGGCCATCGCCGTCCCTGCCAAGGGGGTCAGGACACGGCCATAATCCTCCTCTCGCTGCAGGGGGACCGGAGCCGGGGGAGCTTTAAGCGATTTACCGCGGGGTCACATTACGGCGGGGGCCTCCCTGGCGGGCGGATCAGGATGACTCACCAAAAAATGCAGCGGGGATTTGCGGGAGGAACAAATCCTTTTTAGTTCTGCAAAGCACCTGTAGGATTAAGGCAATGCCGGTTATGTAAGGGGCCGAGAGGGGAAGGTTTGTTAGTGTTATTGTTGTTATTTATTATGTTTCCTCGCCATCCTTTTACCTTACAGGTTTGGAGTATGTGGGGGACACGGAACCAGGGCGGCTGTGAGGCCGGGGCTGCGCCTCATCCACAGGAACTGTGGGGCAAAGGGTGCTCCTCCAGCCTGGTGGATGCTAATGGGGCTTTGCTCAGCGGTCCCACAGAGCACCTCCGGCCTGGTGGGGCTGTGGGGTGGCCCCATAGGGTTCTCTGGGGCACCACATGGCCTGAAAGTGGTGTTTGCCATCAGCCTCTTTGGAGATGGCCCTGTGGGTTGGGTATGGCCAAATCCCTGGATAGGAGGAGCTGCTGGTCACCACCGCAGGTCTGGGAATGGGCTGTAAAGAGGTGGGGAGTCACCGGTGTGAAAGGGGGAGAGGGAAGAGACCTGGAGAGAGCTGTGAAACCCCAAAGCCCACAGCAATGGGGAACTGGGAGCAGTGCAGGGAAACCCCACCGGGGCCATCCTGGAGCCTCTCCCAGCCACCCAGAGCACTGCACTGCACCGCTGTTGCCTTTCTTCCCCTAAAAGATGCACCCCAAGACCCCCCCCCCCGTGCATGGGGACCTGCAGAGCCCCATCCCCTCATGTCACCTCGCAGCATCGCTCCTCCCGGCAGCGCAGACAGCTCTCGCATGGACCGGCGCTTGCAGAAGGGTTTCCATAGCGACCAGCACCCGAAAAGCCCCAGATCCCGGCCGCTCCGCAAGGATGTGGGGCTGGCTGCTCTGTGTGCCCTCCAGCAGCACGTTGGCCTTGGGCACTGCTGTCCCCAGGATGAATTCTTGGGGGTGGCATCTGTGCAATGGGGACAAAGCATCGTGCAGTGGGGGCAAAGCACAAAAGCAAAGCATTAGGGATCAATTTCTATGCAGTGGGGACAAAGCTCCACTCAATGGGGACAGAGCACCAATGCAGTGGGGACAAAGCTCCACTCATTGAGGATGAAGCAGCAGTGCACCACACAGAGGACAAAACATGAATGCAACAGGGGCAAAGCTCCTTGCAATGGGGAAAAAGCTCCGTGCATGAAGACAAAGCTTCACATCATAGGGACAAAGCACCAATGCACTGCACAGTGGGGATGAGACCCCAGTGCAACAGGGACAAAGTTCCACGCAATGGGGACAAAGCTCCACTCACTGGGAACAAAGTACCAATGCACCACAAGGTGGGGAAAACCTTAATGCAATGGGGATAAAACTCCATGCAGTGGGCACATGGGGGAACAAAGCAGTGATGCGCTGTGCAGTGGGGACAGACACCGAGCTCCATGCAATGGAAGCTCTGTCAGCAATGCTGGGGGGTGTGCGGGGGCCAGGCCGTGTCTTGCCCCATCTCTGGGCCCGGCTGCCATCGGGTGACAGTGACAATCCCCATTGCCACCTCCAGTTCTGCTCACTCCAACTCCGTGAATCAATCAATCCCTGTGTGGGTGGTGTGGGGGCTCCCTCGGGGTACGGGTGCTCCGATACTGGGGTGCTGGCACATCTGGGGTGCCGGGTGGGCGCAGTGTGGGATGGGCAGCAGCGGAGGCACTGCTCCCTGCAAGGTTACATTGCACTACCAGAGCCCTTCTGCCAAAAATAACCACAAATGACAGAACCACCTATTGATCCCTGGGGCCGGGCTGCACCCAAGGTTAACCCTTTGGGCCCAGTTCCCATATTTCCAGCTGCAGTGCCACGGGGCAGCGGGCGCTGCTGGGTGCGGGTGTCTGCATCGCGTGCAGCCGGCGCTGCTGAGCGCTATCGATTGCAGCGCTCCATTTGCAGAGCACGGACACGGCGCTGCCTCGTGGCTATGGAGACCCGGCACTGCTGCGATGACAGCAGAAGGGGAAGGGCTGTGCCCCCACCGTGGCCCCCAAAATGCAGCCAGGGTCTGTGTGAGCAGTGTGCAGGTTAGAGGGATACAGAAAGCACAGGTTTTCCTTTAATTATTTCCCTGAATGGCTGTCGATACTAATTAAGACTGTTTCCCATAATCAAATTTAAAGCAGCGAGGGAGAGTGGGGGGTCGCCGAAATCCTTCTCTCTTGTGCTGCATTGGGATCAAAGCGGCTTTCAGAGTAAATTAGCAACAAGCTCCCATCTCCCCCAGCAGCTGCAGCACCGAAGGACGGCGACGTCTGAGGGAGGGGTCCTGGCATCCCTGCAAAAAAAATAGGACAAAAAGGAAAAAAAGGATAAAAACTGCCACTCTTTTCCCCAGTGTAAGGATGTCCGTCAGCTGCTCAGTGGGGATGGGGCAGGGCCACAGCCCCTCACTGTGCAGGGATTGGGATGGGCATGGGGGTGAGCAGAAGTGGGGCTGAGGCTGTGCTTGGGATGGAAAGGGAAGGGAAAAGGATGGGGGAAATCACAGTCAGCCCTGCACCGTCCTCTCGCTGCGGGGATGGGGGTTCTGCCATCCCTGGGTCCAGCGTGGCAGACTCCTAGGATCACTGGGGTGGGGAAATAACCACTGAGATCATCTCATCCAACCACGCACCTGAGCAAAACATCCTGGAAAGGAAACCCCAAACAACTCACTCAATGCATAGCTGTTTATTTAATCGCTCATCCTGCAGAACTCTACATTATTTGAAATGATTTACGAAGAGTACAAGTGTGAATAGCAGCAGAGGTTTTGAGATTCCAAGCCACCCTATGTAACACCTAAAAAAAGCCAACTGAACCATCCCAGCAAAGCCCCAGCGAGCAGCCCACCCCTCCCTGGATCACATTTCCCAACAGCAGAGAGCAAATATCATCATCTAAAGCTAACGGGCTCACGGGGGAGCAGCCCTAACGCCCTGCCTTCAGCTGGTGCTGAGCATCCCACGGCCCCGGCTCCATTCTTGGTGTACCCATCCTCAAAGTGCCGTGGGTCGGTCTTACCCCGCACTGGTGCTGCTGGTTCCCAACAGGGGCTGAGGGTGCAGCGTTGCCCCCATCCAATGAAGCAGAAAGCGAAGCGATAGCGAAGGGCCGGATCCTGCCGCGGGAGGAGCGACGCAGTCAGGCTGTCACTGCCACATGTCACCCCCGTCCCCGTTCTCATGGAACTTGTGCAGGTGGTCGGCGAACCTGGGGAAAGGGCATGGCCGGGTTAGGGCGCTCCTCCAGACGTGGGGGAAGCCAAGAGGTCCCACCTTGCCTTCACTCCGCCTTTAGCTGCTTTCCCAACCCAACCCCCACCCTCGCTCGCAGCACCCAGCTCTGCTCAGACTCCCGCTGTCACCCCGGCCCCATCCGGCCCCGCTCACACCCACTTCTTGGCGCAGAACGCAGCGCAGTCCCTGCCCACGCTCTCGCTCCAGGCGGTTTTGTAGAGAACCTGCAAAATAAGGAATGCAATCGGGGTGGGCTTGTGTGCAGGCCTCTGCCTGATGTGTGCCTGCTGTAGCATCCCATCCCTACCATCAGATCCCATCCCCACCATAACATCCCGTGACATCCCATCCCTATCATGACATTCCTACCCACCATGACATTCCAACCCACCAGGACATTCCAACCCATCACGACATCCCATCCCTTACAATGACATCCCATCCCCGTCACGACATCCCATCCCTTACAATGACATCCCATCCCCGTCACGACATCCCATCCCTTACAATGACATCCCATCCCCGTCACGACATCCCATCCCTTACAATGACATCCCATCCCCGTCACGACATCCCATCCCTACTATGACATTCCAACCCATCATGACATCCCATCCCTTACAATGACATCCCAACCCCATTATGACATCCCAACCCTATCACGACATCTCATAATATCCCATCCCCACTGCAGCATCCCTTCCCCACCATGACATGACATCCCTCCTCCCTGCAGCATCCCATGACATTCCCATCCCCAGCAGTGCTGCAGGAGCAGCAGCTTTGCCCACTCCCAGGCAGTGCTGGCCTCGGTCTCCAAACCCTTTTGTTTCTAGGTGAAGCCAGATCATCCAACCATGCAATATTTATGATTATTTTTTTAGGTTAGAGCTTTAAACTTTAATGACGCTTAACTTTTTATTTTCTATGCTCCTTCCCTCACCAAAATAACACAAGGTTGGATTTACTTTGAGACGGTCGGGATAGAAATATTGTTCTGACTTGTCTTTCATCTCGTTTCATCCTTTAATTATTGATGTTGAGATTTCTATTTTTTTTCCCTTGAAATGACAACTCAGCCCCCAGTAAGCGTGTGAGGTACGGGATCTTGGGCAGCCCCAGCACCGCTCCACACGGCCGTGCTTTGCTCCCACCACACTTACCAGGAAGACAAGGCAGTGCAAGAGCAGCGTGTAGAAAAACGCGACGGTGCGAGCGGTCTTGTTGGATAGGATGAGCCGGCCCTGCAGCAAGAGCAGAGATGAAATCCCATTTTGATGTGTGCTAGGGATTCAATGCCTAGGGTGAGTGGCTCAGGATTTTGGTGAACTCAAGGCTGTGAACCGCAGGGCTGAGCCCAGGGGAAGATGTCAGCCCTTCAGGATACCATTGGCCATTGACATTGGCTGAGGGTGGATGGAATTGGGCGTCCATCCCTTGGAAAGAGCCAAGCTTGGGAGCAACCACAGCCCAGAAAAGCAGCTTACGGAGAACAGATCCTACACTGCCACTTTGTATTCCTGCTGTGAAAGCTGGGGATTCATTATGGACAGAAGCAAATTCCCCAAAACACCGTGTGGGATTTCTGAGGGCGGCATTCAAACCCACAGATCTCCCACCAAACCAACCCCGTGCTGAAATCATCTTTGCTATTCAGGGCCACGGCGGAGGCTGCTGTAACAAACAAGATTATGTTCTTAAATATTCCCAGGGAGTAACTCCCGTAAGTCAGTTTTTTTGTAACTGCCTCTCATTAATTCTCCGTGGCGCTGGCACACCACCCGATCCATATTCATGCTGGCATTTGCTTGGTTTTTATGCAAATGACTACTTTGCCTTCGTTATGAGATATTTCAGCATTCTGTGGCTGCTGCAGGCCAGCTTTAACCTCTGCCGTGCTGGATAGCTGGGGGTCAACACCCCAAACCCCACACCCCGGGCAGGGACGGGTCTGCCCTGCATCTCACCATGCTCAGCGTGGCTTTGTCCCAGGGACTCAGGCTCAGGTACTTGCGCTGGCGCTCCTGCAAAGAGAAGGGTGCACAGAGCTGAACTGGGGGCCGGAAGGGGTGATGTGGAGGATGCAGATCTGGGAAGGTGAGGTGCTGGTGTGGGCACATCGTGCAGGGTCCCATACCTTCCTGCTGAAGGAGGAGAAGGGGTCCAGGCGCTCTTCGTACTGCGAGGAGTAACGCAGCTCTGTGTCATCCCTGCTGCTTCCCTGTAGAGGTGAAGGCACGATGAGGCCCATGGATGGCACAGCCACATGTCCCTGTCCCACACACCCGGACACAGGCGCTGCCCTCCCCGGCCTTACTGGGAAGAATTGGTCCCAATGGATGCAGTGGTGCATGATCCAACGGATGGACCAACAGGACCAGTGCGTTCTGAACATCACACCCCAAATCCCTGCAGGATGGGCAGGACAAGGACAGCGGCTTATGGGGAAGAAATCAGTGCTTAACCCCATAGCTACTGCCAGCAGGGCAAATGGTGAGGAAGAGTAGGGAAACCTCTTGACAGAAGGGAACGGTTGGGATGGGCTCAGGGATGGAGGCTCTGCCCTGCCCTCACAGCACACGGCCACCGGTGGCTTCAAGGCACTCAAACCGCGCTGCAAGAGGACCTTTAGCAACTATGCCCTTACGTTCTGCAATGCGATACCCCGATGAGGCCAGATCCCGATATAGGGACGGTGAATTCATCAGATCTGGCCTTATTGAATGATCTTTGATGATTATTTTTAACTTGTCACATGCCTGATTAGGTTGTGAATTATGCAACACGGCGCACAGGAGCCGTGTGCTCTTTAGCTCATGCCGATGGCATCCAGGGGTTGCCTTGTGGCACAGATAAACATGGGGATGATCTTCCGTGGGAGACACAGGGAAAAATGTCAGAGGGGCCAACCTCACCCCGGCGTGAATGAGACCCAAATAAGGTCCTGAGCAGCTGTGGGAGTCTCCCATCCCCAAACGCCATTAAAATGTCCATCAATAACAGGGGAGGTAAGGCGGGGAGGTGGCAGGAGACAGCCTCCTGCTGCTGTTACAGGGACGAATGGGGGGCAAGGGTCTGCCTGTCTGTGCCAACCCAACTGGAGGACAACCAGCAGCACTCACCCGGCCGGGGTAGCTCTGCAGGAACTTGATCTTCTCGTAGAGCTTGATGTTGTCAGCCCGCAGGTTGTCCAGCTCGCTCTGCAGCGCGTGCACCGTGTTCTGCATCATGCGGTTCTCCTGCATGGGGAGCGGTTAGCAGCGAGGTTCAGCCCCGTGGCACTGTCCTCTTATGGGATGCAGAGCCCCACTGCACCAATGGGGCTGCAAGATTCACCCGTCTGAGGTCCCTGATGCTAAAGGTGTGTGGTGTCCTCAATGGCAGAGTTGCATGGCTCCGCTCTTGGTTCAACACAGCCATGCAATGAGGGTGATGGGGAGGTGATGGGAGCCTGCTCCCCACACTGTACCCCAATGGGACTCCAAAACATGGTAGGAAGGGACTTGCTGACGCTCAGTTTTGCCATCCCTGATGCAGCACCACATTCCTCATCATGCTCTCCCTTCTCAGTACCCCCAACCTCCTGGATCTCAATTAAAATTGCTCCTCAATTAGAATTGTCCCTGCTGGCCCAGCCCTGCCTTACTGAAGAACCCAATCCCATGACGCTATGGGAGCTGCAGAGCCAGCTCTGCCCACACAGAGGTTATTTGGGGCTGTCCTTCAACTTCTAGAGCTCTTGGGCAAAACTCTGCCCCAGTCCACATTCATTATGTGCTCTTTTCATCCAGCAGCCCCAGTGCTACGCTGGATGCCCAAGCACACGGGGATGGAAGATAGCCAAGCACACCCGCACTGCAGCAGGGATTTGGACTGCCCATTGGTGCAACACTGAGAGGTGGAAGGTCCTGGTCCCACTAACCCTAGAATGTATATTTCCCACTGCTTGCACTGGTGCTGTGCTGACGACGACCCCCACACAGCAGACAAGCAGCCCACCGCAGCGCACAGGACCCGCCCGCCCCACGTACCCCCTCCAGCTCCTGGTTCCTGGCTCGGAAGCGTTCCCTCTGGCTGGAGATGATGGAAAGCAGTGAGTCCACCTGCCCCTCGGGGAACGGGGCATTGGGAGACGGTGGGTGACCTGTGGACAGCAGTGAATGTGAAGCAAAACTCAGTGGGCACCCACCACCCACCCTGCAGCAGCACCACCCCATTCCATGGGTGCCCCCTGTGGGCACTGCGCTGTGGCCAGGAGGACCAGCAATGTGTGCTGAACACAAAACGCATCACTGTCCCCAGTGAGGGATGTGCTGAGCGGATGTATTTCCATGTTGCTGTCCCCAAGAGGTGAGTGCCCTGCCCATGGCTCTGGGATGGCTCCCACCCGCACCCCAAGCAGTTTTGTGGCTGCCTCTCACCTTAGAACAGCGCGGTGGCCTCCTTGATGGGCTCCGGTATCTTCTCCAGGCTGGGGATGGCTGCGCCCTGGGGGCAAGCAGAAGGGATTCAGCATTTCCCACTCGGTGCCTGTCTGGGAGCATCTCTGCCAGATGGGTGCTCAGCAAGGGTCAAGCCAAAGACAATGATGCTTGATCTTAATTGCTGCGGTGCTCAACCCTAGAACCTGTCCCTTCATGGGAGGAGAAGGGCTGGATGGCCCTCAGAAGCCAATCCTGCCACCTCTCACATGCCAACACCATCCTGTATATGGGCTTGATGCAGCACCCAGGTGGGCAACGGGTGGGAAAATAAAAAGAAAGAAAGAAAATGTGGAACAAAACCCAAAACCAAGCAGAAGAAGAAAGAACAGAGGAGGTGATATGACAACCCCATGCCTGCTGCAGGCCCTCCCCCACTGGTGGTCATCCTTGGGGCCACCCTGAGTCTTGGAGCCGTGAGCCATGGGGTTACCTCTGCTTCTGGACGATGCACGGTGGAGAGGGCCTGGATGGTGCTGAGGTCGTGCTCCAGTTTGGCCACCAACTCCTTCTGCCCCGCCAGCCCCGACACGGCCTCCGTCAGCTGGATCTGCAGCTCCGCACAGCGCACTGCAAAACAGAGCCGGGGCCATCACCCGGGGCCCAAGGGGACACCAAGAGATGTGGAGTTCCCACCCAGAGTGCTGAAGCTGCCTCACAGGCAGCAAATCCCGTTGTTCTAGGGCTCCATCCCTGCTTCTGGGGGCAGCAGAAGCACATCAGCAGTCCTGAGCTGCCCCAGACAAAGCGCCCACTGGGGTGAGATGGGGGATGGGGACATCTTTGGTGATGGTCCCTGCCCAGCTTCCAGCAGGGCAACATCCTTCCAGTGCCCCCCAGTCATACCCACCCCCCTAACCACAGCAGTGCAAGACCCCAAAAAGGGCCATCCAACCCCAAAGCTGTGCTGGCAGAGCCGTCCCACTGGAGGTCACTATTTCTCAAGAAATGGTGACGGCTCCAATCCCAAAACACGGGTGGTCCTATGCAAAATACTTGCATTAACAAGATTCGGAAAGAAAACCTCTTCCCTACGGTTAATTATTTAATTCTTAATTTTAATTCTTAAAATTGCCTGTTCACGTGTAATTGTGAAGCTCTCGTTGGCCAAAGGAAAGTGGCCGCGATGGTGCGATGCTGCCCCGCGCTTCCCCACGCCCTGCAGGTGCTGGAGCAGCTCTGCATCCCCATTTCCTCCTCAACCTTTTTGCTCTCGGGGTGCATAGAGCCAAAGTGCAGTTTGCTTTCTGTTCTCCAGGGAAGCGCATCTCCCACTGCTAAAGAACAACTCGTTCTTCCTTCCCTTGGGGTTCATCTCCATGAAAACAGAAAAGCTGGGAACCACCTCTAATCCTAAAGCAACCGAAACGGACGGAGCTTCTCTCTGATCCCACCACCCCATATCTTTGTTCAATGTTGTTTTAATCATAACTTTCTCTGCCCCAAAGGGCAGCAGCGGGAGCAGCCCCAGCTCAGCTGGGCACTGGGGATGAGCGCTGGATTCCGCCTTTCCGTCCTCAGAGCTGCTGTGCTGCCACGACCCGGCCCTGACCCTTCAGATGTGCAAAAGCCTCAAAAGAGAGACAGAGGCACCGCAGAAGATAATGGGACAAAGAAGGTGAAGTCCTGAGGAAACTGGGATTTTAAACCCAATGTCTTTCTCCTCGAGCCTCATTGTCCTTGACTTTTCAGACAACAGAGAAACCATACCCAACGTGCTACTGCTTTACAAGGGCAATGCAGCAATTGGACAGCTGAGTGCTGACAGAAGCCCCCAGCCCTGCCCCATGTTCCACTGCAGTGCTGCCAGCTCCACCTGGTACGCAGGAAGCAGGCAGTGCAGATGGCAGCAGTGCTGCAAACCTTCCCACGCCGTCCTTGGCAAGGTGGTGGGCAGACAGGAGCTGCACCAGGCTGTGCGTGGGGCACCAGTGGTGCATTAGCAGTGGGCTGGGCCAACCTGCACCTGATGATGGTTTTCCTCAGCCAAATCACCCAGGACACTGATCCAAAAGTCTCAAACTTTCATTATGCCTGGCTGGTCAGTGTGGGTCATTGCAAGGAGTGCAGAACCACAAAATCATTAAGGTTGGAAAAGACCTCTATGATACCCCATCCCTGGAGGTGCCCAAGGCCATGTATGGGGCCTGGGCAGCCTGAGCTGGTGGGGTGCACCCAGCCCATGGTGGATTGGAACCAGATGATCTTTAAGGTTGCCTGCAACCTAAGCTGTTCTGTGATTCTATGGTAAGAACATCAAATCCAACCACCGGCCCATCCCTACCATGCCCGCTGAGTTCCTTGGTGACTGCAACGTGGCTCCCAGCAAGTCAGCGCAAACTGCCTGTTCAAACACAAGGATCAAGCAACTCCATTGAGTTTTGGCTTCCAGCACCGCACCACAGCCCTGCAGGCACAACTGTGGGACCATCCCGGGAGCCCTGGGCTCGAGCAAGTGACCAACCACACAGCTCTCCCACAGCCTTCCCCTCAGGCCTGGAGAAGAGTGAGGGTCCCTGCTGCTGAACAAACCTCATGGAGATGGCATAGCGCAGATCAGACGCGTTCTACATTAAATAGGCACTGCAAAAAACGCGCAATCATGAAGCAAAGATGGAGAAGCCCTCCGGGCACATTGTGTGCAGCTCATCAGGAGCGCCCACCAGACCTCGAGCCCCGCGTGGCCGTGGAGCGCTGGCAGCTTGGCCTCCTGCAACAAGCCCCAGCAGTTGGACTCCCTTGGCAAATCATCCAAAATAAACAGCATCTGTTTTCACAGATGGAGAAGATTAAGACACACTAGCAACTTAGTTTGAAGTTATAAGGCCAGACATAAATAAATGAGAGGCAATCTTTCCATAAGATGGTGGCTTGATTACTGAGGATAGAGACAGATGAATAAATCACCTTGGGGTGAGATAGGCTGTAACTTGCTACACATGCATGGGACTGCAGGAACTGCTCGTGTGAATCCTCTTAGCCTGAAGGAAATGGGAGCTGAGTGATACTGCAGAAGGGACCTGCAGGGCAGGAGCACACACATGGGCACTTACTGCAAATTAGCTGACGCTTTGCAAGTTCACACCCTCATTTGCCTGATGGTAACTTTCTAATCTGCCTCCATTACTGTCTGGCATCCTGAGATTTACAGAACTGTAAAAAATAAGAAAACAAGAAAAGAAATGATGTGGTATGCTTGGAGCTTTCTTTGAGAAACTATCCTTTCAGAAGTCAACTGAAGTGCATTGAAATCCGGCACTTCAAAGGCTTCAAGCCCATTTTACTGACTGGAAGGAAGATGATGGCAAGATAAGGAAGGCTCGGGAGCCTCGAGCCAAGGCTGAGAGCCAAAGACAGCAGCAGGAACTGGGTCTGCCCTTTGCAGGTCACCGAGCCCTTCCCATGCTGGGCTGCCCTGGTTAATGACCGGGTGCTGAGGACACTCACTTACAAGTCAAAATGGTTGCTCTTCCCCACGCGAGGGCTTTTTGGCATCTCGCTCCCATGAAACTTTCCAGGCCAACAATGTCTCAGCTCCAGTCCTACCTGATGCCAGAGCTCCCGGGTTTATATTTGTACAAGAACAATTTAAGGTTCTTGAAATACTTTGCATTGGGCTTTTAAGGAAAGCTGAAGACGGTACTATTATAGCCCAAAGTCCTGCTCCCTTTCTGGGAGAATCAAAGGGAGCTGACCGTGTTCTGTAGCTGAAGGGATGAGGGGGGCAGAGTCCATAGGCTGCAGATTCACTCCTGGATGAACCAGGTCATCTTTGTCCTCTTCTGATCCCAAGGAACAAAAGATCAGAGCAGTTCTTCCCGTAACAGGAAGGTCGTCAAAAGCCTTTTCGTGTTGTACATCTCAGTAGTTCATATTCTATCTTGGCCTTTTAGTAATGTGGGACAGCGTTTCTGCGTTGTCCACAGATGCATGGGGTCCTTCATTCCATCTTAATGCTCTTCCTTAGGGCTACTGTTGCTGTGAGCTGTCAGTGGTCTGAGAAGCAGGACAAGAAGGCAGGGAATTATTTGGTATTTCTTTACACAAGGCATCAGAGCCTCATTCAAATCTAGCAGCGTCTTCTCCAATGCAAATCTGTTCAGAAGGAAATGCTGCCCTCAGGCTGTAGCCCAGCAGCCCAGCCAAGCTGCCCCTCAGGTTCATCTCATCTCACAGGGCAATGAATAAACGTCACCATCACCTGAAGGGTGTATATTCTTCCAAAGATCTCCCCAGAGTGAATGAAGACACTGGAGAGGCAAGCCAAGCGCTGCAGAAAGGCCAACGACTCTACAGAAGTTGCACACGGATTGGTCTTCTGGGGCATTTTAAAGCAACCTCTCTGGAAAGGGAAGAAAGGTCTCAGAGAGGGAGGAAGGTTGGTCCGGAGCAATCAGATGTTCATGTTTGCCCAGGAGGTAGATGACAAAAAGGAAGGGATGATGACATCCCTCACAGCCACCTGCAGCTCCTGGGCACCATCTGCCCCATCTTCAGCCACAGGTAGCAGCCCTGGAAGAGCCCCAAGGACCAAGCGTAAGGATTGCTCTGAAGATGCAGAGAATACATCAAGAGCTTCCAGTGATGTCCTTTGGGGACGCATGTGGAAGATAGGAAGACCTAGATGGCAAGGGCTGGGACTGACAGTAGTGAGGGCAGCAAATCTCATTGTCACTTCTGTGTGCTGCCAAAAAGAAAACAGAGGGCATTCCTGCTCCCTCCCTTCCTCTGCCCCTTTCTTTTTAGCCCACTCTGCAGCGTGAGGGCTGCGGGAAGGGCTGAGGGCTTTCCCCTTCCCTTTTCTCTGGCCCAGCCACTCCAAAATAAACAGCCCCCAGAAAGCAGCACAGTGCCACTTCAGAAATCCACCCTGGAAGGAGAGATTTCACAGAAGAGCGGATTATTTCCAAGGGTACTAAGATAATTACATGGGTAACGAGGCAGAGTTCAAGAAAACAGTTTGAATTTTCTTATCAGTTTCCCATAGCTTGGAGCAAAAAGAAAATAAAATGCTTTGCTATAATCAAATCATGTTTTCTGAAGCCCTCTGTTGGCAAGCACACAATCTCTTCAGCGCTCCCATTAAAACAGAAATGCTTTTTGCAATGGAAAGAAGAGGGGCCCAAAAGCACGCCGTGGGCTGCTCAGCCGTGTCTGCTCCTGCTGGATGTATCTATCCATCACAGCCCCATCTCTTGCTGCGGCAGGGTGGGCCCAAGGCCACTGCCCACCCATCGCAGTGCTGACGTACCCCTGCACCCAACGAGCCTACAGACCGGGTTTTCTGCCATTAACTCCGTAACTTGTCCAGCACCAGCTCTGTGCTTCCACACCTACACCGTGCTGTTCGCATGGCCACGTGTGGCTTTGTTCCTCAGTGCAATACCACCACACCTAAAGAAAAGCAGGAGTTATAAACACAGAAATTAACCAACTCGAGGCGTAACGCTTTAAAAGTTTTAAGTTCCGAAGCTTTAAGTGATGATGGTGAAATCATACAACACAGTGATAGCCATCAACAGTCTGACCGGTCATTGAGCAGTAGGAAAAAAAGTGTTTGTTAAGCCCAGAACCTTTACATCCTGTGGAACAAGCTGTCAGACAGGTCAGAAACAGCAAGCTTGCGTTTGCAAAGAAGTTAAGGCATGATACAGTTCCATTTCCAAGTGAGCTGCTCCTAACCAAGGCGGGGAACGGAAGGTGGCAGCACGCATACCCACATACACTGCCTGAAAACCAGAGCGTTCCAGCTCAAGGTTTGGGCTGCTGGTTTCCAAAATGGAATCCAACACATGGGTTAAGATACCTGTTCCCTACCAACACCAAACTTCAACTCGCCACTCTGTAAATACTCAGGATGTTGACTGGAACAGCATCTTATGAGGCACTGGAAGAGGAACTGATCTTTACAAGCAGTAAAAATAAAGAGCGAGCTACATATCTGGCAGCATTCCCATTTCCTCCATTTATTGTTATTTTTAATCAGCTGGTCGTGGTGCTCAGCACACCCCCTGCAGTCTTACGGCACGTTTTCTGCCCCCCATTCGCACTTGAACATCGCTGGACAAGAACAAACTGGAAGCTGACACTTCAACACGGCACTGAAGAAATCTCATCCCCACCTTGGAAACGGATACACAAAAAGTGATTTTCCTTCCCCGACTCAACCACAAACCCCACGGAACTCAGCCCCACCGCTGCCCCACACAGGGCCAAAACCACCAATGTAAATGTTTGCTGCTTGGACTCAGGTCTCACCTTAATAAAGACAGCCCACGCGTGATTGTGTTTGTATAAAAGATATTTACTTCAATTATCACACCTAGGGTGCTAGTGAATAATAATAATAATAATACATCGTGTGAGTTTCATACAGTGATATTGCTTCTCCATATCATATAGGGACCGTTGTACAGTGCTGAGAACAAACATTATATGGCTAACCAAACAAAGACAGATAAACAATGCCATTCTGCTGACGGAGGGAGCGCTCCCCGCTACTGCCAGCCATATAAACTCTTACTTTTCTTTATGTTTAAACAAATACCAAGAAATAAAATGTTACAAAAGATGAGTCACAGCAACACAACGTGGGCTTCTCGAAGCTACTTGTACAAAAAAAAAAAACAAAACAAAAATAAAAATGACACTTTTTTTTTTTTTGCTTTTTTTTTTGGTCAATTGGGTCTTTGTGAGGATCTCTTTTTGTTGTTTCAATCCGTGATTGTGAATATAACAAACAAGCTCTAAAAACACCTAAGACTTAGTGCGTTACAGAAAAAAAATATAAAATACTGCTAAAAATGTAAGACACCACAATACACTGGGGTAAAAACCGAGCTTATCGTTAAAAAAAAAAGTTCTCAGGAAAAAGTACACCACTTTCTGTTTGAGTTCATCTTGTGCTGTGTTAGTAGTCGGGGCATTACAAAGGTCTGCCCATCATCATGGCAAGTAGTTATTGCACAAATGCAGAGAGTTAATTTCTTAATAAAAACAATGACAAAAGGGAACATGAGGGAAACAATTAGAAAAGGAAAAGAAAACCGAACCAAAGCCAACAGAAGAAACGCCATCCCCCCCAGCCTCCACCTGCTTTGGGACCCGGAGCCCTGCGCTGTCTGAGCGGCGGAGCGTTTGCAGTGCCCGGACACGGCGCTGCTCAGCACAGGACTGCAGGGCATCCTGACAGCAACAAGCTTTTTTATCTCTCTTTTCTTTTTTTCCCATTTTTAAGGGTTATCCAATCGTTTCCAGAAGGCTCTTTTTTTTTTTTTTCTTTGCTTTCAGACTACATCACCCAAGGAAAGAAACCTCGCGTGGGAATTCACCGGATGGTTTCTAGCGGGACATCCTCGAAAGGCAAAGTGCAAATCTGCATCCCAACCCAGCGCCCTGCAGCAGCCCAGCTCCGGCCCTGCCGCATGCGGGGGACCTCTCTTTCATTTTTGCTTTGGCAGCTTTTCCCCTGTCTCACCTGGCCAGGGATGAGCCTGCCCACTGCAGGAGCACCGCACACAGCTCAGCGCACACCGCGCTCCCAGCGTTCGCACCGGGAAACGTCGCTGCTGCGCGACGTGGTCGCGTTGTTGTTGTTGTTGTTGTTTTACATCTCGACCAACGAATGAGAAGAAAACCAGCTCTGAACTCAGAAATTCAAACATAGGCCAGCAAAGATGAACGTCACAGGAAACCAGTCTCTCATTTTACATCAACACTGGAGGAGATGGCAACGTGCTCTGACAAAGGGGCACTGCGTCTTCATGACATTCTCAGTAGAGGCTCTAGGAGGCTAAGGGGATTTTCTCTCTGTATATTTTAAGTCTCTTCTCTCACAACGGAGGCTCCTTATTCTCAGTTCTAAATTACTTTAAAACTATTTAAATAATATTATTTATTAGGCATTTAGATAAAATATCTTTAAAAAAAAATGATTGCTCTAGGAAACACAACAGGGGCACAATGATATGGATACTCAGACAAGCTGACAGCACCCCGCTCCATCCAACGTCCGCCTGCAGGATATGCATGCTCCTGTTGTGTTTATATCAAACAAAAACAAACCTCAGCAAAGAAACTGATAAAATCAATCTCATAAATAGGAAATACTCAGTTGTTTTCCTGACAACAAACCACCTCTATGTATTTCACCTCATGATGCCGTAGAGAGAGCAAGCTTGGAGAATGACACGCGAGTGCTGCTAAGGGCTGAGGATGCTGGCGGGTGGAAGCCTGTTTGTAACAGCCGGGTTAGGATTGGGATGAGCTGCAGTGCCTCACTGCTGCCAACCAGTAAGGAAGGCCAATGGCACCAACACGGCACCAGCAGCAACGGCCGGAGCCCACGAGCAGCTCCTGAACGCTGGCAGGCTGCGAGCACAAACCAGCCAGGTTTTGCCTTACAGCCTTTATTTCCAAGCCCACAACCAACCGCGCTGCCGGAGCCAACCCAGGCAGGCTTGTTTTTGGGAACCTGAGCTCTCTAAGCTACCGCTCGCCTACGCTCATTGGATGGGCCAACGACCTCCGGATGCAGAATGAGAATTTCTATTGCACAAAGACATAATGCACAGTGCTTGAAGTGCTCATCAGCAAGGGGACAACTCATCAGCAAGGGGACAATACACCAGCAAGGGGACAACGCATCAGCAAGGGGACAGCGAGCGCTGGGCCACGAATCGCTCCTCGGCTGGCATTTCCTTTCCCGCGCTAAATGACAAACAGGTGGCTGTGAATGCTGCGATCGAGATCACTGTGCTTTAGGTTATTCTCCACGAAGAGATTAGAAAATAAGGCACATAGCTTTCCAAGTATAGAAAGTTTGTTCAAGAGTGAATTTTAGGAAAGTAGCGAGATCTGAAAACCCAACGGGAAATGCGGTAGCGTACAGAATCCTGACGACACGCCTACCGAATCAAAACAAAGCATTCCAAACTCAACTAAACTCTTCTCATCCTCACTCCCTGCAGGTGGAAGGAACTGGAAGCCCTGATGGAGGACAAAGTAACAGGACACGGAGGTGACCATGCCAACTGCCCGCATGCTGCCCCTCGAGCCGGAGCTCGGGTACCGCTGTGCAGCCGTGCAAGCATCCAGAGGTAACCAGGTACTTTGGAAACACTTTTAAAGCTAGTAATAATTTACTCACATAGATCATACGTCAAAATAGTAGGAGGGCTCTAAGGGAAGCTAACAAAAGCCAGGTAAGTCTGACTGAGGGACTGATTGTAGGGAAAATTTTCGTTCCTTGGGGGTAGATTGTACTTCAGAGCAAGTCAAGTGCCAAGTTTTACTTCTCTTCCAAACACAGACGTGTGCCCTCGGAGAGGGACTGTGTAACACAGAATTTCAGTCTCATTCCGAAGAGTACTTGAATATTCAGCTCAGGGAGAGCAAGAATGAGCCACGTGCTCGTATCTGTTACTCGGCTTCATGTACGCATTGGCTGTTTTTGCAGGTGCCTAAATACATGGCAAAACTCTTCACCTTCCCACTGTACACAGATACAGAAGAACACATGTGACCTGTGCAAGTGTCCAGCGTATGAATTTCCCGCAGGCCGTAGTGAAGGGGGATTTACAGACATGGACTGACTCCTGATTTTGAACCACCCAGCTCTGGCACATCTCAGACCCTCAGCACTATTTTTATGTATTCTGAACATGATCTCTTCCCTACCCAGGTTAGCTAAACCCCCATGTCTCAAGAAATCCGACCTCTCCAATGGATAACTCTGCATTTACAACATGGAACTTGTCTGACAAGTGGGAAAACAGCATCCTGTGCATTATAATACAGCTTGGTTTTCTGCCTCCGCTCACTCGTGCCCCAAATGACTTCACGTATCTGGCTGCAGCAGTTCTACTGATGCCAAGCACGTAAATGCTACACATACAGAGGGGCTTCCCCCTATGGAAACATGGACATGGAGACACTTAACAGCTCCTAAAAATGTGTGTTAATTACCCGCATACACGGAAGATGACAACGCAACTCAACACTGTTATTCTTGCTACCAAGGCTGTGCTGCTATGAACATCACTACACATCACACAGTCCCCATGTCACCAGCAGCTCTGTCACCAAGAGCAGGAACTCCTGGCCCTCTCCACTCCCATGGGTCTTTGGATGAGCACTGTGCCACGTCATACAAGTAGCTCTATGAACAAAACTCAAAGACGTGATGTCAGGGGGACTGCAGGCATCCAATGCATCCTGCACTGTTTTGCTATGGTTAAGGATTTAACCTGCACACGACTGTTTCAACAAACAGAAGCAGTACCATAAAACCAACAGCTTTAGTGTTACCTAATCTACAGAACTGTGACAAAACTCCTCTACTGGCATCCACGTGAATAAAGCAAGTGTGAACGATGGCAGAAACTGTCCTTTGTGGAATAGCTGGACAAGGGAAAATACAATAATCTCATTAATTTTTAAAAAGCAGAGGTTTCATTTTAAAGCACTTTTGTGCTTGAGTATGTCTGTGACCAGCCATGAAAAGCCAACGCCGGGCATCAGATCTTATTTAAATTTCATTCACAAAACAGCTGCAGAAATGCACCCCTGGGCAGGCAGGGCTGCCACATGGAGGCTTTGGGGAAAGCAGGTGTGCAGCCCGGCTGGGTCCTTGGCTGCACCAGAGGCTCTTGCTGCTAACACTGCAATAATGACTTCCTCCTGCTGGGAAACAAGCTTCCATCCAGCCATCGCATCCCATACGCCGCAGAACCGCTCGACTGGGGGAATCATCCCTGAGGAGGAGATGGCACCACTCACACACCTATTTTTAAGGCTTTTTTGGAAACTCAAGTGCACAGCCTAATGCTAACCTTCTCCAAAGGGATAAACCTCACCTTTGGAGCAGAGAAACTCGATATCCTTGCATATTCACGGGGCAGGGTACAGGACATGACCTGGTCACGTAGGACAGATTAGTCCCTAGGCATAGCACGAAGGGCTTGTCTTGCTTTAAAGATCATTATTAACTACATTTTACATATGGCATAGTCAATACATCCTACAAAAGGGAGGGGGAGGAAAGAATTAATTCATGAAATAATATTTCTACATGTCAAAGCTCAAATGCATACAGGGAAAGAGACACGGGCCACTCGGTCACTTCTTCAACTAAGAAAGCTGAGTGTCAGAAAAGAAACAACATTTTGTGCTTTAAAAGCCAGTGACTGCAATTTAAAACCATCTGGCAAGATTTTAAACAGCTGGAAAAAAAAATACTTTGCTCAAACAGAATTTTTAAATTCTCTATTTAAAAAAGAAAATAAAAGTTGATTGTATATGCAACGCAAAGGAAGAAAATGCTGATGTTCCAACAGTGGGGCAGCAGAAAGTGCAAGGGGAATGCAGCAACCAACATACGGGTGAGCTGAGCTGCCATTCCATCCATGTGAGCCACACGGAGCACTAAGAGATGTAAGCAGCTTGTCCCATCACCCCAGGACAGACTGCATTTGTGTCTGTGAATGGGAAATCAGGTTCCCCCACCTAAGAACCAACCGCTCTCTTCCTCCCGCGTTTCTGATAGTCTTCAAGCAGTGCTCACAGCACAGGGCTCAGCCACACAGCGCCTCTGGGACAGGAAACATTCTAGGATATGTACACTGATGAAGAAGTAATAAGAGAGAGCTTAAGATCTGGGTTAGAAAGACACAAATGAAGCAAAAATAGTGCCCTCCATCTGCACACAACAGATCTCCACGTGACAGTACTGCTCTCCTTGCACCCTCGCTAAAGGCACTGCTCCGGCTCACTGCAGCGTTTTGCAATGGAAAGAAGAGGGTCCCTTCCAACTCAGGATATTCCACAACTCTATGATTTCGGTTTAAATAAACTGGTTTGGATTTAAGTGCAAAGAAACGTTCAAAACCAAGTAATTTTTATTACTTTGTCAGGTTTCCCTCAGCCCTACTTTATGTAAATGTATCACCTCTACAGTTTGAGCTACCACCAGAACGATGCACTTGTTAGCTCGCTATTTCTCCAATTAAACAACTGAAAAACAGCCACTCTTCAGTAATTGGACAGAGAATATTGCATAGAATTCTGCCATGTTCATTAACCCCCTTCTCTTCACCATTCCCATATGAACAAGTTAGATAGAAACAATGCAAGGATCTTTCACCTCAGGAGAAAGGCACATGTATTTTCTTCTCTTTAACTGCACGATCAGATTTTCTTACTACAGCAAGGAGTTCTTACTAAAGGATTCACTAATTACGGTACGGACAGAGTGCACTGACACAGGTTCCTTTAAGGAGTGGCTCTACTTACAGACATTTCACAGATGAATAAATAAAATGGTCATATTTTACAGCATCAACAGCAACTGTAATTAGAGATACTTCTGCCAATTACAGTCTGAAATCTGTATCCTCAAAAGCAGAAGCATACTGACAATCTCATGCACGACCCCTCTCCAAGGGATACTCTTCCCCAGCTTTCAGCCAAACAAAGTATTGGACCTTCCTCCGTCCCCAGCCATCCAGAGAGAAGAAGAACAAGTTTTCCTGCAACGTAAAGGTATTTTTGTTACAAGAGCCCGGGCCCTTCGCCCACAGCTCCAGTAAGAACATGGAATTGGAAACGGAAAGAGAAAATAAAAATACTTTTGAAGAACCTCAAGATAAAAGCAGACTGGGATTACAGGTTTTCTGCAGTCTGTGCTTTCATCCACTGGGATAAGAAACGTGGGCACTGAGAGCCTCGTCCCCAGGCTCCGCGCTCTACAAAGCCACCGTGCCATGGGACAGCCCCCCCGTGTCCCTAAGTGCCACCTCTTGCCTCTCCATGACTGAAGAACACAAAAAGCCCCAGTGCTACTCTTTGGCATGTCCTCTCCTACAGCTTCTTTATCCTCTTCTGTTCATCAAGTAAAAAAACAACCCCAATATACATTTTCCTAGAAGCGTTACCTTCAAATGCCGCACTAGGTAAGAAACACAGCTAACACCATTCAGTGCTGCTGAAGTTCAGTCCCCAAACCAGGGAGGTCTCGGACTGTTTGGAAAGCCAGTAGGTGGCTCATCTCCAACAAGAGAATCTCAGCAGTAGTTCAAGCTAATCCATTTTACTTTCCACCGGAACAGAAAAGCAGCTGCAATCCTGGCTAAAAGCAGGGGACCGAAAGCTGGGCACATCACTTCTGCTCTATGAGCTCGGCCGGACGGCGTGGGTCTGCCAGGCCCTGCACAGCGTGGTCACAAAGGGACCGGAGTGACGCCTGGCCGGGGCACCCCCGGAGCATCTCAGCAGGCTAATCCACATTCAATGCAGATCATTACATAGGAAACAAAAGGAGCTAAGTCATTAATAAAGTGCCAAAATATCGGAAATACTGACAGCATTTTATTTGATTAATTTTTTAATAGATACCAGTGACAACCCTTGGCAGGATGGAGTGACTTCTGTCTTACGAATGCTGTCTTTATCCAGCAAAATTACATGATTCAAATGTAATAATGGAGCTCGGAATTAACAGTTAGTGTTATAAAAGAAACATTTCCTCCCGGGCAAGCTACAGATATGCTTTTAAAAAACCATTATAGCATTAAAACCGGGCAGACGCTGAAGAACCCTAAAGAACTAGTGGAAGTCTGAACAGCAACCCAAAAACGAACAGGAAAAGAAAAGATACAAGTTTCAAGGCACTTACGTATTGCTTATTAAGAAGAGAGATTGACCTTAAATGCTGCATTTGCGTTCAACCTGTGAATACAGTTCTGCTGTCGGATAATGCAGCAAGAGCTCTCAGTAAGCATTATGGAATGCAATTATATAGACACAGGCACAAGAACAGTTCGGGGAATATGAATTAAAAAAAAGTAATCAAACAGAACAAAACCCTCCCTATCGAGAAAGCCGAGAGTAACCGCTTGGCTGCATCAAGCACCTGGATCTCCAATCAGCAGACAAGGACAGTAGAACCAGACTGGCAAACTGATTGCCCAGAATTAATTACAAAACCCAACCTGAACCGAACAACAACAATAAAAAAAAAGAACATAAGAAAATATCTGTGTCTTCTCGTCAGAAGCTTTGCTCCGTGGCTGAAGACACACCTTGTTGTGACTCGCATTAAGGTATGTGTACTTTTACCAGGACGTGCATTTACAGACGGAGCTGTGCTTTGTAAGTCAAACCACTGCACAGACACAGAGAGGTACCGCTCTGCTTCCCCACGCTCCTTCCCTCGCTGGCCGCTCCTGTGGGCTAACCGCACTCAGATAAGAAGCCGGAATCGCTCCCAGCCCTGTCACACACCGGTGCTTGCCATTACAAACCACCTCCTCAGCTCATCACAGAAAGGGGCAGCTGCTCTCTCTGTTCCTCAGTTTGAGTTCTGCATCACAAGTCCCCAGCTACCCAAGGAGGTATCCTGAAACAGCTAGCAGTAGAAATAGGAAACGAGTCCCTGCCTTTCAGCCTCCTAGAGCCTTCTTTCCTCAATCATGAAAAGGATTGGTTTTAGTGTACTGATTCTCAATTTGTGACACTTGCACTACGTGCTGCTGTTGCATGTTAAGAGACTGTAAATGAAATACATACGTTCTAAAACATCATGCAAGAAATGTGGTTTCACATCTTACAGTCAAAAATCCTACTAATGAATTAATACAAGCACACTGAGGTGTAATATTGGGAACATACCTTTAAAGTCGGAACTCCTCTCCCCTTCCCTCCCTCCCCCAAAATCAGAAAAGTAATATTAATTAAACTTAAGAAGTAATGAATGCACCATTAAAGTGTCATCAAAAAGATGCTGACCTAAGACAAAAGTTCAATGATACACAATACGGTCAAAAAGTCTTCAATCAATAATATACAGTATGACAACTACATCTTGTAAATTATACCCAATACTGCCGGCAGTCTATCCCTCTAAAGAATATTTGCCCCCTTTCATCCCTTCCTAACAATCAGATAATAAAATACAGCACCTATAAATAAGCAAAAAAAAATTATATATATATATATTTATATATATATATATATTCCGAAATCATCTATTGTTAGTTTTAAAGATATGGCAATAAAGGAGTCTAAATTAGCAAACTTGTAGAAGCCATAACTGATAAAACAGCTTATTGAAAAAAGGTGGCAGTAATGCACTCTATGTGTGCACAAGTACGTAAGAAAATACACAGACGTATAAAATTGCACGCACACACTCACGCACACACATCCTTCCACACACCTCTATGCTCACGCATATACATATAGACAACAGGAGGAGTTAGAGACAAGTTAGAATTGGATTTGTACTTTGATCAGCCCTAACCTGTGCATAAAATAATGGCGAAAGGCTGCATTTCTGCGGGGCAGAACGGGCGGGACCGGGACTGGAGAGCATCAACGTTTTGGTTTGGAGTTCGGGCTCCTTCCGCCCCGGTAAGAGCCTGTCTGGTCATTGCCATGTACTATTCCTCCACGTAAAAACAAGCTTCCCACAACTAAAACGTATTTAAAATCAGTGCTTGCGGTGGGAAGAGAGTCAGTAAATGGCCACCTACAGCAGGAAAACTTCTCCATCTGAGGCAGCTCCCGTCCCCTTAGTGGTGTGACAGCAGTCGTACACATGAACTACGCTTCCCTCGGTTCCAGGTAAGGTGAACACTTCGGGTCACGGAGCGTGTCCCCGAAGAAGCAGGCTGAAATGTTACTGGCCAACGTTTTTTGAGCAATCTGACTTGGCTGAAAGGAAATCCTGTACACTACGACCCAAGTGAAATGATCAAGTACATGCTGTTTCTAAGTTGTCTCCCAAACCTCCCAGATATGAGGTCTGATCAGCGTGCTCTGTGGTTAGAGGTTAAAAAGCAGATTATAAAATACCTAGATTCAGATTTATTTTTTTTTGTCCTGATTTGGCCTAAAATGGAGTGTATTAAACAAATTCTGGTCTGCAAAAGACCAGAATCAGTTAAAGCTATGAAACAATGTGCACTACGTGTCAATATTCTATTTCACTTACAAGAAAACACTAAGTCAGCTACCACAAATTAAGATATTTTCCTGATGTGACTTTTTTTTTTGTTTTGTTAAAAAATATGTGGCGTAAATGTGTTTTTTCTTTTTAATTCAAAGTTTCAAACAACAAGATTCATTTCTTTTCTTGAAAATACGTAGGAATCCAAACTAGTGTGTTTAGAGTCGGTTGACTGTGCAATCTCTTAGTGGCAACTGAACAGCTACAAAAAACTTTCTTTTTTTTTTCTTTTTTTTTTTGAAAAATCTCCCCTTTTTTCCTGGTTTAAGAAGATAATAGTGTATTATCGCTCTGTAGCCATTAGATGGCAGATAAAAAGCCCCCTTTTAATACGTGGGTTCGATTTTTTTTTTTTTAAAAGGTTTTTTTCTTTTTTTTCTTTTTTTTTAAAGCCCACACCAAAGAGGAGGGCACAAGGCAAAGCTGTATGAGTTATTCCAGAAACCGTGGAAATCACTTAGGGCAATAATAAAAACACTTCAGGGTACAAAAAAGCTCGACTACACATTTCAGTTTTCTTCCTCGAAAACACAAACATAAATTGGGCTTAACGCTCCTTTTGTTTTCTATATGCACCTTGGCCTATGGCGTTTTTGCCCTGTGGCCCGCAGGGCGGATAAGTGCGCAACACAATAAAACCAGTAGAGGTCCAGTTTCACTTCCCAGCTCTCCAGAGTTGGGCGAGTTTTAATCTCAAAACTCCCACTCGGCAGCCTCCTCCCGGCTGGCGGCCTTCTCCAAGCGGTGGATTATGTTGTTCAAGTTTGCGGCTTTCTTTTTCCTCAAGGAGCTGTCTCGTGTGTTCCTGGAGCTCGCGGCCTCGGAGAAGCTGAACAAGCTCTGCAGAGAGTTGGCTTTCTGCGAGCCTGCGCCCGGCGTCGAACTCGTACTTGGCACGCTGGAGCTTTTCTCTGAACTTTCCTTTGACTTGTAGGAGCTCTCCCCTGTAAGGACTGAGGTGGAGGCAGCTGAGGTAGAGGCATCCCCTTCTGAGGCGGAGCTGGGCAGTGTCTCCGGAGCTTCTCCCGCACGCTGACACCTGGCCGGAGAGCCCTGGCGCGGCGCTCTGGGCCTGCCCTCGTCGTCAGTGTCCTCCAGGCCCTCGGCCGCCGCGAGCAGCGGCTCCGCTCGCTCCGTGGGCCGGGCGCCCGGCGCTGCCTTTTCCCCCGCCTCCAGAGCCGACTCCGCTTGCCCTCCCTGAGACTTTGTGGTTGCATTGCTGTACTCGTCCGCCTCCGGACCGCTCGGCTTTCCTTCAGGTGGGCCCTCCTCATCCACGCCGTCGCAGCTGTCTCCCTCCGAGCTGTGGGCGGCTCTGCTGCTTCGCGCCGAAGGAGAATCGCTCGACCCGGCCTGGCTCTGGCTTCCCGCTTGGATCTCCTCGATGAACAGCTCCCGGCGGATGCGAGACCTGGGGGGACAGACGAAAGGAACGGTGAGTGCTGCCACGTAGCAGGCTCCTTCCCAGGGAGCCAACAGCAGAAACCAGTCTGCATCAGCTGCAGGACAGCCGGGCTGGTGGGAAGGCCCGCACGCTCAAGTTCAAAAGACTGGCGAAAAAGGCATTGGGAAAAATGTGAAATATTGTCAAGATGTTCTTAATTTCATTCATCCCCGGCCACACACCCACTTCTAAGCCTGCTGTGCAAGGAGGGACCCAGGCTGCAAAATGCAGCTTCTGTGAAGCGCAGCGGGAGGGAGGTTGGTGGAACCCACAGCTTTCAGCACAACAGCACTACAGGTAACCTCCGTGGTGCTTGGTTATTGAGAACCCAATACGTCATCAGAGAATCACTGGGTCTGAAGGGACCTCCACGGGTCATCTGGTCCGGCCCCCTGCACTGCACAGGGACACCTACAGCTTCAACAGGTGCTCAGAGCCCTGTCCAGCCTGACCTGGACTCCATCCAGCCCATTCATTTTTAACAAACAGCCCTTCTAATAACCACAGCCGGCACTGCGGAACAAAGCAAAAATGTAACGTTTTACGTAGGTGATAATCAATTGGCAATAATATGATTGGTGAAAACCAACCTAAGAATTTTTCCTTTATGATTTTAAATCAAGTAACATTCATAATTTCATGCTGCATTTTTACAGCACTGGATGCAGTTTCATGGACAGAGATGAAAGGCTTTGCAGTCTCCCATTCTCACTGGAAGTCTGACATCAGGAACATGAACATTTACAATACACTGGACCACAAAAGAGATGATTTTAAAACTATGAATACATTTCTAGTAGATCCAGAGGAAAATAGCCTATAAACACAAAAGAATTCAGACTGCTCTAAAAATGAGACACAATTTGTTTAAACATAAAAGAAACGAGGAAAAAATCGGGGGAAAAACAGCCACCAAGGAGAAAGCAAGATGAAAGTCCGTCGTTCTGAAAGCCCTCCGGGGAAGCACAGCCTTGTGACAGGTTGTCAGTCTAAAAGCTAGTCTGACTTCTGTCTTATTTTTTATTTAAAAAATCGATTTCAGAACATGAATAGTGACAAGGCAAGCAGTGCATTTCAAGGGAATTAATGCACTCCACATGTGGCTAACACTGCCTGGTGTTCCACCCCGTGCCTCCTGTTACTGGAAGCATGAAATAATCCCCCAAACACACTGCCTGGGCCACCAGCAGGAAAGCTTACGACCACTGTTCAGGTCGCAGTTTGCAACCAAGAGGGAACCTCCATGAGCTGTGATAAGGGATGAGAGCACAGACCTGCAGAACTTTATCTTTCACTTTTGGTTTTTACCAGGAAGGACTGCTAAGGGTCCTGCAAACCACAACTGAAACACTGTCCCACAGATGGCTGTAAGAATTCTCAGCTTATTGCTCATCTTGCCACCAAAGGCAGCACACGATAGAAAGAAAACTGCAATGAATGCAAACACCAACTGAATACTGCTTTTGAAGCTAACGATATTATTGACTTACTTGAAATGCAAGAGAGTATTTCAGCAGTACTTGCTGACTCCACACTTTTGAAGGATTTAGAGGGTCTGTAATTTTCCCTAAGAGAGTATTTTTCACCTAACAGAAGACCACAGGTGCTAGCATTAATTTTCTATTACCATCAGTTGCATGCATTCTGGAACATCAATTCTCAGGTGCTCTTCACTCCTACAGCCTCCCTGCATGGACAGCGATACAGAACATGCTGCATTTGTGATGTTCTCCAGGTCAGGAGAGGAAAGAGTAAGAGCTTCCAGCCTGCATAGCTTTTAAAATACCTCAGCTCCAGCAAGACAGAGAATGATGACACGCTCACTTAATACCTGATCACAGCCCTATAGAACACAGGTTCGAAGTCCGTGGAATTCACGCCCAGTGCATTGCTTCTGGAATCTCATCTGGCTCCAGATTAACTTAGTATTAAATCCCTACGGTGCTGTCCTTGACAACAACACATCCTGTTGGCCTTCATCAGCGTAACTCAAAATATCAGAGATCTCTGTGCCAGCATCCCCATGTGAAGATGGATAGCAATTCCTACCTCCTACTCTCTTATGCAGTTCCTAAGACAATGGAGCACCAGACTCTGATGCGTGCTTACAGGGCTTCACTAATGCAAGTCTTTATTTGAGGCATGCTCTTATTTTTGTTGTTCCCAGAGCTCTGCAGTTGGTATAGATGCAAAGCATAAGTCTGGGACAAGTTTGCAAACACAGCAAAATCCCTTATACCTATTTATTTGTATTCCGGAGTGAATTACTTCTTTGCCTGCTGAGGACTAATTTTGAAGTTTCTTCTACTGTGGCAAATAAACGCTGCTGCTGACTTCCCACCTGGTAGGCAAAAAGCCAGATTCTGTTGTAGCAGCCACCTCTGGAAAGCGAGCGTTGAGCTGAATCCCAAAGGAAGCATCACTGCAACCACATTCCCAAGAGACTGCAATACTAACGTGTCCTAATCTGTCCCTCCCTGGTGAAAGGTTCTTCAAGGAAAAACTGATGGTACAGAACAGCTAGATGGTCTGAGGTGTGGAACTGCTTCTGTAGGAACACTCCTCAGTGTGGAAAGGCAATGGTTGAGGGGGGAGTGTAAAGGAGATAAATAAAACTGTGTGGCCTGAAGAAGGTGAGAAGTCCCTCAATTAGTTGTAACACATGAGCTGCAGAGCACGAAGACTCTGTTCCCTTAGCAGAACTCCTAAATTGTATTTTTTGGTGACGTCCTGCAAATGTTTTAAGAGTACTTAATGCATGAAAGCTAAGAAAGTTTCTGTCTAAGGGATGGAACAGGCACGCCATTTGATTTTCAGTGCTGCTCCAAACAGGCTCGCAGCTTCTCTCTAAAGTCCTACAGACTCAGCAGCAGCACACCTGGGGACAGGTCCAGACCACTGAGTGCTGTGAGGCTCGTGCTACCCACCAGCTCACAGCACCTCGTTCATGCATTTTTCCTTTGTATACAACTGTCAGCACCTAGCCTACACCCATGTATGGCGTGGTGAGGCCAAACGTGCTGATCAATCATGACTTGTCACGCTTTCTCGCAGCACGCCTGAACAGGAGATCTGATGGTAATGAGGAAGATGACACATGCCACCAGTGCTCCCGCACTCGTCTGCCTAAGTGAGAACAGCACATTTTGCTGTCAGGCCGAAGGGAACATATTTTCATAGGCATTCCTCCAACTTGTGTATAATTGCCTAGAAGTGGGAACTGGAATAGAGGCCTGTATTTGGAGAACTGAGCAGTGAAAGAGGCTGCATCTGTAGCGGATTCAAGTCAATGAAATTCAGTGTAAATATGATTACTGGCTGGTTATAATTTTTAAATTTTACATTGTTTACTATAAACATTATTTTACTATTGTACATAATATTTCTGAGATATCTCATTAAACCGTGCTTCTTCTGCTTCAGCAACTTGCCTGTGAAAAGCTGAGAAGGGCTAAAGTGGAAAATACCCTTTAAATGTTAGCAGTTTTCTAAAAACAAACAAGTTTAGCAAGCCGCTGTTAGAATAATTAGGAACGTTACTGGCTCCGAGTGCAGGAGCAGAATGGCATTAAATCTGGTGTCTTAACTGTACCTGTTTAATATTCATTAGAGCAAATTTCTCGGAGAAAAGTCTGCTGAACTAATTAAGATTCCCAATCCTAAACGCAGCTGAAAATATGTTTATTCAAATCCTTCTAATTCTTACATGCCATTCCAGCATTGTTTCTTTTTATTGGTGTCTCTAGGCCAAAACCTACTTCAGTTGTCCAAATGTTGAGAAGGTTCCCTTTAATAAGAGAAAGGAACTGAACAGACCAACATCAAATTCCATCTCAATGGGACCCAATGATTTAATCATAATAATGAAATAAGTCTGTGGCAGTGTGACTTCGGGTTATCAGTTCTCTGTCCTTTGTGACTGCAGAGCTTCCCAGCGCACATCACGCCTATTTTCTGAGCTCACTGACCCAAGACATAGAAGAAAACCTATTTTTTGCTCTTATTCTGCTAAGATGTATGATGAAAGCACTGTAATTCTGATGCTATCCAGTAGAGGACACTTCTAAGCAATCCCCACCAAGGTATAAAATGCACAACACACACCTACACGTAGATACACGTGAGTGTGTCTGTGTGCATGCATGTGCAAGTGAAGACGACCAGTCCTGCTTACTGCAATGGGCTTCATAAATATTCAGCACAGCAGCGGACATCTCTAGATCAATGCCCATCCCAAAAGCAAGACTTTCTGTCTGAAAGCTCTGCTTACATCAGTATGTGAAGATTGCTCATCCTCAGGGATGACTTAAAATTAGGCTGGAGCATTGGCATTGCTGTTAGTCAGAACCTCCCTGCTGTCGAAACCGTTCACTTTGTACAGCACTAAATGCTAGCAGAAGCAGACACAGCGTGCTGAAGGAAAGCAGCGCCCTGCCAAAGCAAATAAAAGAAATCCTGTATGAGCGGGGCTCCTGGGAGATCTCCTACCTGTAATTGTGGAACCAGTTGATCACGGTGCTGGTTTTCAAGTTGAGCTGCGTAGCCAGTTCCTCAATGGTTTTTGGTGATGGGTATGGCTTTTGCTGGTAGGCTCGTTTCAGAGCTTCCTTCTCTTCTGGTGCCAGCACCACCCGGGGCTTCTTCAGCTGGTGCTGTGGCTGCGGGCTGGCGCCCTGGCTGTAGTCGATTCCAGCGGAGGAGGACTCGCACGACTGACTGTCGCTCACGGAGCTGTGCCGCCGCTTCATGTAGGCTGCAAGAGAGGCGCATGGGATCAGCTGAATACAAATGCAAAATCAATGAGTGTACAAGCTGTGGGATAAATGTGAAGGTGACAGGCTGAGGCTGCACGGATGGGCTGTGCGGGGGGAACGGGAGGGAAGTAAATGTGGGGAAGATGCAAGAGACAGAAAAAGTAGATAGAAGGGAAAGAAAAAAGGGTGAATCGACTGGAAACCTGCCAGAGTTTTCTGCTTTTTCAGTGGATATGGGACATGATTAACAGTGCCCAGATAGCAGTAGGTGCTTTAAAATCACAATTTCAGGGGTGGTGAACTTCCACATAAGCACCTGATGAGGACAGTTACTAAGAGCCTAGATGGCTCTGGTTGTTAAACATGAAGGTCTCTCTAACACTTCAGGTCTCTCAGTCAGCACGGTGGGAGCTGGAGGCAGCCGCAGCTCCATCTCCGACACACGATGGCGCCCGGAGCCCAGGCATCCCAGCGAGGGGCTGCGCACCCACCCGGCGTTTGCTGCTTTCTCTTCCACATTTTTGCTAGAGCAGTGACAGGTTATGAAAGGAAAACAGCCCACAGCATCCTCCTCCCCTATACAAGGCTCTTTTAAAGATGCCTGTACTTGTAATAACTCTCGCTGCGCTGCTGCAGCTCCGGGGCTGTGAGCCGCCGCCAACTTCTCCCCAGCAGGGACTGCATTATCCTGAACAATCCTGCAAGGAGAGTCCCAGCAAATGCTGCCACCGTCTTGATGGATTTACACTGGGCAAAGGCAGGTGGGATTTACCGTACCTGGCAGCACCATGCACAAGCATTGCTAATGAGGGGGTTGAAAACTGCAAGTATAGATGAATCTTATGAATAAAATATTTAATGCTCTGTTAAATACCTTCTAGATATTTAAGAGTTTAGGTATTCAGGAGCTGCAATTTGATAACCTTGCCTATTCTGTTCCAGCTTACAGCAGCCTGACATCAATCAGGCAGGCAGTAAATCTCCAGCAGGCAGCAGCTCTGATTGGAGCCAGGGAGCAACGCAGGGCAGGTCACACCGGCCAGAAACCAAATCATTCAAAAAAAAAAGAAAGTCTTTCTCTGCACAGCTCTGCCTTTGGACTGAGGGGGCACAAAGAAGAAAAATCTGCTGCAATCAAACCAACTGAAATGCTGAGAGCCTTTCTCACGCACGCCAACCCTAAAGGTCTGGCGAGGTCTTCTGCCTCCAGCGGGTACCACCATCCTGTCCTCCACACAGAGCTGTGTCCAGCTGGACCTTCTTACACAATGTCTTACTCTTGTTGAAGTGAATTTTGAATGTGCTCTGTAACCTTTGGGGGTATCTGCATGGCCCTCATTTTGTTCTTTCTGAATATGACAGATTACCTGTGGACTGCCTATTGTGTAAGATCACTGATACAGAACAGAGCGTGAGTTGCTCATGATCCATCACTCTGCCACGATGCAGTGCTGCATGTGCTTGAAATAACTATTAAAATAAAAGTTTTGGTTTCCTTTTTTATTATTATTTTTCAACAAACTTCATTAAAAATCACCTTTTTAAGTTGTTCCACTCACTGTGAAGTGATTACGGATAAACGTAATGCCTTCAATTTCAAAGACTCCCAGGTGTTGTTCCAAACTTGTATTGATATGCAAACTGTATGCAAGGTTCCCTTGTCTACTTCGACAACACAACCAAAAGAGCCTCCACCCCTCTTCAGCAGTGTGCAGCAACTTAAAGGAGGCCATGAGACAAAACAGACCCTGATGTGGAAGATGTCAGAAGTGTGCAGGCTATCTCCAGCTGGAGGTGCTGGTTTTTGGTCAGGTGATGGTACGCTCTGCATCTCTCCCTGCCTCCAAAGGATGGCATTTCTGGCAGCTCAGAGCTCCCAGGAAGGCTCCTAAAGACAGCATGCAGCTGTGAAGCTGAGGAAGAACTCCATGCCCTGCGCCCACCTCTGAGTTCGTAACCTCACTAAAGGTGCAAAGATTTATTTGGGTTTCTTGTGTGAATGGAACCAATTTTACAAATGTACAAATGTACAAATGTCACAGAATGGCCTAGGTTGAAAAGGACCACAATGATCATCTTGTTCCAACCCCTCTGCCACGGGCAGGGTTGCCAACCACTGGACCAGGCTGCCCAGAGCCTCTAACATAAAAACAAAGAAAGTCCCACGGTTAGGACAGAACCATTTCTGGAGAACAATATATGACTAGAACAAACGTAGATTCACAGAATTATTAAGGTTGAAAAAGGCCGCTAAGATCATCAAGTCCAACCCCAACCCAGCCCTCGATGCTCACCAACCCTCAGTGCCACATCTCCAATGGTCTTGAACACCTCCAGGGTCTTCCATTGGGCCAAAGTCACAACCCTGGCATGAGGCCACATGCTGAACTCGTACTTAGGTTTTAGGCTTTAACAGAGCTCTCTGGAAACTTTATGAAAGCTTTTCCTTTTTAGTTCTGATTTTAAACGTATGCGTTGTGTGTAGCCAACATCAGGAGATCACCGAGCACATTTCCAGCACGCAGCGAGGCTCACACTGCAATCCAAATTGCAAACACACCTGATGTTTGGAGACGCCTGGTTTCTGTGTGTGATTGGTCTCCACTTCTCAGGAGACCAAAGAAAAAAAACCACACACGTAATTTGGGCAAAGGTCTGGATGCGAGTCTGAGACCAACCTGTCAAGGCCAGCTCCATCTGCTGAGTTTTACTACCTCTATCTTCCCCCTGCTGTTGCCAGCCCAGCATCCCTGTGTTCCTATGGGCAGGCTCCCCAGCATGTGCTCAGCTTCAGATGAAGCAGAGCTAGCGGCTGCCCACTGAGGTAAAACAGAGCCCCTTTTAATATAATTTTTATCTTATGCAGTATTGAACAAGATTATTAAAAAGTGAAATAATGGGGAAATAAAGGGAATTAAATTTTCTCCTGACAGCAGGCTTCAGTACTGTTCAGTGAGGAGTGTGACGTTACCAGCAGCACACACACCGGGAGGCTGGAGGGAAGGGAACGAACTCCTCCCTGGCAGAAAACACAGTGCAGTGTCTCAGCCTAGTGAGCGTGACCCCCAGCTTCCTCCATGAGGTTACTTAATGTACACTGCAAAGCTTCAGAATCTCTTACAAGGGGCATTTATGGCATAAACGTCAGACTGGCAGAACAGGAGGGAAAAAAGAGAGATGTGCAGCTCAGCTTTATCATAATTATCAATCTAGTCTCCTAATAAACTGTGGCAGAGAAATAATTGATAATAATGTTCTACTGGTCGTAGATACAGTCGCATTGTTCTTTAATTGACATTAGCTTAAGGGGAAGCTAAATTCTTAATGTGGCTCTGGTGCAGTCTGAAAGGTTACATCGCAGGATCCTTACCTGCAAGGATGGATTTTGCAGAAAATAAAGGGCTGAATTCACTGCAGAGCTCTGCGATGAGGCCAACACTGACACAGCTCAGGAGCTGAGCACAGAGACTCAGATGATTTATAGCCCTATCTCCATTCAGGTGCCATCTACACAGCACACGTATTGCACAGCATTTGATAAGAATCCAGTTTAGAAAACAGTTTTGAAAGGAAATTGTCAGTGCTACTTTCAAATTATTTTTATTTTATTTTCCTGCATTATGGCCTAAATCCTCTTTGAGGCTATAAAAATCCACCTTGTTGACAGTTTTATCTCTGCTGTATCTCTGATGCAGCAAAAACCATCATGGCTCCCTCTGGTTTACAATTGGAAGTGGGAAACACCTCTGGATTGCGCTCCCAGTGGCAGATTACACACAGTTCGAGGTGAGGTCCTGCCCTGCACGTACCACCCTGGTTTCTGTAACAAGGATCTGAATTTCTTCTTAGAAGCACACAGGGTCACTTCTTCCCAGAACCTCCTTCACTGCGATTTTTAATATAATCCCAAAGTTCTTGATCAAACGTGTTAATGTTTTCAGGACATCAGTCAACAGCAGTGCTTTCAGTGCACACGATTAATGCTGTCTGAGCTAATATCATTAAGGGGTACCTCGAGAGATGGATACACCATTAATCAGTTAACTGCTGGTAATGGCAGCCTATGAGCCTCTCTTTTACAATCACATGTATGTACTAAAACCAGGCTCTGAATAACTGCTGTTTTCTAGTAATGAATTTAAGATACACAGAGTAGGCTGAGTTTAGGAAGATATGCTCCTAATAAGAGACCAAAGTAAGTGAATCTGTCACAGGTGCACACTGATGACACAGCTGCTTTACACAAGCGTGTCTGAGCACAGTCACCTTCCCCATCCCCATAAGGGCTACAGATCTAATTATTCTCAAACACCCTTTTATAAGCGCTGCATTTCTCTTTCCTCTTAGTGGCCATCCATGCAGGACTGGCAAGAAGCTCTCTCAGGAATCAAAGCATGGTTTTCAGTGCAACATCTGTGAGCAGCTGCGGTGCCATTAGCTAACAACCCAAAGCCAGCTCCCCAACTCACATTTCTCATTTGCTAAGGCAAGTTATCAGTGATACACTAGGGCCTCAGTAATTAATCTATAGGAGAATACAGCAATGATTTCATGACAGCTGGTGAATATTTAGGGCTGTTGGGTTTTTTTGTTTTTTTGTTTCTGAGATGTATCAGCTTGAGCTAGCATCAAATAAAGCTAAGAAAAAGCTGTCTGAGCAGCCTTCGTAATGCTGGATCAATGCTGCCTCTCCACTCCTCACGGAGAATTATACAACACAGTCATCTCTGGAACAAAGCAGAGCGTGACTCAGCATTCTGCTCCACGTTACCTTTTTTCTCCATCCGTTTCATATCCATCAGCTTCTCCACGTTGTTGGGATCGTTCAGCCACAGCTGCATGCGGACAAAGGGCTCCCGGCCCTTCAGACTCAGCTTGTGCCAGGGCTTCGGGCGAGCCAGCAGGTCTGAGACAGAGCCTTGTGTCAGCCCCAGGATTGTCTCCCCAAACAAACGCTGACCTAATACGAAATGGAAAATGGCATGAATTCACTGAGAGGCAAGGCAAGCTAAAAAGACAGACCACATCTACAAGATCATTCATCAGTTATTCTTACTTCAAAATTGCTTGCAAACCCAAAAGAAAGATTGAGAAGCATAAAAGCTCTCCCCGCCCACTAAAGGTGTAAACATTGAGCTTTAGTTTAATCCTTAAGATCTGGCATGACAAAGATGTGAACTCAGCACCTCTGGGGATAAGGACCGCACAGTGGAAACTGTGTGCAAAAAACCCCCCAAATTAATGAGATTATAAATAAACCAAACTTTCAGCTCAGCAGGCAACTGGTGAGAGCAGCGAGGCTACTCAGCTCTTATGCAGGAGGTGCTGCAACAGCTTTGTTCCAGCAGGGCAATCCGAACATTTCAAGCTATCAGTGAACCAAAACCAATGCAGCACCCATTCAGCAACAGTCATCTAAATGTCCTCAGAGGCATGTAAATGTTTTCTGTGTTGTACTGGCTGTTGTGCTCTAACAGTGTTTTAGTGGCTGTGGATAATCACATTTTACAATATAACAGTTTTTCCTGTTTCTATAGCTTCTACGGTGCTTCTGGTTAATAATTACTTTTACTTCTTTTAATACCCTTGCCTAGCAGGGTAAAAACTAAGAATGGTTTTCAGTGTGAGGCATTTGTAAGCACATAAATAACACCAGTTTTACATGGTTAAGATCTCACTTACTGATGACTGTGGAAAATGCCTGTGCAGCACAAGCCCAAACAGATAGCTGGTTTCCTAACAGCCTTCCCTGCAGCATTCTCCCTAAGCTAAGCTGCCCTAATACGCAACAGCTTTTGTTACAAGACAGAGCCTGGAGTCATCTGAGTCATTGCTGGGGATTTCTGATGGAAGTGAGGCTATTGTGGACTTGCAAGTTAACCCAAACATCTTCCTATCCCAATCAAGTCGAGGCCTCGAGGTCTGGTGTCTGATCATTGGCTCCAGAACCCCTCACTCCAGCACAAAGCAGAAGGCTACTCCACTTGCCAGTAGTGCCAGCAGAATCAGCCAGTGGCAACCAGCAGATCTTGAGGGACAGATAAAGGACCAATGAAAATATCAGGTCCACAGAGCACTTTGTGTGCCTGACTCCATAATCCCCCCCTCTGCTTTACACCCCCCCCAAGACTTCTGGCTTCATGAGTTCTTTCACTTCACAGGCTAAGAGGGAAGGAGGGAGCGGGCAGGAGCTGCAGCACATCCCATGTGGATGGACTGGGGCAAAGCTTTGGAAAGCAGCAGCTGGGATCACGAAAGGTGCAGAGGGAAGCAAGGACAGGGCTGAAGTGTCTGCTCACACCTCTAGAACTAACCCTCAAAATGGATCTTACAGACTGAACAGAAACCTAAGATCAGAACTTAATTTCCCAAGTGTTTTTCGACTTTCAACTCAACATCAGGAAAATCAGAAAAAAAAGCTGTAATTCAAGGCTAATTTTACATCTGCATTTCAGAGTTAACGTGCTCTCTCCCTTTACATTAAAAAAAATCAGGAAGAACTCATCAATTTACCTTTAAGACAGTTACTTTTGAGCCAAGACAGCTACTTGAAACACCTCTTAATCTGGCTCTGCCAACGACTTCCCTGTGGCACTCCCACGCTCCCTAAGCCCACGCTCAGGCACCAGCACGGGCACTGCAACTGTGCAGTCAGTGGGACCCGACGTGGGCACAGCAGCCCCCCAGGAGCGTAACGGCCGCCTGTGAGCCAGGCAGCTGCTGTGGTTTGCTGTGCAGCCACCAGGAAGGAATACTGGAATACAAATGGGGCAGGAATGAGCATCCCAGGAAGGTATGAGCAATGCTGCTGAAGGAAATGACCTTCAGATCATAGCCTAGAAATTAAAAACCCAAGGGAGGAGATAACATTGCATTCTTTAGGTGCTAAGGAAGAAGCTCAACATGTTTGTGTCACTTATTGTATCCTAGGAGACAGCAGAACAGCATAAAACACCTGAAAGGCTCCTGAGCTAATGCAGAATGTGTTAGAAACCGTTCCCAGGAGGCAGCAGGTGTATCACACTCCATCTTCATCAGCGTTATTAATAACTTAAGTATTTTTAAGCACAGGCTTCCTGAATCTCCTATTAATTCTCCCTGTCTTTTTGCCTACTGCCCTTCCCACTGATGTAGCTCCCCATGTACACAACCTCCTGCCAATTATGCCAGTTTCAGGGCTAGTCCTGGACCTCTCTCCAACATTCTGAACACAGTGGGCATGGTGGTGATGGGCTGATGGCTGGACTTGGTGATCGCACAGGTCTTTTCCAACCTTAATGGTTCTATCATCCTACGATTCCCAATACTGCAGTCTTCCAACAGCTCACTGCATTCACTTCCCTCGCTGTCTAAGCTGGATGCTGCCCAATAGGAAATCACTGATAATATGATCTTTGGGGCTGGGAGTACTAGCAACATCCCAGTGTTAATCCCATCATTTGCTACAACGGTGACTTCAAGTGAATGCTTAAAAATGAATGCTTAAAAATCATGGGATGGGAGACCCACCAAACCCAAGTCTGGTTTGCTGAGCCACCCTGAATGGTTTCACACAGTCATGGTCTTTAGTGGCCAGTGGTGTTGGAACTGGGCCACCAGCAGTTGCCTAAGACAGGTTGACAAGGCCCTGTGGCCTGAGACACAGAAAGCTGTGCACCAAGTCAATGTGGTGCAGCAGCACACTGAGGGCACAAAAGGAGACATTGAAACTGGTTCCACACCTAATGCAGAGTTTGGGGCACATTTCCTGGCTCTTCTGCTGCTTTTTAGGCTTGTCAGCCACACTGTAGGAAAACAAAAATCATGGGAAATAAAAAAGACTAAGTAAAAATGGCATCAAAGCAAACGTAAACAAAAATACTTTTTCAAACCTCCCTGGAACACCAGAGCAGGCACAGCACTCAACAGTACTTTGCTCAAAAAGCAGAGGCTTGAGCCTGCAAACTCTTACCTGTGGCTCTGTCTGTACATATCTCCACTGAACAAGCCAGCACAGCTGGCCTATCCCAATGTGCATGAGCAGTAGTTCTGCTGGGCTCAGTGGAACGCACTCCCATGCAGGGCACGCCCAGGATCAGGGCCTATTTTTTTTCCTTCCCCAGTTACATTTAATGAGAATTTGCAACCTCCCCCACCCCAGTGAAAATCTAAAAGAACATCACCTTGTATTCTGTGTCTAGCCAAAAAAAGGCTTCTTTATGTACTAAAATAAAGGAGTTTTTAATGATACAGACATCATGCTCAGATGATATGGATGTAATCCTTCTGACTTAAATATCAGTAATCAAAACCTAATCTTATCTTTTAGGTTGTACCCCTTGTGAACAGTGGGAGACTGCAATCTCTGGAGAGTGATTCCTCTCCACCATCTCAGACATCTCTTCTGAATCTCTCCATGCAGGTGGGATGGATACATGCTAAGTGTTAATGTATGTGCAGGTAACACTGGTGCAACCTGCCTGCCTTCCAGCTAGGAATTTCAGAGGACTCCTACAAGTTTCCCAGTGCCTCGTGAGGGAAGCAGTTGTTAAACAGGTACAAAGAACTGGGGATTCAGAGGCACTGTGGCAGTATTAAGCGTGGATTTCACATGCTCACGTGTGTTATTCCCTCTGACTATTCCAAATATTGTCAGTCACATCACTATTACACTTCATTTGATACCCAAAACCTCATCTGCAGCAAAAGCAGCCTTCGCTTTGCATGTCTCAAAGCAGAACTGAATGACCCCATGTGGTTACCTCAGGGTTCACATAAACCTCAACTGAGTCTGAATTTACCCTCCTAGTTCTAAGGCACGCTACTTCCATGTGATGCACCCCTCTTTGTAATCACACTGCCCTCCTCCGCTCCTCTTCTGCCTGCCCTGCTGGGGTCCTGAACCTACAAGCATGGGGAAATCTGCATTTCTCAAGTGGAGACCTCACTGGCTTTGGGGTTTTGGTCCTCTTGACAGCCTGCTGGCCTGTATGTAGGGAGGTGGGACTGGTACTGGCTGCTGAGCCAGAATCAGTGAGGGTAAGATAACATACTGTTAAGTAGATGTGACAATCCAGAAGGATTCCTTTGCTGGCTAAAAAAAAATCTTTAAAGGATGAAAGCCAAGGCCAGAGTCAAAATCAAATGTTCTTGTCAACATCTACTGAAATACGGCTTAAAAACAACAGCACCAACACTTTATTTCAGGCAAGAAATGGGAATAAAGCAACTTACCAAGATTGTTGTCCGTTAGCACTTCCTTGACCCTTTTTGTAATGCCATACGTATCCAGCTCCGGGGACATTGCCACCAGCTCCTGGATGCTGAGAGCTGAGTGGCCCGACAGCGGCAAAGGCGTTGTGGACTGGGATTCCGAAGCAGGCGGCTCGCTGGGCTCCTGGGCTTTGCCATCCTTACTGGTCTCTATAGAAGGACAGGGCTGCTGTACCAATTCTGTCAGGCTTTTTACCGATTCGCTGGAACTCATGGGAGATTCAGGAGCAGGGCTGCAACTGGCTGAAGTCTTTGGAGTGCTTTCTGTAATTAAAGAAAAGAAAGAAGTCCCCACTTTAGCATAATTTAATGTTTTGATTGCAGGATATTCAACTTTCCTTCTCGTTTATATTCTACCTACTTAAAGGAATGCCTAAGTATGCAAAACACCCTTTCTTACAACGTGGTTACTGAAAAGCCTCTTTTCCAAAACAGAATTATTTTCTTAGCTTATCCTCAGCAATCTTTTCTCTCACATAAAAACAAGAACATACAAATAAAAATCAGGAATAAATGAAGTGCAATAGTTTGTATGGTTGCAAGGAATTCCCTTGGTCAGGACATTTTCTAGCTTTGCTTTCACAACACTGCTGTCTAAGAACACAACTTCATACACAATTACAGAGGTTTAAACCTCTTTCTATGACCTGTAAGAAAATCAGCACTATGTGGTCGTGTTCATGGGGGATTTTCTACAACTGACACAGCTTTGTATCTTGAGAGTGTTACAGATTTCATATTATTTCTTACCACTCACATCACATTTCTGCACCTCTCTCTGCCCGGGAATAACTTAACACAATTAAAATAGGGTTTGCAATTATGTCGTATTAATTAATGCGTTTGAGAATCCATAAAGATAGCGAGTGGATCAGGAGACAACCAAATCTGTTATTTTGACACTTTGAAAGAAAGCTTTCTGAATCTGTTCATTTGCCAACAACAATAGTTTCTGTGCAGAATGCTGTTTTCCCTATGTAAGCTCACAGTTACTTCTAATACAACGCCCTCCATCGTGCAGGGACGAGGCCAAGCATACCCCAAATCCTATTCTTTACAACAGGACTGTGTTTTCTGAGCACTGCACCACTACAGTGGCAGCCGTAAGCTGATGGTTAACACCAGATTTCACCATTTCTCCCTGCCCACAACACTACCAAAGCCTCGCTGTCTATCTGGGCTCCATGCACACGGAGCTCAGGCAGCATGGGAAGCACATCCTCAGCACTACAGAAGTGCTGGGTAAGTTCAAGCAGGGCTCACTCGGCGCAGGGTTCACAGCACAATCGCGTTGTTCAAGGCAACAGGAGCTTCCAGGACCCTGCAATTTCAGAGAGGTTCCCTGACACACTTACAGAAAGTTGTCTCTCAAACACAGAGCTTTTACTTGGCGCTTTGTGAGAGATGCAAAACAGGCAGGCGTAAAGGGAAAGCGAGGTGCATATAAATCTTTGAGGCAAGAGGGATCTTGCAAATCTTATTTCTTCTCTCTGCTCACCCCAGGTCATCATACAACTGAATATAAAACCCGGCAAATGTTATTTTTGTATCGAGAGCAGCAAAGGAATTGTACTGTAAATTTGCCCTGATTCACCCATGCGAGGGACCAGTTTGGCAGATCATCCATCTTGTTCACTGTACACTGTCAGGGATGGCATGAATTCCCTACATGATAAACAGATTTCTTCTCAGGTCTGCGTCCTTTAACCCACAGCAAGGTCAAAATTATGGCTGCCTAGCTAATAAACAGCGTGCCACTCGCTCAACTTCCCTCTAATTTTGTCCCTTGTGCCAGCTTACACAAATCTTACCGAATAACTAGAGCAGCTGCACATTTCCTGTACAGTTCCTCATCCGTGCACTGCAAGGCACACGCATGCAAGGAGAGCAGAACAAACCCCAAACAAAAAACCACCCAACACCCATGCAGGAGTCAACAAAGCGTTCTGCAATGCCTCCTCCTCCTCCCTCTCCTTCCCTGCCCAGCCTAATTATGTAAACAACAGAGGTAATCTCTGCCATCATCTATCACTGCAATGCTCGATGTTGCTCACATATTAGCTTATTTATTTTTTATATCACGTATCAAGAGCTTGCTTGAATTTCATTTTTAAGACCAATCTGCTGCTTATTTACTCAAAAAGGTAGGATTATGTGGATCTAATTTTGGAAGGCAGTACAGACGACAAACTGTTTTGTTCCTCCCAACGAAAGGCAAGTGCAGAGTGGTTCCAACGAGACATTATGTGCATAAACCACAAATAACTCCAAATATGTTCCCCATTCACTTCTGGCGCTTTTCCATTATGGAAAAACATTTTAAATGTGATACAAATATTGGAGGAAAAGGCCCATTATTTGGAAAAGTCAATTCGATAATCGAATAATGCAAACATTTCCCGTTAGCCTATTAAAAAATTAAATAGACATTTAGAGCACGAGTGATTGCCGACAGAACAAAGGGAAAATGGGATGTGTTCACTACTGCGAATTAAACTGTCAACCTGTCGTTTCAGATGTTTTATGAAATAATTTGTCTGTATTCATTTCTCCTAAGTTCCTCACAGGACAGCGGGACAAATTCGGGACATGTAAAAAATACACACTGAGATTCCAAAATCAAACACTTCTGATCAAAATAAGAGAGCGCATTTCCTCAAATCCTGTTCTGTTTCCCCAACCCCAGACTGCACCAAAAAACAGCCCCAATTTAAGGATGGCCCGGTTCTTATGCGAGCCATTCCCTGCATTTACACAGCTCTCCCCATGCTAACCTGGAGGAATGATGGTGTCCGCCAGGGCCCAAGGATGGCAATGAGACAGTTCAACACGGGCACTTAAAATGATTAGGAGCTTGGTGTAACTTTTGCATACCCTCAGGTTGATACTGACAGGTGCCATGAAAGATTCAAATGCCCCATAAACGCATTTAGTGACGGAAATCTTCTAAAGCTGCAAATACAACCAAGTCATGGAAGGCCAAAGCCATGTCCTTCTTACGTTACTCATTTGGGATCCATTTTTAGGTATAGGGACGTTAGGCATTACCAAGCCATTCTTAAAAGCACATTCGTATGAGCAAATAAACAATAATCAGATGCAGATCAAGCACTGGAGCTGACATCCATCATCAGTAACACTTGGCAAGAGTGACTGGCCTCCATCCACAGCTAAAACACAGTGACTACTGGACACCAACACCAAGTATTTCACAGTTAAAGAAAGCAGGAAAGGATAGTGAGCTCTGGGCACGCGCCGATGGGGAGCCTTCAAGTCTCTGAAGGCAAGTATGTCCTTATGAAGAGAAACACATCTGAGTTAGTCTGGGGGAACCAGAGTGCATAAGCTGGGCAGACAGCACTGCTGGTAAAACATACAATCCTTATTCTCACATCAGGAACTTCTTCACTTTTGTTTTTTCCTACTACAGCCCTAGAGAGGGACACAGAATCTAAAATAAAGATATATGAATGAGTGGAAACAAGGTCAGCATGATACAAACACCTCCCCTTTTTGTTTTCTTTCTAAATACTACCTTCCAAATACAAAATTGCTTCTTGAATAACCACCCCACTGCAACAAAACCCAGCACCATATTACGGCTTGCCCATCCCTCCATCTGCTTCGTCCCTATCAGGAAACTGCACACAACTTGTGTGTATGAGTAGGGTCTGCCTGAGCTCCTTATAGAATTGGCTGAGAACTGCAACAAACTGGCTTTGTCTTAATTATATCAACGCAGAAAATCTGCTGTGATCTTGCATTCCTCATAGCAATGGATGAAGCCAAGTCATGCTTTGGTTCCATCCGCCCTCTCTATACCTCAATCAATTCCTATCATGACGGTGTTCTGGAAAATGTGAGATAGCCTGAGATAGTCTCAAGTCATTACTTATGGTATTTATCCTAACTTTAACATTAGATTCTCCTGCTCTTCTCAGATGACAAGATTTACCATTCTCACTCTGGGGTCAGATCTCCAGTACCAGCTCCTGAATTGCCTGAACACTGTCTGTAAATGCTTTGGACTAGGATTATCCCACCAAGGCCCATTCTGGTGATGCACAGCAACTCCTCCACCTGCAGAACGCAGCTTTTCCACCACAGCCTCTGCACAGAAGCAGCAGGACAGCCTGCACCCCCAGCACATACATCCCTACAGAGCACCCTGTCCTTTGTCTGCCCGGGAACTGCTGCACTGCCCACGTGAGCTTAGCTAATAGGCTTCAAAGTGACTCAGGGGAAACAAGGTACGGAGCACAGGGAAGTTGGGGAAGATCATGCGAAACACAGAAGGTATTTAGGGACCTCTAAAAGGATTATGGAAAATACTATATCTAAAGACAGCAGGCAGACAACAGCTGCCTTAAGTTTCGGGGAGAAGTGGATTGGAAAAGCAGATCTGCTGTAATTTTCAGAGACAAATCTCTGTAGTTTATCTGATCCACTATTTAAATTTCAATACAGAGTCCTCTATCTGCAGTAATAATAACCTAAATTCCATTTAGTGTTCATTTGAGCAGTCAGGATAAAGTCATTTCTTATTATCTCCCCACTGTGTAAAAAACAGCTTGAAGGTAGGAAGTCAGCAAGCATTTTCACCAAAAAGTAATTATTGTAAGTGACATTTTTACTGCTGGCATGCCATAAGGCGAACTGCGCATTTGGAAGGACAAGTTGCTAAATCAAAATGACAGGGTACTCCGTGACATTCCGACAGGAACCCAAACATGATTTATCCAGCGCTCGGTTTGATGCACCGCTTCTCCCGGTGTCTGCAGCCCAGGCTCCAGGTCTGTGCCACCCAACCCCAAGTTACTCCCCAGGAGCAGCAGGAGGGTGATGTGCCATGCAGGGCAGCGAGCATCCCGTGCTCTGCTCCCTTCCTCTATGGCAAATTCGTATAGAAGATGAAAGCAGACAGATACGGATAGGAGATTTCTTGGCAACCTCTTGAAAGAGCATTTGATACTTCAGGGCCCGCCTTCACCTACTCCTACAGATGAGTTAATGGACAACAGCAGCCCTGGCAGGTTGCCTGAGATCCCAGTATCTCACGCTGGGACGGGGTTAGGTTCTGTTTCCCCTGTTTCCAGCCACTGGGCTGCCCAGTCTGTAGAGAAAAACTTGTTATTGTGTTCGCCAGCACCTGGAAATTCCAGGCAGAGCTTTTGCTCCCCATCTCCCAACTAATCGTAACCCCGGGATCTCCTAAAGCACCCAGCAGCTCTTCCCATTAACAGAGCGTGGGGTTGGTCTCAATAAATCAGCTCAGCGTTTGTGGAGAAGTGCTGCAATACATCCCTCTTCTGACTAATTACACAAAAATATCCCTGACTGCTGAACTCTTTCTCACAGGTAGCATTTTTGGTGGATTTATTTTAAGTACATCAATCTTGCCTATCTACAGTGTGCAAATTAACGTGGCTTATGAAAACACGATCCTCTCTAGAGTCACAAACTCCCGCAGCTACACATAGGGAGCATGGAAGGCTCCCTCCAGCGTGCACACAGAAAGATACCAGGCACGTAGGTACGTACAGCCATTCTGCAGTTATGGTTATAGAGTCCCACTGCGACCCTGGGGGTTTTGTTTGTTTGTTTGTTTCACAAATGTTTTAACTTTGGGGAAAATGTTATTTTGGGTTTTGGCTTGGGGAAATTTCATGTGGCTGGAGGAGGGATCAAAGGAAAAGCCCTTTGGGGAGGCACACAGAGGTCTGCATGTCTGCACCAAGAGGGGAGGAACCAGCATGTTCTCCGGGATCACCGGGGGAACAAGAACAACAAAGGTCCCTGTCCTGCACAGGAACGGAACCATACAGATGTTAAAGACAAGCACACAGGACTAGCTGGATGAGCAGCGTTAAGTGTTAAAAGTACCTGAAAATTCTGCATTGATGAAGGATTGCAGGGTGTTGCAGCAATTCTATGTTGCGTGTTCTATAATTATGTTAGCTCTACGCCTATACTAGAAAAAAGATGTTAACCATTTCAGAAAGCAGGATTTAGAGCAACGTGAAGTTCAGCACAGGGTTGGCATTAGAGTTATGAAGAAAGCCTGACAGCTGGGCATGTAGAAGTTCTCAGTGCAGACAGGTGAGGGATTCTCCTCTCAATAAAGGCTCAACCCAGCTGCCCCACAGGCAGTCTCGAGGTGCTGTCTCACACCCAAACCCCATAGAGAGGTGCTGTGTCCTGCTGCTGCACGATGCCTTGTGAGCTGAAAGGTGTGGGCTGCACAACGTGTGCGCAGGTACAGAGCGCTATGAAGGGCAGCTGGGACACGCAGATATCAAGGATCCCGTGCAGAAGGATACAACTTAATTAAAGAGGCACAGAATGGCTTGGGTTGGAAGGGACCTCAGAGATGATCTAGTTCCAACCTCTGCCGTGGGCTGGCTGTCCCCCACCCAGTGCCCTGTGTCCAACCTAACCTCCAACCTGGGATGGGGCACCCGCAGCTCTCTGGGCAGAGACATCACCAGGCCAACACTCAGGTCAACCCAGCAGCCCCAAAGCCTTTTCCACTCTAAGGGATGACCATGGAAGAGGTAAACAGCACTGCAAGCATGCAGGGAGAGCTTCCTCAAGTGCCTACCGGCTTGTGCACAGGTTCCCAAGATACAGTTGTTGCACTGAAAACTGCTGAATGGTGGCTTTTCATGTTCCCTAACAATCAAAAACAACCTTTATAAAATGGAATCAAATTTTAATTTAGACGATTGATGGCAAAATCATGGCAGCTTCAGAAGAAATTCCTCTGCCCTGCTAAGCTGTATTTAATATGCAGATTCTTCCGTAATTCTTTAACTTAGTCAGAAGTCAATATTTAGCAGTGACTGCTGGAAAACGCCTTCAATAACCTTATTATTAAAACAGCTTGTGTGCACAAGCTTTAGTCAGGATTTTCTGAATATTAAAACAAATATGTCACGAAAGCAATCAATCAACGTGCCACAGTTACATTTTTAGTATAATCAAAATAAACACGTGCACAATTCCTTTTGGAAAGCAGAGCTTGCAGAGGCTCTGCTGCACCTTCTGGTGTCTTTGTTGATGCTGACCGTGTGGTCAGAGACTAACTTTGAGGTATTTGCATCTTTTTGACTGCTTGCTGTCCTCCTCTATGGTAAGCCTGAGCGTGGAGGTATTTCTACGCCCTCCTTAAGATTTTAACCTGTTGTCTGCTCCAGACAAGCAGAACGCATTACACGCACTGTGCATCCCGTTCTGCATTTTTCCAGATCTCCTCCTCGAAGCAACATGCTGTGGGCAAGACTTACGGGATGGATCTGAGGCTAAGGTCTTGATTCCCTCCCCAGCAGTCCCATCTAACAACCACGGCAGCACTCTTAAAAGCAAGCACTCCTTAAAAGAGTGACCCTGAACTCAGCTGCACCCAATGCGCTCCTCTTCAGGAGCAGTACTGGCAAAAGTACTGAAACAAAATGACATTTACATTGTATGCAACAATATTATAAAAGCGATTAAGGTACATTATTTTACACATCCTCATAATCTCTCCATACTGCTTTACTTAATTTGTGATAAAATTGTTGAGAAAGGGTACTTAATGTAGGACAGTCAGTAAAAGTAATTTATCATCTTCCCGCTTCGGTGCTCACGTTATCAGCGAACTCATTTTCTGCATTCATCATGCAATCAGCCTATTATTTGCATATTAATCAGGCAGTGGACCATGAAAGAGCCGCATCCCAGCCAAATGCTGCACTATCTCAGGAGGAACACTCAGTAATTATCATACATCAGTGTTATGATGTGGTAATTGATTATAACATCTTTCTGTTGCCCCTGGGGAGTCCCACTGCTAACCCAGCTTCAGGCACTCTGTGCAGATTTTTCTCTGAAAATTAGAGAAACCATTGCTGTCCTTTCATGAGATTTTTTTCTACCTTTACAATAGGCAGCTCTCTGAGCAGCTCCAAGTCACTTCTGCCTTTTTTTTTAAAGGAAACCTTCATTAGAAAAAAGCACATCTGCCCCATATTAGAAATATAAGATAACAAACAAACGAACCCAACCACCCTTAAACAACAGTTGGGCTCATTCTTGTCCGTCCTCTCTTTCAAGGTCTGGTGGCTTTTTAGGTACTGGTATTGCTTACATAATGCCTTTCCCCATCAAACACAACAAAATGTTGCAACTTCAATAGACAGTAATTGCAAAGTTCGTATAAAGGCAGTTAAGCTGCTTTATTTAGGTGCCAAATGAGAGGCTAATTTTGGTCCTCTCGTAAAGGACAAACGAAACATCTGCCAGTTCAAACTTGCACTATTTTTAGGATCCCAGTTCCAGGGGGGTAAAAAGAGAGAAACAAATACAAAGCACCTCTGCAGTTACAGGGCAGTTAATGCCATACCTCATTCGTTTGTGCAGAACCAGATGGGGAGAGCTAGGTGGGGAAGGCTCCCATCCCAACCTCCCTTCGGCAAGCAGACACACACGGGTGGATGCCACAGGAGAAGCTGTGTGGGACAGAACTAAGTGTGCCTGGGCTCTGCGGCGAGGCCAGACGACCTACTGGGAGAGCTGGAGAGAGGAACTCATGAGGACAACATGACGGTCCAGAGCAGCTCTCTCCCTTTGGACAGCCCCGTCGGAGGGATCTGGAGCGCTGACACCAAACGGGGACGGTCTGTCAAGCTCAGGCTGTGCCAGTGAGTGGAATCAAAAACATAATCCTGGGAAACAGTCACTCTTTTCAAGTACACTATAGGGCATGATTCACAGAGCCAAGAAAAAACGTATTTTAAGCTGTTATTAGCGGGGTCTTAAAGAAGTGTAGAAGTGGAATATTTAAAGATCAGGCTTACTTTCTGTTTCTGATTGTCGCTGGACTTTCTCCTTTCATTAGGCTTATTAATTAGACATTGTTCTACTTTCACTGTTATTTAAATTCCATTTCAAATACATTTTGTTTTCAGTGCAAGCTCTGTTTCCTATCAGATTTCAAATAACCACAGGATTCTTTCCTGTGCTGTTTCTTTGGGTGCTGTTGGCAGATTTTAAGACCTCCAATACCGATCAAATCTGGTGAGACAAAGTTGTCAGTTTTTCTCCCTTCCTGCTGCACCCTTAAATGCAAAGGACAGGCTAGAAAGCAGCTGAAAAGATATTAATTTTCTGGTAATTTTCTTTTTTTTCTTCTTCTTTGGAACAATTCGATAGAAGTAATGCACAACTCTTTATAATCATAAGAGGATTTTGTTGTTCGAATCTAACAGGCTGCTTATTTCCCTGTTCCAGAGCTACTTCGTGCAGAAGACAGCTGCCTCGTAGCTCCATCCCCATTATAAAATGGAAATAACAACCTGCACATTCATTGCCAGCACACCTCTTTCTCAGTATTTTGGGAGGAAAATAGCCCATTATCTGTTCTTTGAATTGAAAGCAAAGCAATTTTCATCCCCAGAGGAGCACAGTGTGACTCAGCGGGCAGCGGGTGGGGCTGGTACCTGGGAGGGCAGCTCCATCCCAGCAGCTCCATCCTGCTGGCAGCAGTTCCTGTATTTCCTCTTCCCATAAACAACCAGCGAGCTCCTGCCAGCTGCCAGAGCCTCCCAACAGCAAAACGCCCCATCTCTTCGGAGCCCTCCCGACCTCTCCTGCAGCTGCCAGCCCACAGGGACGGAGCCCAGCCACTGCCCCAGCTCCTGACCCCCCCGGAGCTGTGGCACGGCTGTGACAGCTCTGCTCGCCTTTCAGTGCTGCTCCAGTTATTTTTGTACTTGGCTTTGTAACGTAGCAGCTCTGTGCCTTCCACCCGGCTCCACTGTGGTTGGCAGCTGGCAGGAGGATCCCAATGTACCCAGGAAGAGGAGAGCAGGCACGGGCCCCTTCCACAGAGGCTGCTTCCCTCTGAATGAGCAGTGGGGGGGAACAGTAAGCACCAGTAATTAATCAAATGAGGTAGTAAGTCATGAACAACAGACTCACAGAATGGAAGGGACCTCACAGCCCACCCAACCCCAACCCCCTGCCATGAGCTGGTTGCCCCCCACCAGCTCAGGCTGCCCAAGATCCCATCCAACCTAGCCTTGGGCACCTCCAGGGATGGGGCACCCACAGCTCGGGTCAGCAGTCCCAGGGCCATCTTCACAGCAAAGAATTTCCACCTGACATCTAACCTAAATTTCCTCTCTTTTAGTTTAAAGCCATTCCCTCTTGTCCCTTCACTACCTGCCTGTGTACAAAGCTGTTCTCCCTCTTGCTGATTAATGAAATGGTGGAAAGCGAAACTTACGGAGCTCTAATATTCAGCACCCATGGGGAGCAAGGATGGTTGGACCGATACCAAAGGGAAGTGGAAACACGTATTTACAACCAGACTGGGAAACTTCTCGAAAGCGGGCACCACCAACTCACAGCCACGCTTCAGAGTGAATTAAATTTGTCTTCAGAGTACAGCAGGAGTCTCCTCTTGCCATATTAATGTGAAAAGTGTGTTGGTGCTTTGTCATTGTAATTCAGCCGCAAGGAATATCTGCCTAGAAAATAGCATTCGTTCCACGATTACAGCTATGACCACAATGAGGATGGAGTCATCTTCTGCAAGTTTAATCACTGGGTGGCTCGGTGTGCAGAAAGGAACGCAACCAGGACAGGAATTCCTCCTCAGATCCCAACTATTCACCAAACGTCCCTGATGGACAAAGGGCTGCAAGGCAGCGTGTGAGGGACAGACCCGGGCGACAGGCAGGAGTGAGCAGGTGATGCCCAGTAATGGCATCCAATGTTACGTTAAGAACTAACTTGACGCTCTGACTTCATGCTGCTTTCCCAGGTCCCAGTGAGGTGCCCTGACAGCAATTCTCCCAGCTTTACTGATACCAGAAAGGTTGCCAGGAAGGTTTTCATGGTCCAAATGTCAGAGAAATGGCACAGAATATGATCACATGCACTACAGACAGACTGCAACAGCTGCCCGTACGAGGAGCCAACTGATATCCCTTGGTTTGAAATCAAGACAGCCAGGGCCAACTGCTGCAGCACTGCAATCTCTAGCCCCACACAAAGAATGTGGAAAGCTCCCCAGTGCACACCACTGTGTTTTGGGGCTTATGGAGATGATGCTCAGCCAGCCTGTCTTGTGGTTCAGCTCCTAACTTCTGCATCCAGCACAAAAGGAGGTGACTTCTTGACCAAACGCAGACTCAAAACCGGTCATGAGACAGAACTTATCCAGCCCAGGAATTCCCAGCTATCAGAGAGCCACGTGATCCTTCTTCTCTCCCATTTTACAGGCCACATTAACCAGAACCATTTCATGCCATGCACAATTTTGTTCACTCAGGATGCCCGCAAATGACTGCCAAACAATCTCCCTCTTCCTTCTGATTCACCAGCAAAGCACAACTGACACTGGGGAAAATCCAGCAGCACCACCAGCTCAACTGCTGGTGGCACCTCCAGGTGCTGAGTGCCCAGCTCCACAGCCTGACCCCCACCACAGCCTGTAGCACCAGCAAAACAAACCAGTAAAACCAGTACAAGGTAGGAAACTGCAGCCCATGCTCCACTGCCTCCATGTGCTACAGAGCCTGGTATGCGTCCGGATGGTAAACTCAGAATCATCACCTATGAGGGCTGCAAGTCTGAGATGCTCTCTCTGCGCTTTATTTCTCTCAGATCAGTAAATGTGACAGCATCCTGCTGTCAGCAGACAAACAGGAAGAGCTACCTGGTGCACAGCAACTTCCTGCCCACCTGGCAGCTTCTGAGCTGAGAGATGCTACAGCAATGAGTGGTATATAAATAAAAACATAAGGCTTTCCTGGGTCTGCCATCATTCCCCAATATGTCTGTTCGTATCGTAACTACAGGATAACATACATTGCATTCTGACTTTTTTTTCAGATTTCTTTCCCAAGAGATGATAAGAAGTAATCTCCCCGTTGTTACAAATGTTTTATGTTGAAAATAAAGCTTTTATGCACATTTTAGTTGATCTACATACAGTAGATCTCGGGTTTTAGAATCAGCAGATAATACGCAATTATCTCAAGCTAGATTCTGATTTTGAAACAAGCTCTAATTAGCTCCCCATTTTATGCTGCTATAATCCTTTCTTCAACTCCCATGAGCGTTACCATTGCTAAGCAGCATGAGGTTAGGAATGATGGATGATACCCAGAAAGGAAGACAAACAAAAGGGAAATTCAAAATCCCCTGAGATCACCCGCAGCTGTATCGGCAAATGAAGATTTCCACATTAGGTCATAAGACGACCCTTACAGAAACACATACCAGAAAGGCACGTCTTTATCCCGCTGAGTATTTGCCAGTCTTTAATGTAGTATATAGAGAGTACATGTCCTTCACAGAGGATACGCACTAAAGTGAATAGGAATTCAGCCTGCCTGGGAGTAGTTTTGAGACGAACAGCGACAGAAACATTTTCTTAATGCCGTATAGATGCTCACTAAAGAGATAAGATCCTGAAACAAAACGAACCAATACGGGCTATATACAGCACAAGTATTCAGAAAAACTTCCAAGCACATAAAGCTTCTCCTGACACATGGCTACCTTCCAAACCCAGCCCAGCCCCGACCATCAGGAACGCAACTAAGTAAGGGCCAAATTCATCACCAAGAGATGCTGATGCACTTGGGTGACACTAATTCCACTTTTTTTTTCCGTGTGATTTGGTCCGTGCTTTTGACACATAAATCATTAAAAAGGCAGATTTACCCAAGGGCATTCGAGCATTTAGGTGGAAAGAAACACACAGAAGAAATGTTAGGAAAGGCACAGGGACACTATTTTTGGCCACCCAGGGTATGGTCACCGCTTTTGTGTACCACACGTTCACCAGCACTTGCACAGAGCTCTTCCCATCGCCAAAGCCTTCAGCGAGGTCACAGGCACTGAACACAGATGGACGTATCTGGTTGGAACTTTGGTACGGACTGGTTTCAGGAATTTATCAATACAGCTTGCAGGGAAGAAAAACGAGCCTGCTTTATCTCTAATTACACCTATACAACGCTTCTCCATTCATCCTTACGCACAAAAGGCTGATGGGTCCACGTGTAACAATGGAAAAGTACCGGACAAAAGACCAGAATGAGTCTTTTCATGAATGAGGTGTTAATCAAAACCTTATGATCTGGAAGCGTAACTAACTGGGTCAGAAATCCAGAAAATCCTGCTAGTTGGAGATAATAGCGCCAAACAGCAATGAAAATACTCACAGCTCATAAAAGCTGGAGACGTTACTATGCGTGTTGACACTCCGCACGCTGAAGACCTTCTTGGCAAAGCACTCAGGAGCCACTGAATGTATTAGTTTAATTTCACTTCTTTCCCTTCATGCATTCAACAAGTTCTGAGCCAATTATAACACACGGAAAAGGCTCCAGACCTTTTCTCATTTCAAAACTGTTCTGATTAATTTCTATTTTAGAATTACAAGTATGCAACCCTTTCTGCCTTGATTTTCCTGGGAAATGTCTCGGAAGACCTGAGAATTGTAGCTGGCTTTTTCTTTTCTTCCTTCTGCCCCGGAGTGGAGGATCTCTCACAAACGCATAATTATTTTTACCTTTCCAAACTATTTGCTGTGCGTTTAATTACAGAACAGCTGCTAATAAAAGAAGATTACCAATTACTCATTCAAATATCTCGGTTTTGCTCTTTTGTTCTGCGCGGTGTCACAACCTCCTCATTCCTCCGCACACAGAGAGGAGCTGAGAAAAGAACGCCTCGTAAAACAATTTTGTTTTTAATCATCGGGAAGGAGAAAGAAAAGGGCACGAACCCATTTTCTCATTTGTAAGTTTGCTTTAAGGGAAGAAGGACAGCGATCATCAATAATATGATTTTATTAGCTGATAGGAACACGCCGCGTCACAAAATATGGGCTCAAGGGCAGGAGCTGACAAACGAGATTGGGAGTGTGGGAGTGGAGCAAAATATCACAGCAGCAGAACTGAACTTCCTGAAGGAAATCACTTCCAGCTACCAGTGATCCTCCTGGGGATCCCCAAGGTGGTCGGATTTTAATGCTCTGGGCTTGCCTTTCAATCTTTTATAATTACAGTTAGTCATAAATATGATGATTAGCAATAACAATGCAGCCTTTTCCCAGCTCCTCTGATTTCAAATTCCTCTTAAAATGGCTATAATTAATTACTCATATTTTCCATGCTGTCTTAGGCATTTATAACAGTTACTCTTGCGCAGTACTGATGCTACAAAAGAAGTCAATGGCACACTCTTAATGAACAGCAGCACATAAAATGTCATAGGAAATTTTCACTTTTGCTAAACGCTTGCCTCTAAGTAACAATAGCTGCATGACTGCAAATAATTTTTCCCATTTTGGTTTTGTTTTCATGCCTTGTTTCTTTTCCAGGGGCATATTTTTGCTTTTATCTATTTGTTTTTCAACTCTTCTTCTCAAGAAAGAACACGGACTGAACATCAGCATAGATTTTCTTCTAGTAAAACCTTTTAGAATGCAAAATATTTTCCCAGTAGCGAGGAAAAGCAGTTCAGTTGGGATATTCAGAATAAACCCAACAAGCTCCAGAAAAGGAATGCTTCAGAATGGCAGGAAGGTGGAAGAACAACATAACCCACACCGCCCTGTGTCCTGACACGCCGCAGCTCTCACACACAGGGCATGGAGCGAGGCACAAGTGCTTTTTTGGAGCACAAAACAGCCCCAGTGGTTTCCGTGAGTGAAGCTGATCAGTGCTAAGAAGGCCGTGTGGGTAGAGTTTGGTATCTAACAGCAGGAACACAGCTGTTCTGCTCCTTCCTATGCTGTGGCCATCTTCGTGAAACCTTTAGCAATTCACTTCTCTTTGACACTCATCTTTGTTACATCTGCCTCTTTGCGAACGGAAAGGGGAGGGTGAAACGAGGTTGGCTGGGAACACAAAACGAAGCTTGAAGCAGATACACCTAACCTGGTCTTTTCCCCACCTTCAAATCAACGAAGCAGATTTTGTGCAAATGAAAGTGGAAAAATATGCCAGCGAAGCAGGCAGCTGGGGTATGCAGATCGCATTACCAACGAAAGGCCTGCTTTACAGCCATTGTCACATGTCAGCCTGATAAGCTGAACTACGGTAAAAAAATCCTCCGGAGCCAAGGATCTCTAAGATCAGACTGAGTCTCTTCATCTCATATTTGCAGCTAAATATGTGTTTTCCCTGTATCTGCCATAGCAACAAGGAGGGAAGGAGGAATTAACTGGGTTAATAAAAAAAATTGAAGGGTCTCCCTGTATGATACAACAAAACAAGAGAAACCTCTCGGCATCAAAGCAAAAGAAATGTAACAAAAGCACAGAGAATTATTTCAGAGCAAATCATTGAAACCAGCTGATTACCTGAGCTTGCACATCCCTGCTGTAGGGAATCCTGTAATGATGTCACAGAGTGAAGGACTAGATAAGAGAGGAGAGGAAAATCAGGGAACAATAAAAGGAGATGCCAAACCACAAACTAAACAGTAAGCAGCTCAACAAATAGCAAACGGCTGAGCTCAGCAAGGGCACACTGCTCATAGAAGTCAGTGGCATTATAAAGGTACTAACCGAGGCCAAGTCTAGCCTGGCCTTTCTGCATCAGTGGGCATTAGGATAAGAGAGAGAGTCACAATAAAAGCATAATTGCAACAGAGCACTCCCCCCTCAGAGCTGAGTTCTAGCTCACCTCCTGAGACAGCAATCGATATTCTCCTAGGAACAATAACAGTCCCCTATGCAACACTAGAAAACAGCACGCAACATTTTCCAGCTCTTCGGCCAGATTTTTTTGGATTATGTGTGGTATTCATGCCTACATAACATCGTCCTCATCAGGAACTCTATAACGGCTGCTTATCAATTAGGCAGAAACGAGCGCTCCTTGTGCAAGCGTCCCCAGTGAGACCCCTAGGAGCCGGCTGGGATGCGAGGCCAGGCGTGGCCCTTCCCAGCACACGGCTGAAGTCCTGCTCACTGCAACCTTAAAAAGATCTCCTCCTCAACTCAAACAACAGAGTGGAATTTTAATTACCTTGTCCTTGTTGCTGCCCTTGTGCAGGCAGGACACACTGTCCCAGCTCACCATTCAACCAGAGCTGCATACGAATAAATGGTTCTCGGCCTTTTTGTGTCAATTTACTCCATGGCTTTGGCCTGGAGAGCATGTCACTGACACTTCCTTGGGACAGCCCCAATACCTGAAGTGAAGCAACCAAGAAGGGCACGTTAACACATTTGCTTTGAAGGGGGTAATGTAAGTCACTGCAGCTTCCTCGACTGCTACGCTGCTCAAGTCATTTTAATGCGGACAGTTAGCAAAACTTGGAAATGACATGGATATGCACTGGGATGGAGGTGCCTTTCCCCTGCCATTGCTTTGCTCTGGAGAGTGTTTTGTGTTGTTGTTTTTTTTTCCTGCAGGAGTGGCAGTACAAACAGCAAAAGGATGGTATGAGATCTGCATGCTTTCCATACTGTCCAACACTTTCATCGGTTCTAACAGCAAAAACACAGCACAGCAGCACACAGAGGTAGATAAAACAGGACATGACTGTCATGTATTTTGTTCTCAAACAAAAATAATTGGGACTTCTGAGACCAGACCTGCATTTGGCTTGTTTCCTTGGTGTGAATTCTAACGATGTGTGTTTTCACCTGTAGCAGCAGCTGCTCCATGTAAGCAAGCATTCAGGAGCACAGCCGTGCACGGCAAAGAGGGGGTTGAGATGGGCAGAATGCTCATTTGCCTGGAACTCAGCACGGGTGCAGGGATTAAAATTCCCCCTTAATGAAAAGTGTCACAGGATCCTTAACGACCCTGAGAGGTCAGGCCTTTCATTTAGCATTCAGTGAAAAGGTAACAGGGCAACGCCAGCTCCTTCTGCACTATTAGATCCGTTCAATTCGATATGGGAAGAAGGAACACTGGGTGCCCACCACTCCTCACAGCCTGGAAGTGCTCTCTGGTGGTCAGGGGCTGGCAGCTCCACGTGTTCAGTGCTCCTTATCTCGGTTTGCATCTGTAATCAGGTGTGCTTAAACACCTGAGATGCCCAGCACCAGATACATGACACGGCTGGGAATTCCTGACCTCAGACTAAGGAGATGGAGGGGATTTTCCATGTGTTTGTTTAAATACTCTTGTGCACATTTGCAAATAAGAAAAAAAAAAGGAAAAATGCTCTCATGTCCATAATCTTCAACCAAAACAAATTTAAGACTCTCCAGCCATGACAATGGCATTACTCAAATATTCCATGAATTCATTACATTAAGCATGAAATACTGAGTCTCAGCAATATTTGCTTCAGCTTTCCATGTTTCTAAACTCAGTGGCCCAGTTTCTAATTGCAAGGAACTGAAACCAATCTTGGTACAAAATCTGTGCAATTCACAGAGGGCAGGAAAACCAGCACCTTCCTTTAACATCCTAAAGAAACAGTTGTTCATCAAACACATGTGCACACCCCTTCTGTGGCACGGCTGTGTAAAACTGAGCTGCGTACTGACGTCAGGAGCATAAAGCACATCAAAACAGCGGGGTAATAAGAGAACCAATTCTTTACCTTTTCCCCAAAGATCCTTTGGCAGATGCCATTCTTTGCTAGCTTTTCTTTGACCTGCCGCGTTAGTTCTATCGTATCCACTTCCTGGTACATATAAATCTCATACTGCTCGGGTGTCAGAGGAGGAACTGAAGGTTTGGATGGCTTGGACAAGGACACGATAGGGGATGAAGGGAGGGGGCTATTTTGTGGCGTCTCACTGCGACTCGCCCCAGTCATGCTCAATTCAGAACTCTGCGAGTACGGAGATTCAGCGTTTGGCCACTCTTTCCAATACTCTGAAGAAGATGGTCCTTGGAGCTGGCTACGATCTGGCCTAGTCTGATTGCTGACCTTTTCTTTTCCGCCACTGGCTTCCTCAACTTTTATATCTTCGGGAAGAGCTGTATTTCTTCTCTCATGCTGCACAGTATTCCACCAATGGTCCTTCCAAACACCACCACGTCCCAACTCATTTTTAACATGCCTCAACATACCCTGGGCAGAATCACTTATTCCATGAAGCTCTAAGACAGGCGCCTCCTGCGGCTCCTTTTTGAGCCCAGAGAGGTTCTGCAATGCAGAGATACTGGAATCAGTAACAGATGAATGTTTCTTCAGGGATATGGCCAAAGGAGGATAGCTGGAAACCGAAGACATTGCAGATGTAGATACTAGTTTGGGGGACAGGATAGAAATGTCAGCTTGAGACAAAGGTGTTGTTTTTAAGGCAGGATCAAGGGCAGCCTGCTGTGCCTCCATTTCGCGTCGGGCTTGTTGCAGAATGGATCGAATAGCATCATCAGAATTGCCACTGCTAGATGCAGAAGGCGGCTGAGCCGGCTCAGCTATGAAAAACAACCAAAAGACTAAATGCAACAGAGGAACATGCTTTATATTCAACATGCGCTACTGTAAATATTTTCCTGTATGAAAAAGGGCTGCAATAAATTTCTGGATGGGAGGGAGGGAAGGAGGGAGTTTTCACTAAGCAAAGATTCTGACTTTTCAAAGGAAGGTAAGATTTCCAAAGTTCTGCTCTGGAAAATTTTTACCATGGCCAAAGGGCTGGATGTTTGCACACGCTGACCCAACTGCACACCCAACTGTTACCATTTGCCTGCTTTCCACCATTGTAAAAATTATCAAATAAATGCTTTTGAAAATCAAGCCTTCGACTCCTCTTCTCCCACCCCCAAGTGGTCAATAACGTTTTATGATTCTATTTACAGAGCTATTTAACCTTTCGCTTCTATCTCCACAAATGAATCGTAATGCACTCAGAGCTGAGCACAGCTGCATTCACCTGGGTGGCCTATTAATAACCTCTTACAGTATAAATAAGGTGAATCTTTCTAACTCTGAAAATAAAACACACAAACTACCACAAAGCAAGAAGTTTAGTAAAAGGCTTCATTATTTAATTTGATGAGCCCAAATGTGCTTCTGCTTCCTGTTTTCTCGTTCCATGGTTCCAATCACTGAAATAAACAGCTCTACAAAAACCAGACTGACGCCTCAGCACCACTCTGTGCTCCATTCCGACCTCCAGAACAGAGACATGGGTGCTCTTGGAAGAGATAGCACCTAAAGGAGGCACTGAGTGGTGAACTGGGGTTCTGCAGCAGTGAGGGGATGAGCAGAGCCTGGAACATGGGCGTACATTATCTCTGCAGGATATGAAAGCTTTGCAATGGCATCTGTTTCCACTGTTTAAGTTAGTTTCCACTGAGGATCCCAGTGTTTGAAAACCAGCTCCTCTGAAAGCTACTCTATGAAGAAAGGGAAAAGTGAAGCACTTGGGAATCCCATACACTGCAAACAGTGACCTCAAAGTGAAGTGAGATTGTCCTAGCAATATGCCTCACCTGAACACGTTTCCAGATCTGCCTCCCTACCTTCCTTCCTGCCACACGCTGTAAGATACACAAAAAACTAAGAAGTGGGAGAAGACAGTGGGGCCATCTTTTCTGAGTTACCTATTGGTTTCATAGGGAGTTGGAGGCTGAGTTAGCATTAGAAAGGAAGTCCGACACGCTCAGGTAAAAGATGACACTGAACAATGTGCTTCCAGCTTCCTGCACACAGCCCACATTTTTCTCTACGTCATCCTTAGTGGCATAAACTCATTCAAATCATGTATTAACTGGTCTTTTACATTTCGCCATGAGATTAGCTTAGTTTTCATTTCAAAGATGATTATCCAGAACTGCAAATCAGCATTAATTTTTTAAGAAAATGAAACAGAAGTATTGCAAAGCGGGGTCTACTTCAGCACCAGCCCTCTAGATGCACTGCAATTTCTTTTACACTTGAGAGAGCTGTGGAGTAGACAGAAATATTAACTACGTGGCAGCATACAATGAGAAATTAAACTTATCTCAGGCCAAGATGTTAGACATTAATTCAATTTTTGGGAAACAAAGTTCTTTTTGGTCTTGTCAGCTCGTTCATTGAAAAAGGCCTATACTCTCACATTCTGTAACCAAAAATAAAGCCGTGCTGGAGTCTGCCTGTACTATAATTTGAGTACACAATGTCCACAGCAAGCTGGTAGTGAGGCTCTGGTAACTGCTGGCTATCCTGTGAGCTTCACTCAGGCTGGTGCCCTCAGCTCCCTCTCTCCATGTGTCCCTGGGGCCTGGAAGGGAGAGCGCTGAGCAAAGGCCCCGCCAAGCAGTGATGTGCATTAACTGATCCTGGGCTGCGTTACAGACAGAAACCACTCCACTAAATAAAGAAATTTTAAAAGGCACTTTAAACCTACATTCAGGGTTTTAAGAATATAATTAACTGACCAGAAAGCTCATGGTAATTGTTTTAATTAAATTCTGAAATAAAAGGAGCAAGAGACAAAATGAGGCTGTACCTGTTTTCTGTACTTGCAGCTCCCTTTTGGCTTGTTCAAGAATGGATTTGATGGCTTCATCAGAGCCAGTCTCTGTGGTTCGGATTCGTGTGGTTATATTACCTGAGGAGGAAAACAAAACTAATGACACTGGGAAAGCTTTTATTTGTTTGATCGTTTTTTTAACACAAATGCAGACAGTATATGCTGATGTGCTGCCAGCATGACCTGACAGCAGCTCACATCAAGCCCTTACCAACACCTGCAGCACCAAGAATGCCCTTAACGTAACAGAGGAAGAACATCCTCACTGCATGAAAGCTGCCCACCTGCTGCACTGAATGACGAGAGCCGTAACATCACCAGAGGAAGAGCTATGTGGTCATATTGCATTTCCAAATATAACGCACACAGGTCTGTATTTTTACCTTCACTTTCCCTTTTTTTTTTTTCCTTTTTGGAGGGGGAATGGAAACAGAAGGGGAAAGAACTGGAGGGGAAAGGAAGAAAGACAAAAAACAAGCTCAGGAACCATCCTTGAAAACTGCATCAGCTACAGGCGCAGCAGGCTGAGTGCACATTCGGACCAGAACAGAAGTTCAAAAACCTGGGTACAGGAAATCAAAACTAATCTGTGCCTTTCTAGAGGCTGGCACATTAACAGGAGCAGCCATTTAAGCACCGATACCGTCTGAAGTACTCTCCAGCTAAGAGCTATTTCTTGTGTTTTGTCGGCTTTTTTTTTCCCCCTTTTTCTTGTAACCACTATGGGGAGAGAAAGAAGGGAAAATTCCTGAGACTGGGAAACTACTGCATTGTTCATTAACAGATTATCAACTGTACGCGAGCTACGTCAGTTCTGACTGCAATCACAATAACTGAGGGGTTCTGAGGAGTTCCTGTTCTTCTTTTTGTCTGGCTAAAAGCAAAATTCTGCAGCTGATCTATTACAAACCAAAATGTTCACACTTTAATGATAATTTACTGATCTGATGTTCCCTGTCTTTTTGTTCAGTCTCCTTCATACACTGTACTAAACAAAGCACCACGCTAATTTAACAGCTGATTCAAGTGTATTTGTCAACATAAGCCCCGTGAGGAGAAAGAAGGCAAATGGGGAGCAGAAGCAGTACGTGACTGATCTTGGATTACACACAATTGAGCAACTTTCCTGCCCTGAAATAATAAAAACAGCAAAGAGAGCATTTCAGTAGATGCAATGATTTTTAGAGCCACTTCTATCACTTATCTCTCTATCTGTGTATCTAGTGAGGAGGAGAGCAGAAAAAGTATCCAAACAGGGTTAAGTTAGTACAGCAGCAGCAGAATTAGAAAAGCAAAGTGCTGGTCTAACCCATGGTTTGTTTTATACTTACTGTCTGTTTTTCTATCAGATTCCAGGCCAGAATCAAACTGCACAGTTTTAAGGAAACACACAGCTAAAGCACACTCCACTTCCTACGTATTGACTGCAAAGAAAAACACCTGCCTGTGACGTACCTTCAGACCCATTTCTTCGTTTCGGTACTTCCTGAAATAGTCTGTTCAGGTTCTGGCCTGGATTCTCTGTTGAAAAACAAGTTTGGTAAGAACAAAACAATCAGGGGATGGTTGCTCTGACATCATGGGCTGTGTGACATGAGAAGATAGCAGCCTGTCTCTAGAGACGAGGGTTCAAGCGTTCCTCAAACCCTCGAGTCTCTGTCTGAGTGCTGGAGGAGCTGGCTACTTTGGAAGAAGCAAGGCTGGCTGATTTGTTAATAAAGATTACAGCTACGTTCGGAAAGGAGATTAGACAGATATAAATAAATGTCTAGAGATACCAAAAATGAAGAGGTTAAAGATGGGCAGATAATCCCCTCAAGTACAATCATCAAAAGGAAGAGCAGATTATAAATCTAACAGCGTTCACTTTCAATTAAACAAAATCTAGACAAATCCTGCCTGTCCTTTCCAATAGTTCTAGACTGTAAACAACTTACTTTCCAGTTTCTCTAAGTGTAAATCTCAGTCTCTGTTTAAGATGAATCACAATGAAATGCATATGTTATTTCTTAAAACCACCGCCCTACATACGCAAAGCTGCTTTAAATTGGCTTCCTTTTTTAATTAGTCATTTCATGCATCACCTATGATATTTTGTCAGAACACTGGGAAAAAATCACAAGACACAACAAAAACACGGTCTCAACAAACAAGAGAACGAAGAACTGCCAAGTATTTCTGATGGCAGCAGCTAGAGACCCCTCCTCACTCCCCATTTCAGTCGGGGTCCCTGCTCCTTGTCCTGGCTAGCCAGCGGCTGACACGTCGGCCGAGGTACCAACCTGCACGGTGCTGAAAGCACTGCTACAAAGCTGTACTTTCTGCACCTTGCTGATGGAGGTGAAAACAGTAGCAATGCACAAATGGCCTCGAACACGGAAACCTTCAGCTTTTTGCACTTGCAACTAAGAGGAAAACAGGGCAAGTCCCTCGGCTGGCGAGCGCTTACCTCTTTGTCTACCCTGGATGCTGCGAAGAGCCAGGATGTTCTGCTCGTCCGACAGGAACTGCTTCATCTTATGAAATGGCTCCTTGCCTCTCACAGTCAGTTTATTCCATGGCTTTGGCCGGGCTAGTATCTCACTCACAGACCCTTGCGACAGTCCCAACACATAATGTCCAAATATCCGCTGTCCAATATTGTGCTTGATCAACTGCTCTTTCACCTGACGTGCAATTTCGGCTGTGTCTATCTCCTCGCCTTCGGAGATGCTCCCAGCACTTTCTGACTGGCTGGGAGACGGGGCCATGCCATTTACATCCGGGCTTTGTTGTAATGGACTTTGGGAAGAGATGGAGTTTGTGCTGTAAGGACCTGTTGAAAAAATCATGCTTGTGCTTCCTGCTTCCTGCATTGCCTTGGAGTAGAAGGACTGCATTAGCTGTCGCTGGAGGAGAGAGTTTAGTGCAAATTTTCCTGTGGAGGCCAGGGGTAAGCTGGGGCTTGCCAGGGATGAGCTGAAAAAGTCTTGACTTAAACCCGTTGGTGAGAACTGGTGTGTACCATTAGTATTGGAAGCCTGCTCCCCCGTGTTGCGGAGCAACTGAGAAGGAGGGGAAGCCGGCAAGGTTGCAGGACGCTGACTCTCAGGCTGGTCTTTCCCTTTTCTCCTGGCTGACCCTACAAGGAAGGTCAAACATAATGCATTATGGGGGATTAAAGAGGGAAAAACCAAGATAAAAAATGCAAAGTTTGCCCCGCAAAGGGAAAAAGTGCAGGTTGACAAGGGCCAATGAAGTGGTGGTGGGATTTTTGTTTTCGTTTCGGTTTTGGTTTCTTTTCTTTTTTTTCTTCTTTTTTTTTTCCATAATTCAAATTTCAATAAGCCAAACAAGGCCCCCAAAACAAACAACATGCATTTCATGTTTGCACCTTTCTTGTATGTTGCAGCCTGGAGAATCCCCCTTACAGACATTAGAACTAGAACAATTACATGAAGTGCAGTTACACATTTAAAATCAATGCAGTTACAGACAGCAAGTCCCTTTGGTGTCTCTCATTCAAGACATTACTCGTCGGACCTGACTGAGCCCAAATGCAGCAAACATTTACATTTTGGAACAAACCAATTTGAATAAAGGAATCACCAATAGGTGGATGCACCAAGATCACTCAGTTAAGTCATAAAGCTCTTCAGAATTCAGTAATCCCAGTGCCAGTGGCAACTTTTAACTTTCTTCCAGCTGCAAAAACCATAAGCATTCGAGTATCTGGAAATTCCATGACTTGCCATTTAAAAAATGTGCACACAAAATGTAGAAAGCCCACATTAGGAAAGCTAAACAGCAAACACACTTCACTAAAAAGACAGTATTTTGTTTTTCCAAGCTGACCTGCTGGTAATATATCTAAATGTATCAGACAGGAAGATTATTGTGTTCTGCATGCAAACATTTTGCATAACATTGTGCGTGGGGGGAGAGACTTCTGGTGCCACAGATGAATTTGTTCCCAAAACAGCAGACAGCCTCAAACTCTACCACTCGGTACATCTCGTAACGCCTCTTTCCTAACCTTTAAAGAGTCTCCAAGGTCTCCGAGCTTTATTTTACTATCCAGCCTATAAAACTGCAGAAATCAAACACTTTTCAGCACTCTTGTTGCCTGTTCATCTTCCTGCCGTGCGTTAGCTCGCACTCTCACCTCTTATTCAACCCTCCCTCCCTTTATGAGACACAAACATAGTAGAGGAGCCGAAAACGGCGTCAACCTACCACTCAGGTCACTGTTTGTGATTCGCAGCGTGGCGTTCTCGGACTGCAGCGAGCGGTTCTTCTCCAGCAGCAGCACCTCCAGCGGTTTCGATGCATCCTAAGGAAAATCAAAGTGGGAGGTTTGTTTCCAGCAGCATTAAAAGTCTCGCTCAGGCACTAAAAAGGATTTCAGAAGAGGAAAACAAGTGCTCATCTCTGCTAGCAGCGCAGCTGGGGAATTCACCGTGCATATATTTGCAGGAATCACTCAGCGCTCCGACATGAGCTGTAGTAGAGATGCACTGTTTAATTTCCAGTGGAAATCATTCATCAATTCTGCGTTATTTGGAAATGTGTAATGGAACATTTACTTAATCCTGCTCCTTTTGAAACGAGACTGGCGCGCTTTCAATTTCAGAGCTGTGGACTACTTTTAATCTGATTATAGCGGGAGTTCGGATTATTTTATTTCTTGTAGGTCAGGCGACCCAAGCAAAGCATTTCCTTGAAACGCCGCGCTTCAGCTGAACGCTTCGTCCAAAAAGAAATTCAGCCACAGAAAGCTGTCATTTGCCTTCCTGCAAACAGCCAACCCTCGGCCACCAGAAAGCACACTGAAAATTAACCCCCATAGATTGATATTCCGTTCAGATTTCAGGAGCAAGAGTTCAATTCAAAACGTACAAACTTATGTACGAGTAACTCACTGGGAGAGCAGAGGGTTTGTCTGCTTTCCCAACACTCGTAGGTCTGTTTTATTGGAGAGCATTCTTTTCAAGGTTAGCATTTACAAATGCTCCAGTCCTTGCCCACTGCACTACCAGTATGAGATGCATGCAAACCTCTGCTTAGCTGCGTATCAGCGCTAGGACCTTTAAAAGACCCAACTGCAGACTGCTGTGGTTACCCAGTGCAGCACCAGCTGAAACGCCATTCTTTCTCCTTGGCCGCTTAAAGGAAACTAACAGGCAAAAAATGTTCAGTTCAGCTTTTTACATGGAGATCGTCAGGAAAGCAGTGCTCATCCCACACCTCTCAGCATCAACAGGAAACTGCCCGTGCTAACGTGAGCAAGTTAGAAGAGAAATTCTGTTAATTAACTGAACTGCCAAAGTAATTAAGAAAAGAAAAGTAGATTCAGTACCTGCGCACCAGAGCTTTCAGGTGGTGCAAACTCCATGGATTTCAATATACTGTGGAAGGCAGAAAAGAAATTATTTTCTGTTTCTTCTCCTCATAACAACTGCACTAATGAGCATTAACATTATCATTTCCTAATCTCCAGCAACACTACAAGCGGTAACAACTTTCCTTGCAGTAATTCCATCTGATAATGAATACAGAATAACTATTCAAACTAGTTATTGGATAAGAAAATTTTCTCAAGCGTCTTCTAAATCATTCCATATGCAGTCCCACAAGGCCAGTTTAAAGCGTAAATTTAAAGGTTAATAAGGATATAACATTTTAAGCTGTCAGAAACAATATTAATTTATCTGTGAAGCTTGAAGGGAATGGAAAAGTTGCAGCAAAGCAACAAAACAGGGGAATCACCACCATGGTTACAGTGCTTTATATAATATACACTAGCTCACATATCAAGGAAAATATGCACAAATAATCTTCCCAACCAAGTCACTACAGGCTAAAAGGCAGTTTTTCATTTTAATCACCTCCTCGTTCTGTGGCAAAGGGAAGACACAATGGCACAATATTTCTTAAGAAATATGAAAGATCCACATATTTTTAAGTGCATTAAGAGAAGAATCTGATAGCCTCGTTGTCGATGTTTTACATGAATACTGAGCAGTCAGAGGATGGCTCCCTTCTGTTGGTGCTGCCTGCTAAATGAGAGCCTTACAGGAACAGACTTATTACTGTGCTTTGTCTTACATATTGTTTTAAACAGGCCATGTGCAGGCAGGCTGTTATGCTCCTCAGTCCGAAGCAATACGTGATTTGAGCTTGCAACAGATATGGATAGCATTGCTGCAGTCTTTTTCACATGTAAAGCACCAGGAACTTTGTGAGGCAGGGAGCAAATGTTTTATCGTGTAACGAACATGGAAAGTGAGTCGAAACGAAGCAGAAGGCTGGTGTGAATGTGTACGAACCGCTTCTTTATAACACAGCATCACTGCTGATACCTCTGGCCTGCAGAAATCAGCGCAGGGCTGTGGTTATCCTGTGATACACCGCACAGAAAGCAGTGCTGCCAACACTGCTTTACACGGGCACCACAGCTCATCTATATGCACAAGTGCTTCTCTTCTGCCACTGATGGAGCCATGTCGTGTGAGACCATGCTCTAATGGCTCAAGTTCTTAAAGCTGCTGGCATTATATGGACTTTGCAGATGTTTACTTGGGCTGCTAATCACTGCTGAAAGCAAGTGTGTCCTAGGACACTTCTGCAGAGGAACAGCTCAGAGCTGGGCAAGACAAATACACTGAGGAGACCCATCCAGGAAATCTCATAGGCTCAGGTAAGCAATTATGTGCATCCTCCATGGACTCTGCAGAGTACGGCCTTGAGAGCTCAGCAAATGGCAGTGCGTCCCAACAGTCATATATGGAGATCTGCCTGAACTGAAAAATATGACAACCTGTAATAACCTGGATATGACAATCCACCGTGTGGCAAGCTTTCCATGGCCATCACTGTTGTTTGTGTCACTTCAGTGCAAATCAGCACCATGCCTGCATCCCAATGCCCCCACTTACCGCCGTGGATGTGAGCAGCAGTCCTGCAGCACGCCAGCCATGTTCCCTTCTGGGCAGGCTGAGCCAGAAGCGGTGTGCTCCCACAGGTATGCACCAGACAGGCAGCAGTCTGGAGTGCAAAGTAAGCCTGAATGTACTCAGTGTGTGCACTGGGTTCTCAGCACTAACACCAGGGCTGCAAAGCCCTGTCCTGCCGTGTTGACCACCTCCACAGGCTGCCCTACCGGTCCTTCTCGGCTCCCAGCACTCTCTGCCAGCTGGGACCAGCAATGCCCCTGAACCCTGCAGCAGCCGCGCTTTGCCTTGAGCTTGGAACAGGCGTGAGCAACCTCAGTTGGAAACTCAGTGACCTCTGCCTGTTTGAAGTGGCTTCTCTGCTACCTGAAATAGCTTACTAGCAATTTCACAGGTAATTTCCTTCTCTTAGAAGCCAAAATGAATTAAAAATCAGGTCGATGGTATCTTGAATTGCCCTTGGAGGGATACTCGGTACAACAGGTTCATTTTTTCACATCATGTACACTTTAAACATGTTAAAAATGACTCTCCAAATGTGTAACGAAAGAGACATTTTCTCAGGAATATGAGGAAGCAAAATGTTTCCCCTTTGGATTCCGGGAATATCTTTGCCCATGAGATCTCGACTCAGTCTGCTGCTTATCAAGATCAGTTATCTGCTTTTTAAAAGAATGATCTTGTGACTTCAATCTGCACATCTAAGACTACTTGAAAGGCCTTACTCTAAAGCAAAATGTGTATTGGGACAGTTCGACTTTCTGTTTTTATGATCTTGGCTGCAAAGGCAGGAAGGTTAGCACTGTCTTATTACTCAAGAGGGAACTGAAAGGACACACATAGCTCTCAGATCTCAAAAATAGTTTTAAAAGCCATCTGGGACAAAAGCCTGTGCAGAAAGCAAGGAATTCTTCCACTCCAGATCTTGACGTGGACCCCATTAAGTTTCTCCAACACTGGAAGCAGGCTGGCTTTTGAGATCCCTTACTCCAGAATAGCTCTAACATCTCTGGGAGGATTAAGGAAAACAGAGATCAGTGCCCAAAGGAGTGAGAAATATATTCTTACTGACAAGATTCCTTTTCCTTAGTACACATGTGCATTATGAACAGCTAATTCTTGTCAGTGCTTCAGGGTACTGTAGCAATGTATAGGGCACCAGACTTACAGCAATATGCTTTTTGTGGTTTCACTTCAGATCAGACTGTCAGGTGATGCACTTTCAGGTTCTGGCACATCTTTTGGACCAGATGGGACCAGACGGGCTGGCAGGCATGAGCTGCTGTGATGATGCAGTGCTGTAAAACTGTATATAGTTCTCTCACCAAGGCTGTAGCCCCCAGCCCAGTCCAGCAGGTGAATGAGCCCCAGGCCACCTACTAACTAGCAGCTGTCTGTCCTACGTCATGCTGCCCAGATAAAAGATATCACCCACACATGCAGTGATATGAAAGCTAGAACAAGAAGCATCTGAATTTTCACTGATCCAGGAAAACCCCTTTAGTTCCACTGATAAAGAGAAGTCCAAAGAATAGGTGATGATTTCTGCTCTTCGTCCCAGATGCAGGGCTGCATTTGACAGCACTGAAGGTACTGAAGTGGTGAGATGGCAGACGTGCCACCCATGCCTTCATCACTGGCCAGGAAAAGGGGGACTTGATTTGCTGGCACCCAACAAGGGCCACTTCCAAGAGATTCTCCAATCTATTTCACTGCAGGCTTATCTTGAAATAATGAGAACATGCAGAATGATGAAGTTTTTTAAGGCCAGTTAACATTCACTCACAGTGACCAAAGAAATAGTTAACTCATTTTACTTTACTGAAACTACACACCTGCATGAGTACAGCTGCTGCTGCTGCTGAACAAGAACTGCAGCCATCACGGCTCTAATATAACAGCACCGGGTCTGGAAAGTCACTGGGTGTGCAAAACCAAACCTGCTTTCCACATTCTCCAGGGACGTGTAAACAAAAGCACATGAATCCAGCTTCATCTGAAATACCTCATTAAACAAGGTAACATTTTTTCAATCTTCTGAAAATACACACAAAAATGCCAGAATGATGAAAGAAGAGATGGAGTTCCTTGCAGTTACTTAAACCTTGACACTAAACATATCTCTAGTCAAGAATCTTCTCTTCTGAACCTGACAGCTTATCTTGTTATAGTTTAAAATAAGGCTCTTTTAAGCCTCTTAAAAAAAAACACACCCTTGAAATAGGAAGAGGCTGTTTGTGGCTTTAGTTTAAAACCACAATATATTAGCAAAAATATACAGTGAAACAAGCACAGCACTAAAATGGTAAGTGCTGAACGCTGGCTGGCAGAAGCAGAGAAAAGGTATTATGGCCAAAGGCCATGTATTAAATCCTTGGTCCACACTCCATTAAGCTGTTGGCTGGGGATTTTTGAAAGTGGTCCACCTAAAATACCAGAGATTTTCAAACTTTTCACCCTCGGTGGATGATAGTTTCAGAGCCCTTTCTCCACGGACACCTGCATTATTTGCGACTGCCACGCTCTGCTACAACAAAAAAGGCACACCCTCAGATACAGCAGACACGCTGGATCTGGATGCCATTTCAGCCTATATTCCCTATTTCCCCGCCTTTGTGGTTTTGACTGAATTCTTTACTGTTCCAAGAACACAGACTTGTGGCTTTATTTAACAAGTATTGTTAAAATAGTTTGTGAAAAAATTATGTGAGCATTTAACACTTACTTTAATTCTTTCTTAACCTCTTCATAATCAGCCTGTCCTTTCAGTTTTTCTTCCAGTTGCTTTAAAAGAAAGAACATGAATTTAGTTTAGATTTTTTTCTGCTGGCTTTCAAAATCATCTTTAAATTATTCCATATATACAGCAGTGCACAAGTGAAGGTTAATGACTCATACCTAATTTACATATATTAGGAAACAAACTATAACCAATTCAACATAAACACAATTATACCTCACTGTTCCTTTATTTACAGGGTGCCAAGCGTTGCAGAATTCAGTAGGTCCCAATTTGGCTGTTTGTAATGTCGCTGCCATACATTCAATAGAGAGATGGCTGAAGGAGACATTAAAATGGGGCAGCTGAAATTTTTACAAGAACTAATAAGCTGAGTAAACAAGCAGGATGCTTTGGCACATACTGTATTCTTAATATGACAGCTCCTGGTAGCCTTATCCAGGTGAAAAGAAGACCGAAGAAGCTGCTGTTGACTGGAATACCTCAGGCTCATAAGACTTCTGCAGTGCCTCATGCCCAGACAGAACAGCTGTATCAAGTTCTTTTACAAGCACTACTTGTCACAGTAACTAATACAATTACGCAGCAGAGATGAAGCACTGAGACCACTGGGCTTTTGGCTCAGGTCTGCCTGACCTGGGGCAGTCTCAGCGGCTTCTCTTTGGTGTGAAGATGCCACAAACGCCGAAACAAACCTCCTACCACAATGCCACACATTTGGACCTTACCCCAAGGCCCCTGCTCTCAACAACAGTGCTCATCACTACAGGATAAATACTTCAGGAGGCCTAAAACATAGCGATACATAATTGATGCTTGTTATGTTGCTTGTAGAAGCCACATTAACTCCCCACTAATGATTTCTTTGCTTAGTACAGGCGCACCTGAGCTAAGCAGAGAAAGAACAGAAGTTACAGCCTCGCAATGCCCATGGTTTAGTTCAGGCTAGCTCTGCCTGGCTGAATTTCTGGTAGTAGCATTGGCACAGAATCCCAAAGGAATGCCAGGAGGATGTATCACCCTCAATGAAAGAGCATCTACTTCAGAGGGAAAGGAAAGAATGACATGGCAAAGAGCAGGGCTGTGAGGCTGCCTTTGGTGGAGATGTGAACTTGGGAAGATCCTGCGCAGCTCCCGGCCTGCTCGTCTGCACGCAGGGGGATGCTGGGTGAGAACTAATGTGAACCTGGAGCACTGTTAGCAACCTGCTTTAAAATGCAGCCCCACGAAGTCCTGCAGCAGCACAGATCTGGGTACACCAACAGCAGGGCTGGGGCAGCCACTGTGGGAAGTGGGAACCTTGGAGCCATACTGCCCCTTAACTCTGTGCTCATAAGGTAACATCTTATTTCGGAGTCTAGAGCAGAACAGCTCTAACGGCAGGGATAACTGGCTAATTACATTAGTCCTCAGTATAAGAAACACTGGAGTGCATGTAAAACAACCAGTGTTGTCAGATAAGATGTTAGTTACTTAGGCAAGGATACATTAAGAAAAAAGCCTTCTGCACAAACACATATGAGATACAGAAAAACGACTGATTTCCACTGTAACGCGACCAGGATTGAATGTAATTCTGTATGGGTTTGTGTCATATTCAGTAGCTCTGTAATTCTGCATGGGTTTGTGTCATATTCAGTAGCTCTGTAATTCTGTATGGGTTTGTGTCATATTCAGTAGCTCTGTAATTCTGTATGGGTTTGTGTCATATTCAGTAACTGTCAGGAAATTTTAGGCACGAAAACATATTAAAAAAAAGATGCTGATAGAATGAAGCTGGTTTGGACTCTCGGGGCATAAGACCACTTTTATGCTGTTATAGCAGTATGACAAGCAGCAATATTTTACTTTGAATTGTATAAAAAACACATACATCCATCATTCCCAAGTACCTAATACAGAGGCTGTTGCCATGGAAAATCTGCACCTAAATGTATACTTTCACTAAACAATACAAACCAACACCCGGGAATGCAGTGCCCATATATAAGCAGACCATTTAGACACTTGGCATCTTCCCAGTCAATGGCTGCTTTAAAATTTATTAGTATGGTAATTGTCTTGAAGAACCCTGTAAAATGCACAGAACATAGCATAACAAAGGCTCAAGCTGTGAGACAATCTGGAGGAACTAATATCTTGCACTAAATATCAACCTGGTTAATTCAGACAAAATATATTCTAACATCCTCCAGCACAACAAAATGCATTGAGCCAGAGAACAAAAGGAATGGACTGGTGGCATTTCTATACACTATGTTTGCAAGCGTTCCATGTTAAGGAATCATGTTGCATTTGTTGTATGAATGAACCCATTAGAGCATGCACATACTGGGTCCCCTCTTATTTTAAAGATCAAATAACCCTAATCATATTGTTAACTGAAGCGTCCTAGGTAAAACAGCATGGACTTTATTAAGGGGCTTAAAACATCAAAAAATAATAATAAAAAAAGACTAATGTCTTAGTTTAGTCCAGAATGATACACAAAACAGACCAGTTAACCAAGGTTACTCGATGTGTCTTTGCTGACTGGCACTGCTGTGTTTTAGCTGGGTGGCAGGGAAGCTCTAACTCCCAGCAATGAAGGGTTAACATAATTACAGCTAGAAAAGTCTTGTTACTAGAGGACATATTTTGATTATTAGATCAGATGAAGATAAAGAAGCAATAATTTTGGAAGTATTTCTGTATTGTTTCATTAAGTCACACAGCATTAAAGAATTCCCCCAAGATATGGTCTGAGAACATTGCCTTAATTTGTGAAACTATGATTCATTAGTTGTGGAGGCAACCATTACCATCTTAGCTATTCTAGAAGCAATTCCTCTACAATCAAACATCAGATCAACACATCACTGCTGAGATTTGGCTCTTTGTATGACAGATCTCAGACACAGGCTTTCCCAGAACATTGGGAAAGAAATGCATTTCGAATATTTTTATAGTGCAACAAATAAGGCTAAAGAAGGTTGAAATGACTGAAACTTCATCAATTGCATCACTGCATAATCAGCTGGATCCTAAACACAGAGCATCAGCTGGGCAAGACTGGGAAAATGGAAGATGACCGAAATGCCAATCAAAGATGCTTTGTCATCTCTGTGATCCTATTCCCTTTGAAGTTAATGGCTAAACTGACACGGCCCTGAACGGGAACCGGCTTTATTCCAAGAAGATCTGTTGGGTGCAAGGATTCAAGATGCTTTCTATCAGGTTTTATGAAAAAATTAAAAAGCCCCATAGCATGGGTTAGCCAGCAATATCTGTTCCTCAGTACCAGGTCAACTCCTTTCTCCTGCTCTGAGCGGCGCCCACACAAACAACAGATGGGCAGAGACCGACTCCAGCCATGCAGGAACCCTGCAGACTTCCTTGGCTCTACTGAATGTTCACAACAATTCTCCAAAGCTACCTTAAAACACGTAACATGTAGAAAGCACACTGACTGCACCACTCTTCCACCCCTAGCAGATATTTCACCCCACATACATTACACTGCACCAGAGCAAAACGAGTAACCTCTATGAAATGTCAGAATTAGGACAATTTGTAAGAGTTTCAATTGAGCATTAAATCATCCTGATAGAGGAAAACTACCCACGCCACAGTTAGAGCTAAGTGGGTGCTATCAGCCTCCTGCTTTCAAAAAACTCTCCGACTATAAAACCCACAAAACTATGCAGTATTTAATGGAATAGATAAATTCATCTTGTTTACAATTTGAAGCTCAAAGATGGTAGAACAATGAAGGAGACAGGAGTTAAGAGGAAACTGATTCATAACAGATGTCAGGAAACACTCCTCATGCTTACTGATAGATCAACGCTGTGTGGGACAGTGCAACAAAGAAAGTAAAGCTGTTGGTAAAAAAGGTAAAGGGGTCACTCACAAAACGGGTGCATGTTTCTGCTCTTCTAGTTTCAGTGCAGTGCTACTGGTACCAAATATAGGACTGCACTGCTAATTATAAATGGGAATTACTGCACAGCAAACAACAGCTGAAAAAAATTTCCAATGCTTATTAAAAAGCCTTCTCTTTGTGTCTTAATTTCACTTGTTTTCATGCTCTAAATGGTACACTTCCTTTTTCAATGGGCGGAGAAATGGAGGGAGCAGCAGGTAAATTCAAAGATAAACCAGAGCACAGCAGACAGCCGTGGCAGATCTGCAATGCCAACCACTGCAATGGGAGCTCAGGTTTAAAACGTAAAAAGGATTTTCTGTGCCTTTTCACTTCAGCCATTTCACTGCTTTCTGGTAATCCCAGAAAGCTTACATCAGTAAAACCCAGTACTGGTATGTCAGCCACGTACTCCTAGCACCAAACGGAGCCTTACTTTAAGCGTGCTGTTCTTGGCGGTCAGCTGCTGCTCCAGCTGGGAGATCTGGCTGCTGGAGTTCTCCCGCAGCTTGGTGAGGCTGCCCTGTAGTCTCTGGACATCTTCTACGAGCTGGGCAATCTCCCTCTCCTTCGCAGCCAGCTCTACTTCCAGGCTGGACCGTGTCAGCACCTCGATGGCCTGCTCCTGATGCGAAAAAAACACGAGACCACATAAATAAAGGCAGGCAACGAGCTTGAATTCAAGGCAGTTAGGTAAGACCCAAGCATGGCATGAGACAGTGTGAGAGACAGAAACAACTCCTAAACCTGTACTGCTGTGACTGCACGGATCTGGAAGATGGACCTTCCTACCCAGGACAGCTCCTTGGTAAAACAGGATAACAGGTCGAATAAAGCCCCCTGTTTCCTAAGTGTACTGGAAAGCTGCAGCAGTGAAAGTCAAAGGACTCTATTCAGATTTATTATTAATAGTCCGAGTGCTTTGACAACTATGAAAATGTGTGCTAGCAAAAACTAATCAGATAAAATATTCTGAAGTAATGGAGCAGAATTTCTTAATCAAGAACAGCAGAGACATGTGCCTTTGGCTCTTCATATGTATGCCACACATTTCAGGCAAAATTGTCAGAAATTGCCCCAAACTGCTATTTCCAATGAACTTGCTCCTTGCATGACAATTATTCAGTGGTATGTTATTGCTAGCAAGTAAAGCCTCTTCTCCATAGGGACGCAGATCCACGTGACACCTGTAAGACAAGGCTGTTCTGCCTATGCACTCCACTTTAAAAAATTCCCTAAATCAAAATCTTTTTTACTCCAGTTTTCCATGGCTGTCAACTCTGTCCTCAAGCCTGAAACGTCCTTGCTAGACTGACAAGAAATAAGAAAGAGCAAAGAAGGAAAGAAGGTAGGTCTTTTCTGAAAAGGTAGCACAGGCTGATTGCAACATCTCTTTTGTCTCCTTTTGTGTTAGGAAATCAATAGCTATAATGCATTGGAGAGCTCTGAACCTCTCTTCCACTAGGAACACAAGGAAACCCCTGGGCAGATCCAGGGAGCACAAGGCAGCCCGAAGATGAACACACGTTCCATTAAAAAGCCTAAAACGCATCTTAGAAAGGTTAATGGCAGCTCCTCACAAAACACCAGAGAAGTAGGAATGAATCCATTTACCAGGAGAGAAACAACGATCGTGAGCATTATATCAAAGATCCCACGGTGAAAGAGCTGAGAATTCAACCCACCGATGCTGTCACCCAAGCACTTTCCTTACAATTCAAGATGACATTGCAGCAGACTGAAATTCACCCCATACCCTCTCTATTGGAAGATACAGGCACAACAAAATACCCTTTCTGTATCTCCTGAACACTGAGCCTGGTTCTCAGTGACTGCGTACCATTGTGTCTCGCAGGAAGCTGCTTGTAGGAACAGCAGTTAACAACGCTCTCCTATTACACTGAATTATACTTTTAACTTGAAAAAACCCTCTAATTTGCTTGCATGAAACATCACAAGTTGTATAATCATCTGCTGCTTGTGCCTATTGAGACTAGAATGTAGAGTCTGAAATAAGATAGATAATGATCATTTTCATCCTGCAGTAGTTGTCATATTAAATATAAATGAAGTGCAGAAGTACTATTAAACACAAGAAAGACCTAATGTTAAAATAATGATAAGACTAGGACATAAGATAGGAAGAGGCAGGTAATTCACAGTTACAAGAGAGATTCAGGCTCCTTATTTTCTGTTCTGCAGCCTGTTTCTCTGCCTTCTGACTTCTTCAAGAAAATGCTGGGTCATGTCAGTAGGCGACCAAAGGGATCTGGAGGACTTGTCATTTGTTACTCGTTTTCTGTGAATGTATTTAAATGCAACTGGGTGTTTTCCTGATGTCATGCATGTACATGGCTTGCAAGAAATGGGCGATATAAGGAGCAAGATCTGTTTGTTAATTTTGCTGTTTAGAAGTAGACCCAATTTCACTTAATCGTGTCTTTGCGTCCACCCAACTGGACCTGCTGATGCCCTTCAGGTGAAATTGGTTACAGCCCCCCAATTAAAGCCCCTTGAGGCATGCAGAGCATTAACAGCACTCTGTTACATCGTACTGCTGCTTTACTTTTCCACAGTTGATGCTCTTATGAATGTGAAATGATTTCTAGGAGTTGCTGCTATCCGCCTGCACTGGCAGCAGTGGATCACCGTGCTGGCCAGCACAGATCAGAGCCATTTCTGTCCTTCTCGGGGTCTTCTGCAGCTACCAACCCCCCTTAGAAGTCTAACAAAACTGCAATCCCAAAGGAACACAGTTCCATTTCAGTTAAAATATTATTCTGAACAGGTATTTTTATAGCTGCGAGCATAAATTGAAAGAACTGTACGGCAGGAATGTCAGAAACCTGTAAGAGTCAGTAAATATTTTCTCTCACCACATCAGGTGCCTTCTGGATCTGTGTAGCGAGTTGGAGAGATTTGTTAGCTGACGAGAGCTGCTCCCTTAAGGTCTCTGCCTCTCTCTGAGCCACCTCTGCCCTCTGAAGGAAATGAAAAGGGGTGAAAAGAGAAAGTACATTCAGTTTAACAACTGACAATTATTACAAGAACATTCATCAATTCATGCCTGACTGAATATAATTGATTTTCCTAAACACTCAACCTAATAAATGTTAGAAAAAAACATAGAATGTGATGGATTTTTATTTTAAACAGTACAAGGAAGAAATAATTGAGCGATTATGACAGTAATTTAACGCTAGGAGCAAGGAATCCCCTGCTGATACTAATGCTGCGGCCCACTGAATTTCCCAGACTGAATAAATACAAGTGGAAATGGAGTCTTTTTATTCAATTTCTTTCTATTCTCATAGACCAAGCAGATTTTATTGCAAGGTTCCTCATGGGAACAATTCTCACGGGTAAATGCTGAATTAAAAGATATTCTGACCATTCTCTCTACCACACATACAATGTTGTGGGCTGTCTTTCCTCAGTAATTATTTCCCAAAACATGAATAGTTTGATTCTGTTCTTTCAGCAGGTCGATTTATTCAACAATGTTTAACCCTACACTGACAATTTTGCACAGATCAGTTACAACTGCTGAGGATTTACGCAGTATCTGATAAGCCTGGGACCTGGCTACCAGACAAAACTGCCATACAGATATTGAATAATAATAGAAAGGAGAAAGGCAGAGTTATGAGCAAAGCCCCTCTGCACAAGAGTCGGGGGAGAGACAGATGGATCAGTAACATCAGGCAATAAATAGCAGAAAACTCGTTTCCATAAGTGCATATTAGCTTCTCTTAAGAAAAGTGGAACAACACCTGGTTGTTTTTACACTGTATGCACCTTCTGGCAAGTTTCTTCTTTCTCTCTTTCCCACACGCAGTGCTTTCCTCCTCGAGTAACCACTGCTTTTCAGTTGGGCTGTTCCATGCAAATCACTGCACTCAGCTACCTCCGTTTCCAAGACACAACCAACCCTTCCAAAAGCACAAACTGCCACCAGTCAAAGCCAGAACTTTTCTTGACTAGCCTTTGTCCTTTATACTGATGGGTCCCTTCCTTTATGGAATAACAAATCCACATCTCCACTTTTTAGCTACCAAAACAGCCATATTTCTGTGCTAGACTCCTCCCTTTTTCAGCTCCTCCTTTTGAAAACCTAAGTCACAGGATCATAGAATCATTAAAGATGGAAAAGACCTCTAAGATCATCAAGTCCAACCATCAACCCATCACCACCATGCCACTCAGCCACGTCCTTCATTTAAAATACATCATTTAAACATCATGAGTATAAAATCCTATATACCCATGTGCGTGGTCTTTGAGTCACTAGTCAAAGCAGACTCTGCTGTGTGTTTAATCAATCAGTAAACTAACTGCAATCAAATACTAACCACATCATCTGTGCTATTTGCTCACAACATTATATTAAATGATTTTGCATAGGTTCTACAGCAGTAATTAAAATGCAATTGTAAAAAGTACAGTAACTGGGCTCTAATTATCAGAGCACGGCATGCAACCTATTGTGTGCCTGAATAAAATGGTAGCAGCATTAACAAGAAAGATCCAAAAAGAGAAAGTTTCTGTTGTTTGTGCAGCTGGATGGCATTAGGATGAAAAACTGAGCTAACGATATGGATAGAGATTAATTATTTTCTTGTATTTCATTAGATGTGGAGGTGAATATATTGACTGAATAACTGCTAAGCAGCTACAGCCAAGGAAGACAAGGTACTACACCATGGATCTTGCATCTACTGCTGTATAAGTAATGGGTTTTGCAGCCTTAAGCAATACTGCTGATGGCTTCCATTCACAGCAGCATTGTTTTGAGAATCTATTCAGCTTGCATGCAAGTGAACCACAGAGGATATTTCTAATAGATGTTACATCTGCATGTACAGTAAGCTGTCAGCTGCCCTTTCTGCAGAGCCTCCCCAGCCAACTCACAACACCTGTTGAAATCCTGCGAATAATATCAGACAACATCATACTATGCATTGTTAAAAATACATCAACAGAAACTTTGGGCCATTCTGTTTGGGAAATATGGGTCCATTTTTCCCTTTTTTCTCCCAGAATGTAAGTTCTTTAGAGCCAGAATTATAGATGTGTTCAGTGCCTCAAAAGCACTTTTGGGTGCTATTGCAATATGAATTATAAATTACACACAAAAACCTGTTAAAAGAACGTTATGGTTTCAAAATGGAGCACTTAGAAGTTCTGAAAGCCCAGCTCAGCACTGCTGTGCTCAGCCTCCCCCGAGCTGCAGGCTGTGCACACAGTAACTCCCCACTAACACACTACTTCTGTGCTCCAACGAGCCCTCCTGCTTGATGCGACCTGCAGCACGAATACTGCTCAGCGAATGAGTATTTTGCTTTGTTCTTGTTCTCTGTGGCTTATTTACTGCTAACTAAACCTACTCCGCTCCGAAGACGGAATTAATCGCTTCCTCGCAGGCTTCACCCTGCTCTTCTCTGCTATGGGACCGAAGGGCTTCGGGAACACTCATGAACACACATGCAAAGCCCTGTGCTGCACCACCCACACTGCCTGGACCCCAACGTGCCTCCCACCAGTGCTTGGCACGGCCATGCCAGCGCTGGCTCCTCCATTCTCACCCCGTCTCTCCCCCAGAAATCAGCCGCACTGCTGTCCGCCTGCCGGGCACAACAGGGCTCTGCAGTCCTCATCCTGCCCCTTGGATTCACAGCCCTTCTGCTTGTTATTTTGTCCTCTTTGGAAGTCACTGTGGCATGTCCATCTTGTGCGAGCCTAACGGTGCCATTAGCTCCAAGCTGGCGAAAGCAAGCTCCTGCCTCAGACACCCAACAAATAGATACAAACTTCCAGAACTTCCCTTACCCCGATGACCTCCTGCTTTCCCTCGTTGGTTCTCCAGCCTTCCTCAAAGCAGCGCCGTCCTGCTCCTTCCCTCCTCCGCACAGCCTCTTCTCCACCTCCCGCTCCCACCCCAACATTTCCAATTTCCCCCTCCCCTCCCAGTGCCCCACGTCAAAGTGGCACCGCTCCCCGCACCCAGCACTTCAGCCTGGCTGGTTAATCTTCACCCAGCCGCACAGTTAGACAGCAGCATGCTTGGGACAGACACGGACATCAAAGCCCACAAATTCAAACCAGATCCTGCTGGGTTTGTGTGAACTCAGCTCTTCTCAGACACTTATAGGCTGGCCAAAGTTGGGGTTGGTGGTTTTTTTTTCCTACTTTGCTACTTGAAGCTATGAGAAGATATAACCCTGAGAAAAAGGCAAAGCCTCCCTCCCTGAGTGCCAAGCCCCTTCCCTTCAATCTGGGCACAGCAGGCTCCTCACCAAAAGAGCAAGAACAACTCCTAACATGTGGGAAAATCGGGATTTTTTTCTTCCTAATCTTGTTCTTAGAAATGGTTGGACAATTTTTCCTGAGTTTAACAGTATGCAGCCAGAGACAGACGCCCAGTATGGAAAATGGATAAAACAGCAATCTTGCACAACTTGGAACCGCTGGAAAGTTCACAGAACCTTCTCTTTGTGTGAAAACACCCTGTTTTTAGCTGAGAAATAGGTATTCCATAGCAAAGTGCTAAAGCTCTTGGGCTGTCACTTCCAAATCTATGACGCAGAAGAGCCTCGGTGCCCACGACAGTCACACCAGTGGCCTTGGCAAAGACCATTCAAGTTCAGCACTTCCTAAAAAAAGCCATTTTTTCTGGATACAGCGGCCAAACAATTCCTCCTCACTTCTACACCTCTCATTTTCAAGCACAGAGTCCCCTCCTTGTACCATAATATCCAAATACGTTCGTTAATACAGTATGTAAGCGTTGTACTCTTCACAGCAACGCCAGCAGGTCACAATCAGGATGCTGCCGTGTGCTTTCCACTTGCAAACAAATAAAAGCCTAACACAATATAGCCAGTTCAAATTATTCTCATTGTTTCTTGACAAGGTAACAAATAACTAGAACTGAGTGCTCTTCTACTCACAGTAAACCCTTAATTTGATCAAGGAGCAGTGGTGTGAGCGGGGAAATGAGATACAAGCAAGAAGTATCATCTTTCCCTTAAAATTCCATGAGCCAAACTGTTCTTTCTTTTTACATGCTAAATCCAGGGCTATACATGGAAAAATCCTCCTATGGGCCAGGAGTGTACATTATCACAAGTAAATCTGCTGAAGTTAACGAGCCTGCTTATGGCAGTAATCATCACGCTTGGTGTAAGCGCTTCCAGTTCACGCTGTCTTTCTTACTTTCAAGCTGCCACAGAAGCCATGTTTCTCACCGTGCAGGATCACGTAAAGCACACTGCTTCAAGGTGATTTCAATTCTGCCTAACTTTCGGGATAAATTTATTTCAAGACCTTTAAGCCACCCCAGCAGCTTTCACAAAACAGCAGTGAGGTTATCAGAAGATCGGTGACATGAAAGACTCTCCAGGACTCCGGCACCTATTTTTTTTTCCTCCAGAAAAGGAGAATTACATGAAAAAAAACAAAGAAAAAATACCCAACAAACAGAAGAGGTTGGGTTGTCTTCGTTCTTGTCTCCAGGCTATTGTGCTTTTCTTTCCACCTTGAAAGGCTGCCAGATAAATGTATTCCCAACTGAAAGCCAAGCATTTACAGGAAACTCCTGTGTTTGTATGAAAATAATATTAACCGTATTTTGCCTTTACGCAGCCCTTTTCCATGCAAGGATCTCCGTGCGCTTTATAAAGTAAATGTTATTGTTCCCTTTTTACAGACAGTGAAATTAAATCAGTGTTAAGTGCATGACCTCATCGGCTATAAAATGGCATCGCTTCCCAAGGCCGGGGAGCCATGGCACAGCACGGCAGCACGGGCCTCAGCTCACAGCAAAGGCAGTCAGAAACAAAAGGCTCTGATCCTCTGGCAGCACGTGTGCTAGCACTGGTGCAGATGAAGGAAGCGTGTCAAGACGAACACCCACCTTCATGGAAACCCAGCAGTGAGGACTGGCTTGTCACTGGGTTTGCTACCACTGGTGGTTCAGAGCAGCCGTCCCCTGCACGGCACTTACACCTATATTCTGTTGCATTTGTGTTGCTAAGTGAAAGAGGAGAAATTATTCCATCTGGCGCTTGGAAACATACATATTTTATAGCAATCTCACTTAGTGGGAATATCTTTTCAAACCATTTTCCAATGTGATGTGCTAGAGATAGGAAGGTACCGTAACCAACGACATAGAAAAAAAAGTACCTGAGAAGAGCTTTCCTGCTATTTTGACCAAGTGAGGCTTTGTCTGTCCTTCCACAGCACACGCTGCTTTATTTATTGCAGTGGTAGTTTGATACAAAAGATGTTAAAACTTACTAGCCCTTGCTTTACAGATCTGAAAATCTAACACTGCGTTTCTTTGGATACACAGTACTGATCTAGTCCAGATTCTTTCCTTGGTGGCTCCGTATTTGAGAAGGAGCTGCTGTTTTATTGATAACAGAACTCTCTATATTTTGTTTTCTTTCCCTCGGAAAAATAAGCCGAAGAAATCTGGGAATACATTCAGCACTGCAGAGATGGGAAGAAAACCAATGGAAATGCTTTGCTTTTTCCAAGGGATAACATGGCAGAGACGCAGAAGAAAAAGACAAGTTTAATTATTTTTCTATAACTCTCGCAATACAGTCTGCAGGAGAAAAACTCCTGTGTACTCTTTCTATTATTACTCTCAAAGTCTATGGATACCTTTATCTGAGACTTTTCAAGTCTATTTCCTCCTAAAGATTAAAATATAATCATCTAGTGTCGACCACCCCTAGCTGAAGTCCTGTTTACCTTTCAGAAGTGAAAAAGCACTTCTTTTCTTTTCTTAACAATGAGAAGGGAGTGTACAAACTCAGCAGATGTGGACACATCGATGCCACGAAACGACAAACCTAGACTCCACACTAAAGGTTACATCCAGCTGCCTTCTCCCTCTTCTTCTTAAATGAAACACTCCAACGTGCTTCTGTTTTTGCAGCACACAAGGGACAGTTCTGAACAGGAGCCTCAGTGCTTCCCATGCACAACTGGATGACTTTGGGTTGCCAGATAAAATACAGAAACAGAAGGATAACTCATTTGAATTAATTCGTCATCCCAAATATTTGTGACTTACTGCCATAAACACTGATGAGAAAGGTGTAAACTTGAAAAGGTACAGAAAGGGACGAATCATAAATATTTATATAAAATATACATTCACGTAACTGTAACTGTTGTACATGCAGAAAAGTACACTGGAGCTTCATTAACTTCACTGATTGGAAACGGTAATATTCTGGGAATCAAACAATAAAAAATTCAAAGATGCTATATCCCAAACTAGGATAAATCATTTATTTTGACAAGTAAGGGTAGTTTTGCTTTAATTATTTATTATTATACTTCGTAGCATATCAGAAAATATGCAGTGATTTATTGTGCAAAATGAAATCTTAATAAAACGAGTCCCTTCCTCAAACTACAGGATTATTAAATCTTCATGGAAATGTGAGGGTGAACTCTCTGGTTATTTTCACTATCGAGCTGGCTGGTTTGTAATGTGGAAATAAGCAATGCCTATTGCATTTCGTTATATTCTGACTTCAATCTCTTATGGACCCAAGTCGTACAACCTCAGGGACTGTGAGAGAAAGGGAGCTCACGCACACCCAGCTGCTGCTGCTGCCCACAGCTCTCCTGCTGCCGTGCAGATGGTGCAGCAGTGCCCTACTGCTCAACAGGAGGGGGCTGCTGGATGCAAACCTTCAGTTTCGGAGCTATGTCATCACTGCTCATAAGGGAGATACAGAAGAAGCAGCCATTTTTATGTACTAGCCTTGTCCTTTTTGTATTGATTTACATCTCTCAAGAGGTTAAAGCAGACCATCGCTGACACCCACACTCCTGCCAGGACCTGTCTGTCCGTAACAGGGCAAGCTGCAGTACTTCAGTTACCCTCTCTGAGCTTTGTCAGCCTGAGAGAGACCACCTCAGCTGCAAAACATCACTCAAGATCTTGGATTACCCACACTGAGTGCCTGGATTAGCAGCTGATGGAGGGCTGTCATCTGAGCAGCTGTGCTGCCACCGCATCTCTACCTCCAGCACCAGGGCAGCCATCCCGCGCTCCTCAGCCCCAGCAGGCAGCTCGCTCCTTCAGGCCAGGGGTTTGGAGCTGTTTCTCTTTGATTAGAGGTACAGCTGGAGACAAAGCTCCATTTATACCTTGAGTTAATGAAGAGAAACTGAATTTTGTGGTCACTCGGTCACTACCTCTTTTTCTTTCTAAGCAGAAAATTGCAAAGTATTTAAAGGTAATTATGTCTATGATGTAGTAATTTCTTCTGGGGATGAGAGTGCTGTGATAACACACAAACAAGGCAATAAAACTCCTGCATGAAGCAATTTAAGGATCCAAATGAAGAAAAAACAGTGGGAGAAGAGAGGTGATAGAGCCTAAAGATGGAGGAGAGCGGGTCATGCAGCGGCCACGCTCTATCCAACAGAACAAGAGGGTGGGAATGACATCCACTCTGATCCCTTGGCTTCCATCACACAGAACATGGAAGCCTGAAGAAGTACCTGACATTTAAAAATTTACAGCAAAAATATTTCTCATTTTTGGCACAAATATTTTGCAGCTCTGCAAATTTCTCCTCTGAATCCCAGTTCAGTTTGGGTCAGTGTTAATTCCAGAAGAGCAAAACACTGCATCAAAATCAGCAAGGCAATCTATTTAGCCTCAAAGTAGGAGTCATGCTGAGCACTACTCTTTAAAGGTAGCCATAATAATGGGGGATAAGTACTTACTGAAACATTAAAAGGAAATGTTAATTTAACTATTAAATACATAATTATGTTAAGTACTTGTTTCTGCAATTGTAACACTTCAGCCTGATGCAAACTCACTTTCTGGCCTGTGCGCTTGCTGTAATTTCTTCCAGCTTTTTTCCAACTGCAAAGTGAGGCTGCTACGAAGATTACTCAGTTATCATCTGTAGAAGTTTTTTACAAAGATAAAGCATTGCACAAGGACTACAGGGATGGTCTGGTAATCAACACTTCCCTTCCCTCCATGCCCTGAGGTCACGCTCTCCTCCCATCCCCCCTTGTCCCGTGCTTTGCTGAGCTGCACCAACTCCCGAACTCACAGAAACAAAACAGACTTGGTCCCCTCGCCCCAAATTCAAGCTCTTCTGCAGTAAGTGAGCTCAGTGTTTCTGATGAAACATCTCCAACTGCGAAGGGGGATTTTGGGGGGGAAAGGACCATGGCTGCCTCAACGGGGAAGAAGAAATGGGGGAAAAGGGTAAAAGAAGAGACAGAATCATCTCTGCTGGCATTACAGCACCTCAGAACTGCATACTTATGTTTATGTACAGACCCAGAGTTTGCTTAATTATAACCACAATAAGGATCATGCACATAAGAGGTTATAAACTGTGACTTACTAAAAAAATCCAAGTAACTTTAGAAAAAAACACTGCAAGTTTGTTCCAGTAAGATAGGAAAATACTGTCAGCATTTTTATGTAAATGGGTATCTTCCATTTTAGTGTGGCAAGAAGGAAATCAGAAATACCTGTTCCTTAATTACAACAACTTTTCTACTTGAAGAAGAAACCTACTGGGTAAAAGAACTGCTATTGAAAGACCCACTGCCTTTGCAAGAATTACAAACTAATTCTACCAAAACATCTTTTACAACCTACGTAATTTCTAGAAAGCCTATGGGTTCTCAAATAATTACTAGCACTTTCATCAATATTTAATGCTGTCTACAAAAGTTCTTTGACAGAACTAAAAACCCACTGTGCAAAACCCAATTTTCCTTCGCTGACTGTATAATCAAACCAACAACTTACAAATCTGCCTTCTACTTTATTAACATCTTTCCAACGTATACAGAGCTAACATAAAGAGCAATGCACTTGCTGTGATTATCCAGTCCCATATAACAAGACATCGTGCAGACCGTGGTTTGGAATAAAAGGACTGAGGCTGAGATTCATGACTGGTTTATTTATCTGAAAGGGGACAATCCTCCTCCTAACCCACGACTGTGCATCCCCCCTTCTGTGTAACTGAAAGCAAGCTGCTCTTGCGTACACTTAAATTGGATTATAAAACCACGACCTGAGCAACTTATGATCTGAAATCTCTGATCTTACCTGACAGATGGATTAATGAAGCTCACTGACAAAGAAATGCCTGGTTGATGTTTCTCTCTATGAAACCATTACCTGTTTCATATACCACCTGGGAATCTGCATGTCCATACGCATCTTCCTCATCACCTTTACAGTCACTCCGTGTACAGAATTGAGAGTGTTCCCAAAGATCTAAATTATTCTCTAAATTTAAGCACTTTCTTACTGTACTGTTATGACTGTTAATTGCACATAAAAGAACTGTCATGAAATTCTACAGAGGAAGGGAAAAAAAAATCAAAGTCATACTTAGAATGTGAGAAACTAATTTTAAATCCTACCTGATTTGCTCTTTCAAGGTCTGTCATGATCATCTCGATTTCATCAGCCCTGGGAGAACAAGAGAGCAGAGGTTCTGTTATCACACGAAGAATGCTTGCAATACGAGTTCATGCATTGTACAACTGTGACATTCATACAAACAATACCAATTTTCATGTTTTTTAAGGGCACAGGAAAGACTGAGCAGCCAAGCTTTTGGCTGGTGAAATCCTGTTGGATTTTAGCTCTGTGAATTGGTTTGTAACTTTTGTCTGTTCTCGTTTCCCAACCAAGCACCACGCTGATACCTGAGCATATTTATTAGATCTTATTCCTAAACCTTCTGCAGAATAGCTGTGTCACCTCTCCTAGATGTAAGGGTGCTTCAAAAATGATTACTATGAAGAAGCCAAAGATTCTTCAGTCAACTGTCTGCATATGTGGGGACTCTATGTGCACAGTGTGTTACTCCTCTGTTTGGCTCTTCTGCCAGGAAAGGTCAAATAGGCAGAAATTTCAAGTATGGAGAAGAGAGTTTTTTGGCAGAAATGTAAGAAACTAAATTCAGACTCGGGCTCTTAATGCACTTGACAATTTTGGATGGGAAACTCAAAGGGTTGAAAGCTATACCATTAAGGAAAAATGGATCCACCATGTACATGCGTGTTAGGTGCCAGCTACCAGTCCTGACCCTTTAAAAACTCCAGCATTTCTAAGACTGGCTCACACAAATGGATATAATAATTAGGCAGTACATTCTATCACCATGCTAAATCATGGGCAAAGACTTCCACCATACACTCATCTGTGAAAGGTACCAGCAAAAGGGCCTGCACTGCCAAAAGAGTGCTCTGCATCAACATACGAAGACACAGTACTTCTAGACACTTTGCCTGTCTTATCTCTGGGCCATATGGATGCAATAAACACTATCCTCTTCTCCTATGAGCAGTAGCTTTAACCAGCAAGTCCTTTTGCAATCTGCCAACACCACGATGTCTGTTTTTTGTTTTTAATCTGCAGCAGATCATTATCAGTAAAAGCTGTGAAATACTGGAACTCCCTTCTGCTGATGCGAAGAAAGTTGGGATTTGGGGTTTTTTTTGGATTATCTCAAAGAAAATCCATTTTTCTATGCAGGTCTTTTCGGGGAAAGATGGTTACTGAAGTATACAGGAGTACTAGCACACCTGACACTGAGTGCTGACTTACTCTTCAACAGCATTTGGGAAACGCAGTAGAAGATTACGACAGGTAAATGCGTATGCATACGAACAAATAGAAAGGTATTTTTTCAGCACAGCCTTAAGGCGGGGGCAACATGAATAGCCTTCTGAAAAACCTTTTGGACCATAACGGAAAACAGATTAATGTGTATTTTCTCATGCAGAAGAAGCTGATGTGTCCTTACATTGGAAAGGAACAACGTACAAGATGTTCTGAGTTAATGATAACAGATATTATTTCATGGATCGAACAACTGCTCTCTGGACAAATAAGGACTCAGAGCGTACAGGGACTAACCAGGAGACCAACGCAGGCAGGTTCAGGTAAGCCTACAATAACATCTTTCATCTCTTTAGCCTAGCTGTAAAACAGTATTTTTTGTTTAGGCTCCAGGCCCGAAGAACTTCTCCATCCTGTTAACCCACATATGGAAATCACATCTCAGATGTCTGCACAGACATGCAAGTGACCCCAGCACGCATTTGTAACAGGGAAGAGAGCATCCAAATGCATTGCAAAAAAGTTTCCCAGCATTTTACAAATATTTTTAGCTGGGATAGTTTAAGGATCCTCTCTATATAAGCTTATGTATTCAGGTTGAATTTATGTGTGAATGCCTCAGGTTATATGGAGCCAGTAAATGATGTCTGGATTGTGTCACACGCCTCCCAGAGCAGCGCCGGAGCGTCCCACTGCAACACTGCGCTGCAGCTCCAGAGGACGCAGCTTCTGCTCACTTCTTTCTGGGCCTGAAGAGCCATAAAATCCCTCCTTTCCCTCCAGACAAGGGAACGCCAGTATCAAGTATCAGCCAAAGGTCTGAAAGGCTCTAGAGCCTAAGAGCAGAGCACAAAAAACTCAGGCAAGGAGAAGAAAAGCTCCCTGCTTTTGCGGCAGAAGGGCCGTTCTTCAGTCCAGCCGAGGGAGAGGCTTGGCTGCAGAGAAAAGAAAAAGGCTCTGACGCAGAAAAGAAGCGTGTGAGGGCATCTGGGCCCACCACAGGACCCTCAGCCACCTGTAGAGGTCACAGCAGTGAGTGCAGGAAGCCAAGGGTTGTGAAAGCCAAGAACATTCTAGATTGCTACGCATTCTAGCAACATGAAAAAATTCAATTGCATACAGCTGCGAATGGGAATGAGGAGCCCTCAGAACGAGGAAAACTGAGCCTCAGCTCCTGCAGAAGCAGAGGCACAGCAGCAGCTCAAGGTGTGCCGTTATAGTGTGGCCTTTACAGCAGACACAAGTAGAAGTGCCAGGCTTTGTATGCTGCTTCGGCCGGGGTCAGGATTTAAGAGCTCTATTACAGCATTGGTATATGCAGTCAATTACAAAAAAAAAGCAACTGAGGATATAGCATGCCATAAAAATGACATTTCTGCCCTTCAGCATGCACAGATAATTCTGACCGAATCTGGTGGAGTGTCAAGCTGTAGCCAAAGGCAAAAGTGTCCCTTTGTCCTTGCAGCCACACACAGGGCTGGCCCCGCAGCCCTTTTACCCCCACACCCACCCTACCCAGCCTTCCCTACACACCTCTACGAGGATGCGGCATCTCAAAAGCTCCCAGCAGAGACTCCCCATCCCAGCAGCCTGCACACCTACCAAGGTTAATGCTGCAACCGTAAATGTTATCTTCAAGCGAAGTAATGAATTAAATTACCCTGTACTCTTTACAAGCACAAGTGTCAACAGCATTCAGGAGAGCCTTCAAAAGGAATTCAGTCTTTTCATTTTAAAAGCTCAACTCCCACATTGGTAGCTGGCACTCAGCAGTCTAAAATCACTTATTTGAGAAAAGTCTCTAATAGCTACATTCGCTGTTTGCTCAGCAATAGTATTTATTATAAAATAAATTACAGTTCTCACCCCTTTTATGCACTCACAGAAACAACTTGCATTGATTTACTGTTTACAAAGCACCGTGTCGAACTCATACCTGTGAGGCACGAGGAAATCCCACCCTGGCTCGTGGAATCGGGCCCACACAGGTCAGTCCTGATCTATTCACCATCCACTACATTTGCTCACTTTCAGACCTTCTGATTTCAGTGGAATTTTTTGACAGCACAAACACCACGAATCAGCGCTGATGGCATCCTGTCCTGCAAGTCTGCACCGCAGATCTGATGGGAACCTCGCAGACAACAATGGCCAGGTTTAACAAACCTGAGCCTGCATTTCTGACCAAAGCCATTCCAAGAGGACTAAACTCACTTGGAAGAGTCACAAATAGATAGATGGTTTTACTTTTAACCTTCTTAACTCCTGAAGCAAAGGTGACTTGGTCTCCTGTAAGGGCCAACACTCTTCCCACCACCCCAAGAGCTATAGGCAAGGAGAACAACAGAAAACAAAGTTCCTTTTTTGTGTGAATACAGAGAATGAGGCTCATTAGTAGCAAGAGAACCTATTAGTGGAATCAACCGGTATTTATGGTCTCTTAGAGCAGATTTCCACATTGCAAGGTCAGGGTTAATGCCAGCTTCATCCAGGGTTTGTCAAGGTTGGTACTTTCTTAACATTGAAACAGATAACAAAACAGAGTGGGTAAAAGCTGTTTTCAGGAATGCGTATTATCTGTCCTGAGTTTTCTCATTCCAAGGCAGTATAATCATTAATTTGATCTAATTCTTTATAATGGATATGTTTATAGTGGATGCCCCATCCCTGCAGGCATTCAAGGCCAGGCTGGATGTGGCTCTGGGCAGCCTGGTCTGCTGGTTGGCGACCCTGCACATAGCAGGGGGTTGGAACTAGATGTGCATTGTGGTCCTTTGCAACCCAGGCTATGATTCTGTGATTCTCTGATAATCTCTTTGTTACAGCAAAAATAATCACGTGTGTTCAGTCTGTGTTACAGTTTGTTCTATGGTTTGGCACTTTTATCCTAAAGAATTTAGCAAATCAGATTTTCAGTTCAAGCATCTGGAGCCACTGAACAAACAGAAGAAATATGAAGAATCCCAACTATCGAACAACCACAAGCTGTAATACCTACTATTTCCTCTCTTGCAGCTGTGTTTCAAGTGAAAAGCAAAATGCATTAAAAGCTATGGATTTCACAAGGCATAAACTTTTACCATTTATGAAAGAGCCCTCAAAACAAAAAACAAAACCACCCAACCCCCCCAGAAAAAACACAGCTTAAGGAGTTTAGAAAACAACAACGCTCAATTCTTATGGGAAGTAAAAAATGCAGAAAGGTTCAATTTTCCTTCTAAGCTCAAGCTAACTGATTAGGTTTGAACAGCATAACAAGCAAGCAAATTCAAGTGCTGGTAAAATGGATGCAGCTCAGTTTCTTTCTCTGAATAAATCAGATGAAAACCCTAAACACCATGAAGCTATTCACTTGCAAGCAAGAAGAATGCAGACTTTATGATTAAAATCCAGTGGATCCGACTCCTTCATTTAGACACTAGCTTAAAGAGGCAGAAACAATTCCTTTTTTATTAACATGACAAGTGAGTGGTTTGCCAAACCTTGTGGCTGCAGCCCCCTGAACATTGGAACCTACTGAACCTTGAAGGAAACTGCTGTTGGATTCTTCATAGACGGAAGAACTGAAAAACACAGATGACACTTCTGAACTGCAGTCAATGGCGTGGCCAAGAAACTCCACCAGCGGGGCAGATCCATGTTCTGGTTTTGCAAAAAACAAACATCTTTTCCCACAGATTTGTTTTCTTAAAAAACGTGGAAGTTTCCCGGTCAGAGCAAACGGAGCCAGAGGGCTGCTTAAAGCCTTCCCATTACTGCAACGTTTATGCAGTCCGTTTCAAACTAAAAGCAGACATTTCCAACTAATTGCATTTATGTTTAATAAAAAGGAAAGAAAAAGCCTACACCTGATATGTACCTGTGACACCACGGCGCAGAATTTGGCAGAATTACATAGCATTTGGCAGAAACATCTCACCCTCTTCAAATCAAGGCACCCTAGCACTGTGCTAGTGCAAGAGGAACTGGGAAGCTTTGGGGAGGGCCAGAAGAGAACTGCAGTGTGCTCTGTTTTTTTTCACGTTTCGATGCAATTCTACGAGGAAATGTTCCAGGGTCGAAGAGGTAATTTGGAATCACTGCTCAACGTCAGAACTGCCCGCAGCCCGATGATGACGGCACTCACTCGGGGCACGATGCCTTCATTGGAACACTCACTTTCGTTTCTGCTTTGAGCAAAAAAAGCTGACTGACATTTCCTCCCCAAACTCAGGATTCTTTCTGAATCCGCTGGTAGGTTCCCCCATCCAACTCCTGCTCTTCGGTGCCCGCTAATGGAGCATGCTCTGCTGGATTCCTTCATTTCCAGGACCAATTTACAAGGAACACAACACACCTAATGCCTTACAGCGTCTCTCACAGGAGGTCATACAAAACCACCACCAATTCTCTGTTCCTCACATTGTATGAATATTGCTGCACACACAATTCAGGTGTTTTCTGAATTCATAATGATTCTAACGCAATAAACACCCACATTAGATAAATCCACATTCACTGCTAACAGCACCTCCAAAAGTTGGAGACACAAAGGATGCAGAAATGAAGAAGAAACATTTTATTTCAGCTAACTGTGCAGCATGTCCAAAGGCAAGAACTCACACACCTTTTAGTACCGAGCTCTCAAATCTGCTTTTCAAATTGCAAGAGCTATAGGTTAATATTTTCTTTCACAGCAACCCTCTAAGGATCTTCAGATCAGATAATCCTTTTTCCAATGTCATATAAATCCGGGCCTCTCGTAAAAGAATTTCTCTGTTCAGGGATTCATAAATCCACCAACTTTAGTAATGAATTGGGTGTTTCCTTTCCTAGGAACTCAATTGAAGAAAAAATCCTCTCTCTGCTTAGCAGTGAAACACTGAAGGCTTTAAATTGAGAGATCAAAGAAATGGTGGTTTCAGGTGTTCCGGCGATTACACAGGACGTCACCAGGATCAACCTGGGGAACAGTTAACGTCGTCCAGGCTCCTCTAGGCTGTCATCCCACACCGAATCAAATTCTTCCCCAGGAAAAGGGGAGATTCTCAAACCTAACTTTCCAGGTTTTTAGTTTTTTGGAAGTTAAGTCATGTTTCCCCTCACTGGGAGCCCTGCAGCAAGGCAGAGCACTGCACACGGATTGAGCTGAGACACAAACGAAATCTCATGCAAGCGCTTCTCATGCAACATACCACGTCAGTGCTGAGAGCTGCCTCTGCATCAGCTGCAGGTATAATCTCCAAATAAACGATGCCTGCGGTGCTTGGAAGATGTCAAGCGATCATCAAATATTGACAGAGATAAAAGAAGAGTTTATACGAAAGTTTCTAAAGCTCAAGATACTGTACAATATTTGGACAACGCAAAACAACACTCTTGATTGCTGGAAGGAAATAAAATAAGCCCCTGTAGAATAAAAGCTCTTTGAGTCTGCAGATGTATTGTTTTCTAAGAAAACCTGTACAGCACTTTGTTATAATAAAAAAAAGAGGCATCACTTTTGGGGCAGCCAAAAGTAAATAGAAATCAGCATCACCGCAGTGATACAACAGGGAGCAGAGTTCCTAAAGATCAGCAGTGTTTTATTAATCATTTCTACAGAGGGAAGCTGGTATGAATGACACTAACTAATAAAATACAAAGAGAAAAAAAACAGTTATATCTAACAGGAAAATGTCAGCTCCTGGAGTCCCAGGGCTCCGAGCCCCGTAGTTCTACAGCACACACGACCTCAGCACACGCTGCACACCAAAGAAGAATTCTTAATGTCAGCAGCTGGAATGAAGAAGAGCGAAGGCGCACGAGCTGGCTGCACAAAGGACTAGCCCACCCTATAAATAGATGGGGCACGTTTTAATTCAATGGCAATCATGTTTTCTTATGTATCTATAAATGTTGTACCACAGCCAACACGAATGCTGAACTCCCCTAGTGGCTCATTCCTCCATTCAAACACCCTCATTCAAGGATCATTTTGGTTTTCTCTCGACAGCAACAGGTCCTCTCTGTGCTGTGAGCCCAGCCATCGCACTGCCTGTCACAGAAAGGGACGCCAGGAAAAGAAATGCCATCTATCTTTTTTTCCTCCTGGTCTCACGCCCTACTTCATTAAGTATTTTTGCTCTACCCCACTCATAAGTAACATTACCTATGAGTAATGTTAAAAGCAGTGATCAGGAGTGCCCTGATGTGTATTATTGTGGGTTCCCTCCCACCGCATTGCTGGTAACCATCCTTTGGCTCATAGAGGAGTTCAAAGAGGGCCGCTGTAGCACGAGATTATGTCTGCACCTGAAACCTGCAGAAACAAATGACCTTGCTCAGTCTCATCTAAAAATCAGTTTCCAGCTTCTGTGGGAGTGGATGAGAAGCCTCAGACCTCACGTGGGAGGTGAGGGCTCATCCTCTGCAGGTTCTAATGCCAGCAGGCAAGGAGAGGCAGCTCAGCAATGCAGCTCTGGTGCAAACATTTGGACCTGCCTTCAGATGCTCTGGAGAAAATGAGACCTTCTGGATGTTTAATTTTGGATGTATTTACACCTGAATACCGCCTGAATTAGTACCTAGAGGCACATATGCTGAGACTGACACGCTGCACCGGAATCAGTACAAATCCATCACATTTGCAGGATGAAGTCCTCAAGGTGAGGAACACAATCTCCAGGTTCAGAACGCGAGGCACCTTCGTGCTCAGAGGTGCTGATTTAGACTAACCAACATTCCTACCTGCCCTCCCCGCCACCTCCAATCTGCGCTGCGCTGCGCCCTGGGCAGCAGGAGTCACTGCCTGCCGCAATGCTACAGCTCTAAAGATTTTCTAACAATACAAGATGACACAGATATGACAAACTCTGTATTTCCTAGTGCTTCCTATCACAAATTGAAAGAGCCTGCTGCAATTCCCCCCTCCTGACTCCAGTTGATTCAATAACACATCAGAATTTAAACACAGGCATCCTTCCCTCCGCTTCACTCACACACAGAGCATATCAAAAGCATGGAATTACTCCTGACTTGGCCTTGAGCAGCCAACACGATGTCAATTTTACATGTTTTATAAAGCAACAGCATGTAGAAAGCAACTCAAATGCAGGTCATATCAAGCATGTGACCCACAGAGCAATCAAAGACTGCCTGAAACTGTCATTCAAGGTTCAATCATCTTCTTGCAGGAAAAATGAAACATCTGTGGCCCAGAGAATTAAGTTATGTATTGCATAATTCATCTGGTGTCTGCCAGAGCAGCCATTTTAATGCTCTAGTGATAAACATGTTTGATTACTTTTGTTTTGTTTCCTGTTGCCTCCATGGTATTTCATTTATCTACCCACACTACAACACAAAATGGAGATAACAAATATACAAAGCAGAGTTCCAGTCGGCTGATAAGATGTGGGAAATCAGCAGTCTTATTAATCACAGGAAGATGGCATCATTATTAAACCTTATGGTCCTTGTATTGTACTCATTTTGGTTCTTTTGGGCACGCTGTAGTTTGATTTGATAAGAAAATCATTATTTCCTAAAGATTCAAACATGAGCTGTAGAGGCCTTTCTATGATAAATCTGCTCTCCTCGTGAACAAAGCCAGCTCCTCACTGCTCTCCATCTTCTCCATCCCCTCACTTCCTTTTGGTCCCAATGTAAGCAGGAAGAAAGTGCATCTCATGCCAGACAATGCAAAGGACACCTTTCTTGCCCACTTACTCCACTAATGGGTTTGTGGACCACACGTGGAGAAACCCTAATCGAAACCTTTGTAAGCCATTTTGGGAAGTGGCTGTTTTCTTAATGGCAACTCGATCCGACCTGCTCCTAGGCTCAGAAACCTGAACACCTCCCCACCTGCCATCAGCTTCAACTTCCAAAACGTGTCCTGCAAATCACCAGCCGCCTGTTCCTATTGCCAGGATTTGGCCATTTCTGCAGTCTATTCACAGAGCTGTCAGTGAATCTGTTAAAGAATTAAATAGACCGGCAATCATTTGTGCAATATTTTACAAGACTTGGTCAATACTGGCTTGATCCAAAAAGGTGCTTTGCATTGGCCTGATGGAAGAGAGCGAGGAATGGCCCCTGAAGTGGAGCTGTGTGCGTTCTCATGCATTTTCATGATTTGGAATCTACAGGATTCCTACAATGAACAAAATCCTCAATAGAAAGCAACAAGTCAGTACTGTTGCAAAATGGGATTCGGCAGGCCAAGAGCTTTACCCGACACCCTGAAATCCTGCACGCTGTTCCCGGTGATGCCCTACACAGAGCTGAGTCAGTGGCTAAAATAGCACGCTCTCCCGTAAGCCGAAATACAAATAAAGCACTGTTTCCTATCGATTGTTCCTATCATGTTGTTTGGACAGTATCTATTGTAATAGTATCAGCTGTCCCATCTGTGCTTTGTAGCTGCCCCCCAGTGCTACATCCTCCTACAATATTTCTAGGTCACTCTCTTGTCTCCTAAATGTCACCTCCTCCCTTCCCTGCTCACAAATGGCAACACAGATTATGGATGCTTTCCAGCAACATGGACATGGCTGCTCAACCAGCAAGTGCACAGGCAGCTGCTGCTCTCCAAGTGCAGCCCTCCACTCACATGGCTGATCTGTCTTTCCTACCCGCTCCCAATTCCTACCAGAGACACCAGAGCTCCCTGTCCTGGGGATCTTTAATGCTGTTAATTTCCACTGAAGTCAATCACAAGTTAATTTAGGAGGTTAGCCGACCAACTGCACGCCGAGCACCCAGCAGGATGGCAGTAAAGCAGACCACAAGGCCATGGAAGCTCTGTTTCCTTGGGAAGCGAGGCTGAAAGCTGTGCTCCTGCAGTGCTACGGGCTGCCTGCTCTGCTCTGCTCCCTCTGCACCATGGCAGAAATTGCTTCTGCTTGAAAAAAAGTGTAATGAACACAAAAGGAAAACTTCCTTAAAGAGCAGTAACTGATCACCTTGCTGCTCTACAACTCGCATAAGCTGTTTCATAATTGTTTCTTCAAACACCCAACAGTAACAACAATGACTTTACGTGACTTTGGAAATGAAGCACCTGCAACATTTACTTGTCTTTACTGATGGAGTTAAAACAGATCACGTATCCAAAATCAGATACCTCAACTGGAGGCATCCTAGGTATCATTCCTTTTCAAGGGAATGATGTATTTAAAACCCTGAAGGATCAGCAGGAAGAATGGTCTGTGCTTTGATTAAAGATCCTCTAAATACACACACAAATATTTTAACTTAATGATGTCACTGGAGTTACAGTATGTGAAATGAGTGTGTATGCCTGGGCAGGGTCATGGGCTTTTTTGTGTTGATGGTTTTTGCTTTTCCTGGTCAGAATTGTCATGTACATCTGAAAAACGACTGGGTTTTGAACGGTTAAAAATCACAAAATGGACAATCTTCTCTCATTCTCCATGAATGCGAATATCACATATTTCTGTATCTTTGTTTGCTCCCAAACAAAAATAGCCTCAGAAGTTGGACTCCGTTCACTATTTTTACTATAGCAACGTACCATATTCATCCTCAGGAGCTTCTTTCAGAGACACCCAGCATCCCCTGCCCTTAACTGCAAAAAGAGCTGGGGAGCTCAGTGATTTGGGAAATACAGACAACTATTAATTTCTCCACTTATTTATTCTGCGTCTTTATCCACCACTGCAAGAATCTATAAAAAGCTTTTCTTTAACTCAGTCTATATCCAATGAAACAGATTTAAACCCGTTTGAAAATAAAGCAGTACAGCCAGGCAGTTTTATGTACATGTGTCGCTCCACAGGCATTTATCAAGGGAAAATTACTGTTTACCACTGCGGCAATGACAGAACATCAGCTCCTGCCTTATGGAGAACATTAATTTTCCAGTGGCCTGAACAAGTATGAGGGTAAATATAACGGACGAAGGAAGAGAAAGCCACACCTGTCTCCATCAGTTCTCCCTGTTCTATTACACCTGACTTTGGTAATTGGCACTGTGAAGACTGCAACAGCTTCTATGGCCTTTCAAAGGACGTGCTGGCATGAAGTAAGATAAAACACATCCAGTCAGGCTTAACGTGCTCCTTCTGTATCCCTTCAAGCATTTACTAACAGGTACCCAGATATGCTAATATCCTGCTTCCCTACCTGGTCAACTGCTCCCATAGCATCTGGACACTGCTTTACCAATAAGCACAACAAAAAACATTATTTGCTTATAGAATCTGTATGAAAATACACCTTATTTTTTTCCTTTTTCCTTTAGCTATTTTAAGGATGTGCTCTTTGTGCACGAGAAAGGCTAAATGTTGACTCTGCAGCAGCACAGCATTCAAGTGGGAGATGTATTTGAATGCTTTAGTGCTCTTGGCTGTAGCAGTGGATACAGGCGATGTGCCTATTCTCTGCAAGCTACTGAAACAAGTATTTCCTTCTGGCTACTGAAGAAAACTGCATTACATGGTCTCTGATAAAGGCAACTGATGTCCTCCTATCCAATAAATGGGCTGAAAATAGCATAAGCCACGATGGGGGATGTGTTATACTGCACATTTCGAGCAGGCTTTACCTTTCCCATGAGCTACGCTGGAGATTAACAACCAGGATGATTGCTATCTTTACAATAACGTATCCAATTACAAATAGAGCTTTCTCTTCCCAATTTGTTCTAGCTTTGTTCTGAAAGGAAGCACTGCTTCTGTCAGACTGCAGTTATGTCACCGTTTTGCAGTTTCAGTTTATTGCTACCAGCAGCATGAATCTTGCTGACCTGAGTGACAAAGCTGCAAAACAAAAAAAAACCACAAAAAAACAGGCAGAAAGAAACAACGGGGGGAAAGGAAACAGACTGAACAGAGAAAACAAACAGGAGCAAGGAGAAAAGGCAGGTACTGCCTAAATCAGCACAACAAGCACAGCTCATTAGTACTTAAGGGAGACCCATCACCTGAGACACAGAACAACCTCCCAGCCTCCAGATGAAAGCAGTGCCTGCCTCGCTTCCCCTGTCCTGCTCTCACCCCAGTGGGCATCCTGAGAAGCAGCCTCAGCCTCCTCTTCCCAGGAGCTGCTGACGGGTAGGCTGGCCCCAATTAGCTGCTGTGTGGGAACGAAGCACCACAGCTTCACGCCGGTCACTGGGACCAGCAGAGCAGCTGGCATGTATTATTTTTACATCTTTGCTGAATACATAAAAGCTGCTCTGTCCTCTTCTAACTTAAGCCTTCAGTTGCATCGCATGGTAAGAGATGCTCACTGATATGATTGACAGAGTGCCTGTCTACACAGAATCAAACCCAGCTATATATCAGACAAATAAATTACTTAAAATAATTGCTGGTAAAAACCAACACCACCAGGTACTACTGCGGGCCCTTGGAGGACGACAGTGCAGTACTTTCTAATTTAGCCTCTTACAATTTTATTTGCAGAAGCACTTTTCCTCTTCTCTATTTCCCTTTCAACAGTTGTTAGCCTTTAAAAAAGCTGCAGAACTGAAATAGCTCCGGGCCTGACAAGTATTGCAGGCTGTGGTACAGAACTGTTTGATTATTCTGTTTCAACCTTTTATGTAACAGGTTTAGTATTTCCACAGAAGCGACGTCTGAACTGGAAATAGTCTTCTGTTGCTAATGGTAGTTCCTCAGCCACTCTGCGATATCCAGACAAACACTGATGTCACAAACCTCTCCAGCAGACAAAACCCATCCTTCCTAACTGCGTGAACAGCTGCAGCAGAGAAAGGAGGAAAGGTAATTCAGATCTCCCTTTTGGATTTGCTTATTTTTTAATGCAACTCTAACTCTGTTAGCCCATTTGTCTTGGAGTCACAAGACCAGTATATGGCTCATGACTAAGCTGACAGCACTCAGATCCTCACCTGGCGAGCTGGCCGGTCCGTAAGCTGCCTAGCTGGCCCCATGGGCTGGATGTGAACTGCGATGTACCTTCACACCAGGGTGCATGCCTGACGGGATGCTATGGGGAAACAGTGGCTGCGAAGATGCAGCCTGCCTGTCTCAGCCTGCTGGGACCCATTGGGTGCTTCCCTGTTGCGTGTGCATGTATGAGGGCACAGCTACACAGCCGGATAATTTCCCCTTCTTTTTAACATTGGACATTTTGTGCAAGCTCCTGCACTGTACGTGTAAGAGTTCTAAACTTTCCAAACAAAGTGTATCTAGTCTTCCTCTGTTTTCCCTAGGCTTAGCTCCTTTTATGGCATTAAGCAGTAAATCAGTAATTCAGGGAACCTTACTGCGCTCCTGAAGTGTTTGTTAAACAAACAGAGAGGACAGGGCCAGACTCGCTGGCAACTTCAGGCAGAAGAGATGAGCAAACAGGAACTAACTACAAAAAATGTGGGGGAAAGAGAGGTTATTTACTAAAGTTTAGTTAGTACAGATATCAGACAATAGATTACCAAAGAAACAGCAATAAAGATGCAACAGAAAGGGCAAGGCTTACATACTACGCACACACATTCACCAAACAGAGAGGCTGCTGCACAGTGACCTGGCTGAGCACTGCATGCACCTGGCGTGGCTCTGCGCTAACATCGCACCCGGCATGGCTGCCAATGCAGTGAAATCAATCCAGCAGGCAGCGAGACAAGCCATGGGTATCACAGCTCAAATATGGTTTTGATCAATAACAGAAAATTAAGTCCTATTCCTTTGCCAATAAAATAGATTATTTAATCAGAGTGCAGGCGGATAGAGGTGTTACATAATCCAAAACAGCTCACTGTGCTATATTTAGTGGCCACTGCCTTTCAGAGAGGGTGAGAGTACACCCATGCTCGGTTAGAAGCCCCGTGCTGCAATGGTCTTCTGCTGCGTTAAGCTGGTCCAACACACTCAACGTGAAGGAATCATGTATTTGAAACTACACCAACAACTGCAACAGGCTGATGGGTTGGGAAAAGAGAAGAAAGTCACTGCTGTTGTATGGAACTATCCAGCGGGGTCAGAGGATCACGAGAGGTTCTGAAAGAATCCCAGCTAAAACTTCTACACCAGAGCATCTGTAATACTGCTCCCAGCCTTCTCAATCTTCCGATTACCTTGAGGTTTCCATCCAAGGATGAAATGTTAGCATAGCACATTTGCACTTAATGACTGGCTGCTTTTCACAGTTATTTTTTGACCTCCTAGCAATAAGCAGAGGAATTCCAGGAATCTGCAGAACACACTGGAAATCACTGATGTAGACATTCGGCACAGAGCTCGCTCAGGAGCACGGCAGCTGAAGGCCCTGCACCACTCCCCAAACCCACGGGGTCTTAATTAAAAGCTCAAAGAAATGCTGGTCTGTGGGCGGTCCCCCAGATGTGAACAAAGGAGTCGTCAGTGCCATCGTCCACCTGTCTGTCCCTCCACCTCTCCCATCAGCCAATGTACACTGGAAAAAGGAGCGCAGTTCTGAAGTCAGCACTTCTGGCTTTTATGGTTTCAGATTCAGAAAAGTCATAAAAGGAATTAGAAAGAAACAACTCTTCAGTGATTCACTTGCAGCCCATTCAGCCTTTTAAGCAGAAGTCAAAGAAAAACCCATATCCTATCTGGAACTAACTGCAGCATAAAAAAAACCAGAATGTTTAGCAGAATGGCCAGTGATCAGATCGGTACTATCCACTTCTCAGACAGCTTTTGGTATCAAAAGCAACAAGCATTTATGTCATTGGGTATTTGCATTGGGTTCATAGTGCTGCTTCGCTCAGTGTGGGAGCCCAGCTATGGCAGCTCTCCAGGCACTGAATGCAAAGAGGTCAGGGAAGATGGGATTCTCCACGGCCATACCTTTAAGGTACGTTTTGCTGTGGGATATTCATGTAAGACATTCAAGAGAACAAAAGACTTCATGCAGAATAGCAGCTCTTAGTGGTCGCAGTATTTTAGAAAGATAAGAAAACAAGCATGATAAACAGAAATCAAGCAGCATGTCTGCAGTGTAACAGATACCTTAGAGATCCCTCAAATGTTTAGGAAAGCTAGAGAGGAAAGAAAGCACTATGCCCATTAAAAATAATAATAATAAAAGATAATTATAGCTGGCTCCAAATGTTAACAATTTAATAGTTACAGGATCTAAGTACTGTAAATGACTAATGCATGCAGCAAATGTATTCGTAACAGTGTGCAAAACAAAGCCCTTAAATGTAGATAGCTCTGGAAAAAAAGGATAAACTGTTTCATAACAGAAACTCTGAAGCACACAACATTGAGAAAGCCTGTTGTATTGTCTTCCTTTTGTGACTGGCATCAAGATCTCTGCCATTTGCCACGGAGATGGAAAGACCAATAATGTGCAATCTACGAACTCCACAGACCTGCATGACCAGAGGAAAATTTTCTTTACACTTCTGAGAAGGATGAGATACTTTTTAATCCACACATAAGTCACTGATCAACGTATTTCCAAACAGGCAGCCATACAGAAAGATTAGGGATAAATCTAACTGACTACAAACTGAAGAGCTGACAGAGTTCTGCAGATTAGTTACTACATGCCATCTTGTGTGCATGTTTTGTGACAGCATAGTCACAAATACTACTGGAATCCACAGCCCCTCAAGTCTGCTTTAATAGACAAGCAGCACTTCCCCCAAAGAATTACTGAAACACGAGCATGAAATCAATCCATTTCCCCAAGGTATGCCTTGTTATTTACTATTTTAATGCTGATTTTATTCAACTAGAAGAAGCTGCTGTGCATCTAATGGAGTAGCCACTAGTTGCTGGTTGAAGTTACCCTACGGAGCACTACTGCAGTGCCGATGAGTGCAGAACAGCTGCAGGACAGCTCAGCATCCCCCCATCTGCACCAGATCACTGAAGCCTTTCATTCTCCAAGCATGCCCAAATGGAGACCATCACTTATCTCCCCAAAAAAACAGCAGTGCAGGTCACTCCTTCCTGCCTCTGGTTAGGAACTTCCCAGCGCTGCTGGCTAATGAGCAATGTCCCTCAGGCACACTGGCTGGAGCTCCGGCCATGGATTTATCAAGCAGGGAATTAGCAGAAGCCACAGATAGCAGGAGCTGTCTGGCCCTCATTTCCTTCGTGGATGGTCTGCTACTGAGCTACAGGCAGCAGCTCTGCTAGCTGGAACTCGCTGGATATTTCCTATTATCAAAGAAAGAAATTCTGTTGAGTAATGTTTTCATTCAATTTGCTCACAGTGTTCTCTGTCGATGAATATATCTGATTTCATGTAAATGTGATTAAATAAATCAGACAATGCGAGGCTGTGTCAGTCTCAAGAGGTTCCAGTTCAAGATGTGAAACACTTGTCCCAATAAGCCCAACCTGAACTAAACCCTGTGCGTTATGGATTTTTATTACCTCTTAATCACAGAAATGCCCTGCCCACCTCCTCACTGACACGAGTGCACCACCAGAGCCACACATTTCGCATGAGCTGCCACGTGGATTCCAAGCTTTTCGCAGTATCGAAGGACTGGAGGGAAAGGAAATGAAAAGGAAAAAAACCAGAAGATGGAAACATTCCTGTGAAGTAATGTGACTTATCTGGAGCTGACGGCTTTCAGCACACAGAAGGATCAGGTAACAGGGAAACGAGGCTGACACCGCTGATAGCAGGAATCGAAAAGAACAATGCTGAAACCCAGGCTGTTTCTAATCAGCTGTCTACGCGTGATGTTACAGGTCCAACCTGAAGTAGCCCGAGTGCTAAATCTTCATCTGCTGCGCGGAAGTTCACGTTACACCATCCTCTTTGAGAAGGAAAGGAACATCAGCCAAAGAACACAGCGATCCCAGGCCACGTACTCACTGTGGAATCAGAAAGGCTTTCTGAAAAGCTATCAGCTGAACAGCAGTGTGATTAAGAAAAGGAACTGCGGCTGCCACTGCGACCTTTCTCTGCTGCTCGCCACCAACCTGCCTCAGCCTGGACCTAGCACGGTGACAGGGTTATCACCTCCAGCCCACAGAGCTGCTGTCTGCTTTCCAGGTACCAGGGAGTGACACACAAAGGACATGGCTTGTTTTTTCCTGGTGGTATAACTCAAATTAATTCCAGCTATAACAACAACAAAAAGCAACCCTCCTTCTACTACAGTCACTTCATGTTAGGTGCACCTCCTGACAGGAGGCAAGGATTTTATCTCTTTATCACAAGCCCCCAGCTCTGCGCTCCCATCTCCCACGCAGCCCTGGCTGCTGCCCCACAGGGATGAAGGATCCCCAGTGTGCACAGCTATGGGACGGAACGCACCCAGAGCTGCAGTCCCTGTACGGAGCTCTGCCTGCACAAGCACTGCTGCCACCAAGGCGATGCTGCGTTAGCAATTAACAACGCATCAGGGCTCATCCACACCCCTTTGTTATACAGTTCGCAATGAAATGGCAGACACTGCACAAGCCGAAGGCTAACACAGAGAAACTTGGTATCTTCAGCAAGTTGGGGACAACAGTAAACAACTGAGCTGTAAGCAGAACATTATTTTCCCTGATACCATACACAGAAGCCGCTGTTTAATTAAAACTAAGCTGCTTAAGCCATTAAACTGGCAAATGGCTACAGCCAATGCCTCGTCAGTTGTTAGCATTCGCATAGCAGGAGCTGTTTGTTGTCACACTCAGATGGCAAGTTGCAATGCTAATGCACATCTCCCTACTGGCTCCACAAATCTGAAACAACCCGGGACTGTGCAGTTATTAAAAGTGCAGCTGTATATTACTGAGGAGCACTTTCTTGCTGTGATCTTCACAGACACTAACACTGTGCACTCGGCTGCCATTTAATTATTTCAATCTCTGTCCTAAAAATGTAAGCCATTCCAGTAACTTACGTGCATTTTTTCAAGTAGAACTTGTATTAATTCTGGCTGCGAGCCCCCAGTTGAAGCCATCATCCTCACTTCCCCAGTGTAAGAAGTCCAGACACAGATTCTGTATCCCCTGATTCAGATCCTGCATATCTCTACTTCAAGATCTTTAATTAAAAAGAATAACTTACAGCATCCAATTTTCTCAGATCACATGCAATTAAAAAAAATAATCAAAGATTTATCTTGGGTCAGTACCAGGAAAGGATCATCCGGGCCAGCCAGGCAAACTTCAAAGCACAGAAAGTGAGCAGCACTGAAAGCTGAGAGGCTCATAAAGCCCCTCTGCCTATTGCTTGAATTGAGGTCAAGAGAGTGAGCACTGGGCAGCAGCACCACCGGGACGTGGGACGGGAGACTCTGCCTCTGGTCCTCTGCAGCCTTCGTTCCCTTCCCCCACATCGGAAGGACGGCGGCAAGGAACTTTTAGAACAGTTAAAGGCACTGAATTTGTTGATCTTCTTACTTCCTCTGAGTCATGCTCCTCAACCTCACCACTGTGCATATCAGAATTTGCTACAACCCGTTAAATAAACGTCTCCACTTCGACTCAGTAAAAGCAACAGACTCCCACATTAAAGTGTTGCATAGGTGAAATAATAAAACCTGCTATGGTGCTTACAGTCACCACTGAGGTGAGCTAAATGCCCACACGATGGGCAGCCAGTGGCACTGCAGCATTCTAACAGATGTCACTTCTTCATTTGGTGCACTCTTCAGGAAAGAATATTTCCATTCATCATAGGATGACCTGATGGACGGGTGGCACTGTGCAAATGAATGGTCAGCGAGTGCTTTTATTTTCTTCTATTTATGTACATTTATTTTTACAGGCTACAATGCAAGCATCAGAGCAGCACTTCCACTTTTCTATCCAAGGACCGGAAGACCATCCACGTTAATAAAGCCTTGCCTTACCCCACGTGCCCGTTAATAAAGCCTTGCCTTACCCCACGTGCCCTTTTTACATATGGCAAACCTGAGTCACCAGACTTGCTTTAGGTAGCACACTCGGCACAACAAAAATATGAGGTAGGAGCTAATTACCAGTAATGAAAACAGCAGTGTCCTTTCCCAAGTCTTGAACTTTCTATCAAAATACAAGGCTTTTTATAGAAGTAACGTTAACAGATGCCTAGATCTACTGAATGAAATGATGGCATTTCTCTGCATTTAGCAACAAGCTTTGAAAACCTTAATCTCATGAGTCAGTAATAACAGTGGGGGAAGTAAAGACAATCTTGGGCCTGTAATCAATAAGACAAGCTGCTTAAAAGACCTCATCTGGAATAAACGTGTACACGTCTCACCAGAGCAGAGATGCTGATTTATGATTAAAAAGTGTAAATGTACTTCTGTGGTATCAGTTGAGAGCAACTCGCATGTTTCATTCGCAGGGTCTTAAGGCAAATGGCTTAACATCACCAGAGCACAAACTCCTTCCTAAGCCTTTCTCCCAAACGCCATTAACACCTCTGCATGTTCTGTGTCCCATCCAATTCTCTCTGGCTTACATCGGCTCTATCACAATTTAAATACATCAAACTTCTTTTCCATTATCAAAGTTAAACCTACAAATGCAGCATTTTTCTCTCAACAAAATCCTGCCAAGGTCCCCGAAAGGCCAGGCCGGGCTGTGACATGATCTGCTGCCAAAAGAGCTGTCTGCAAACACCCCAAAGACTGTGCAAACAGACTTTAAAGGATTTGGAGAGGAATATTCCCCCAGATAATACAGCAGGACGGGTATTGTTTAATAAGTAAAGGAATGATTTAGAAAAGCTGATGAGCAGCGGGTGCAGCGGCATGAATAGTAGGGGAGAATTACTCGGGTTTACCAGGACTGCAACAAAACGATCTGGAAGAACATTCCCACAGTAAATTAACCTACAGCTATGCATTACGAAGCTATTTCGGTTTCTTCCCCTTTTTGGGCATCTAGCATACCAGCACAGGTCTTTATCAGACATCAGACACCAGGCAGCACAGTGCCCATACACCCAATACAGAACAACTGCATTACTGTTAAGCCGAGGGAAAGTAAATAGCCTTAGAAATTCTTTTTGTTAGAGGAAGAGGGAAAAGGCCAAAAATATGTATCACAGATAATTTCTGGAGTCAAATTCCAAGTTATTCTGTTACTTTTCCAAGGCAGAAGTATCTGGAATCCTTCCACCCACGGCTGTATTAATCTACAGGGAAATTAACCGCTACAACAGTCGGAAATGTAGGGGTTAATTCTGACTGCTGTCGAATGCCCCAAGTCTGTGCTCTGTTCATCAGAGCATTAAATCTGAAAGCTCAAGAGAGTAGTGCAGCCGTGCTGCAAGGGCTATGTTATAAAGTTCTGCATTAAAAATTCATATCGGAGGCTTGCCACAGTACTCTGCTCTGGCTGAAAGGAGAGCTGCCGGGGAAATATTAGACACCCCACTGTCTTTCTGGCAATTGGAGACATTCCTCAACAAACAGCACCTCAGGAAGGGAATGAAAGGGCAAACAAACCGTGAAACAAATCAATGAGTTCAATTATCTCTCTCTCTCTCAGAAAGGAAACTTTTCATTTTTAAGGCTGTTTCATGAAATCTTTTAATGACGGCCCTGAACGAGGATGCTGGGCACTCTGGCTGCAAACCCAGCTGCCTGGCAGTGCTTTTTTGTTTGTTTTACATGAGACGCAGGTTCCCAGCACAGCCATCCCCCCCACAGACCTGCTCTACTCACCCTTTGCATCGCTGTGACCACGTGGGATGATGGGGCTGGAGGAACTGCTGCCACTTTCCCTGAAGTGTCTCCAGCAAAGAGTGAATTTGGATTTATTAAGATGGTTAGCGACTCCGTGGTTAAGTTATGTGCTCCTCGCTGCTGGTTAAGGCTGCATGCATTTCACAGCAATTTATGGCAACCCAGCTGGTAAGATGACATGGTTGGCAATGACAGTGATGGGTGTTACATTTTAATGAAAGGCAGATGTGCCCCTCAGGTTATCTGATGTAACCACTGTATTCAGGCAGGTTAATAACACAGGCACAGTAAGTGGAGAAATACGCAGGAAATGAAACATCAGTAAATAGTTTCTTGAGGAACCGTGGAAAGAAAGCTGCCTGTTTTACAGTCTTCCCCTGCACCAAACATAACAGAAGGATTCACTCTTCCCAGTGCTGAATTCTGAATTAAAGGTGAGCAGGATGGACAAATGCTGCCCTGGTGCTGCATAGATAAATGTATGTGAGCATCATTCACCTTGAGTAACTGAGCACAAAAAGACCTTTACAGGTGGGGTGACGGAATGAACAAAGTTCTAAGAAACATTTTAAGGCTTTTTTTTTAGTTTTAATCCTTTGTTAGAATGCTTTCTTTTGTGTGAAACAAATAAATACTGCTTTGTACTTAAGTCTACAGCTTGTGTATCACTGCAAGGACGCCGGCACACACACCTGGAAGGGAACAGTTACGGGTGTCCAACTAAATTAGGCCCATGCTCATTAGCACAGTTGGAAACCCAACTGACTTCAACCTGGCTCGGCATGGTTCACCCCCATGAGCTCACTCAGGAGGACGGCAGTTTGCCATCTAGCACATGCAGTCCAGAGAGAATCAAAGACAAACCAAACCAAGCCCAGAGAAGCTTACAGACCCCCACAAATGCATAAAAACCCTTTGAGGTGGGGAAGAATCCCTCATTCAGCTTGAAGTTCATTAGTTAGAGGGAAAGAATGAAGACAGGTTGTATAGCCAGTGATCACAAGTAACCAGAGACCACCTAGTACAAGCCACTGAAAGACTGCTACAAAAGATGGGTAACCCTAAGGCAGCATTTCAGTCAAATTTGCTTTTTGTTCAGAATTCGTTGCTATCAGGCATTTAAAACTCACGAGATTCAATCAGGGAGCGTTCAGGCAGCATCAAGAAGTTGCATCTAAGTGGAAAAAGGGAAGGAGCAGGCCTTCCTTCTGACTGCTGCTTCCTTAGTGTTGATTCTTGCTGCAGTACTGGTTGCCCTTCGCTGCCTGACCAAACTCCATGTGACTCCATTTCCCAACATCTAGAAGAATGGGAGGAGAGGCTGCCAGAGCCAGAAAGCAGTTAATTAGCCTCTGCTATGATCTGCCCCTGCAGAAACACACTAGATAAATGGTAAGGGTTAGTAATATCAGGCTTACAGGATTGTAAATGCATTTGTTTATTTAATGCTTTACATGAATGCTAATGAAGTTATTAACAGGCCTGCGTGTTGTCTATTGTTTTCCTTGGTTTCAGTGCCTGCACCACACTGCCTTATCCCTCCTGCTCCGCGAGCTGCCCAGCATCCTTCTCTTCCAAATCCTGAATTAGTGCTCAGTCTTGGCTCCCAGCTCCTCATGTTTGGGATTATCACTTTCTTACTCAGAGAATTTTAAAAATCACATTCATTAAAACATACTTTAAAAACCTTCAGATAATGAGACCCATTTTCATCATACCAGATATTTTCTGGGGCATACAAAACTGCAATCTCACGTGGTGTTCTTGTCTTTTAACTGAGATCAGAGGATACATAAGTGAGACAATATTTTTAGGTCTCATTAAGTGCTATCTCCAGGATGTGGCCGAACCAGACAGGACAAGCATCGCTGATGTCCAACACAGATGCTTCTCCCCAGGCTGTGCTTCAGCCACAGGCACTGAGGAAAAGGGTTAAAATGGAAATAAAAGATTTACGTCAGGCAGGCAGAAGAAATCCTTGCCAGAAATTTTAAAGCTCCAGCAATGGTGGCAGAGATGGCAGCTGCAGGATTCACCCTGAGCTATGTGAGCACCTGAACCAGCACAGAATCACAAAGGTTGGAAAAGCTGTCTAAGATCACTCAGTCCAACTGTCCACCTACCACCAATATTTCCCCACTAGAACATGTTGCTCAGTACAACATCTAAATGTTTCTTGAACAAAAAAATCAACAGTACCAATGGATAATATGGTGAAAACTGACTGAAAGTACACTTTTAAAGCAACTGTGGATAGGATAACGCCCTTGTTTGTGCAGTAAGGTGGCTTACAGCTGTAGTGTCACAGTAACTTTTTAAGGTAGGGAAGGGATAAGTCACAGTTATGTGCACATTTAATGAGATGCTGAAAAACCTGTCTAATGAGGAAACAGCATATGGATACTTTAATGAAGGTTGTGCCAGACACAGTCGCTGACAGTAACTACGAACACGTTCCTGTTCTTGGAATTCAAACAAAAAAAGAGAATGAAGACAAAGGAGAGCCATGGAAGCTGCTCATGTGGAACAAGGCAGGACACAGGGGAGCAGATCAGCAGCTCCCAGGGCACGCATGGCTTCCCAAAGGGAAAGATGACAAACGCAGAAAGAAGAGACTGTTTTCCAGGACACCGTTTTGGTGGTTGGACCCCTGTAAAGTTTCCTCTCCATCTTTTTCCATTCAACGAGGCAGCACAACTTACACTATGTGACTCATTTTCTCGCCCGCTTTGTTGTTGCGTGGGAGTGGGAAATGCAGCTGGAATCCATCTACTGAGCACGGGGAGAAGAGGGTGAAGTAAATGGCAGCGAGGAAGGCCTATGTGGTAACTGCCCGGCTCAGCGAGACTGCTGCTTTTGTCAGGCCTGCAGGGAATGCAGGTCCTGCTGGCAGAAGATGCTCAGGGTCTCTTCTGCTCAGCAGAACAAAGCAAAATCCTGAGGAGATCTGGCCCCTGCAGGGGCAAGCGAGGATAGACAGGACAGGGCCGACACTGCCCCTGCCTGCCTGCCTCATGGAGACCCACGAACTGAGGAGGCTCCAACCTTATCCATTGGATTGCAGGCCCAGGACAGCTGAGCACCCAGCACACAATCACAGTGCTGTGAGACCCTCTGCAGCAATACTCCATATTTATTTAAAGACTCCCAGCTAAGGATCTCGTGTCAACCCAAGGTTATAGATAACAGAACTGGGTGATGACTAGAATATGCTGGAATACCCTAAGGCTATTTTTTTCTACTTTGGGTTGTTAAATAACACCAGCTTTTAGGCTACACCAGAAAAGGGAACTGAACAGTCTCACTCGAGGTTAAAAAACAAACAAACAAAAACCCTGCGTGGACCTGGGGCACTTCTGTGCCGTCAGAAAGTTACATCAACTAATTACAAGCCTAGCAAGAGACAACACAGTCCAGCTACAGCACTGTGTCCTACAGACCAAACGCTCCATTTCCATGGAGTTCTCAAGAACGCAAACTCAAAAACAAGAAGAAAATCCTCTTTTGCCAGCTTGTGGTTTACGTCCTGATGTCTGCATGTTTCGTGATCCCAGCCAAGAGCAGACTTGCTCTCTCTGAGCACCATGCTTGTTCCCCTTGCCTCAGTCTCTCTACCCAAAAGCAGAGCCTAACAGCAAGGCCGCAAAGCCAGTCTTTCACAAAGGTCTGTGAGTGTTTGATAGTAATGCTGTAATCCTGTCCTCACAGCAAAGCATTGAGATTTTATGGTTCGACTGTAGGCTGAACCCAAAATCTGACCAACCCCCCTCCAAAAAAACCAACGACAAAGAAAAGAAAAAGCTGGTTTGCAGAGAAGCTTTGCAGTCCTGTTTCACACAGAGCTTTGCACCAAGAAACAACCTGGGTGATTCTGTGATTCTGAGAGACTGCAGATCTCAAAAGTATTCTCATTAAACTCCATATCATTGTTACGTAGTGATTGTGCAGAAGGTACAATTAAAACCTTTAATAAAAATCTCAACTTGTAAAACGCACGCAGAGCTTTCTGTGAGCTCCAAGACACTCCATTTTTCTTCCTTTATTTTTAAATGAGTTCTCTTTAACATCCTCCCTGTATTTTCATCTCCCCGCTATCACTGCTCCTGGGTTTCACTGACAGCAATATGACTACAGAGAATTTAAAGAGAAAAGGCTGTAAGACACAGGGCCTATGAAGTTCTCCATCTCCTGTTTTTAGGGAAATCACTTTAAGTACAGCAATAATTCCAGAGACGAGCATTAGAAGTTAATGACTCATCAAAAGAACAGGAAATAGGAAACTTTAAGACCTTAAAGGCACAGCAAAGAGAAGGTATTTCATGTCATGTACAACACAACCGCCCTAACTACAGTATTTCACGCTCAATGGGGGGAAGCAGCATTTGAGGACATCTATCACAGTAATTATGTAATGCTGGAGGGAGCACAACTTTATTTTTTATTCAGTTTGACCCTGAGCACCATCAAAATAGAAGACTACAAACATTTGGGATGTGATATATTGGTACGGTCTCATACTTAAACAAGGAAGGTTTAAAAAAATGGAAGTAAATAATTCACAGGGCAGATTCAATTCTCAGGATATACTGGGAATTACTCCCCTGAAGTCAGAGTTAACTGAGACTTGCCCCAATGTAACAGAAGATTTCGCGTGAATGCTCGAACCTAACTGGAGGCAGAAACAATTCTCGTGATTAAAACTGCTGCTCCTGTCTCAGAGCCCAGCCCAACACTCCCTCATGCACAAAGCCACCTATTTGGAACTTAATTCTACACTGATGCCCAAAGAACAGGTCTGCTGAACAGCGAGCAGGAGTGCCCTTCACCCCCAACAGCCACCCAACACAACTGCCTCCTTCTGTCACTGCATTTTGGCATATCACCCAGAGCCCTCCTCCTGCCCCCAGCTCTGGTGACTCACGCACCCTGCACTCACATGCAGGTAACAGGAGGAGACGTTTGCCTCGCTGCAGCCCTCCTGCCCGCGTTGCAGCATCACCTGCCTCGCCGCTCAGCAATCCCCATCTGTCACCCGGTCTGACTTTGTGCAGATTACTCGAGGATTTATTTTCAAGCAGGACACATGGATGAAAACAGGCGCTACTTTGTCCTCCTGCTCCTGAGCTTCCACCCGTTTGTTTCATTAACTTATGTGCGGTTGTCATGATTCTACACTGTAAGCTCTTCAGGGCAGAGATGGCCTCCATAAGATAAATTCCCACCTCACTGGCCAACCTCACTGGATGAGGTGTGTGACCACTGCAAGAAAGGCAATATTAAGTACAAATACTGAAATGTTGTGAGCCATGTTCACAGAGCCAGGCCTTAAAACATCAGACATCTCCCCTGTGCTGTAAAGCAGGGTCTGCCAGCTCACAGACCACATTTTCATCAGCTGCACTCTCGTCATTTCCTGATTTCGTTTTCATTTAAGTGCAGCCCAGGATTAAAACCAGTCAGCTGGATCTACGTGGTGGAGGCAATCTGCAGTATTGCACCCGTGTTCAATCTTAATGACGCTGCACAAATATGCCCCTCTGTGTCATCCTTTACTACACTGCAAAAGAATATTAATCAGCCTCATCTGTAGATGGAAAACAGTTTCCTGCTTCATATATTGGAAAACATGTTTTTCTGTAGGTCATTAAGAATAATCACTTTGGGATAAATCCTCTAGTAAATGTGCCAACATTCTTCCTCCATTTCTATTTCTGTGCACACACCACTTCCAAAAGATCAGAAAGTTGGAATCTCCCAGAGAATCACACAGGAATGAAAGCAGTGGCAAAGCTGCCTCGACCGACAACCTCAGCCTCCACATCTTCCGCTCTGTGCTGTTTTCTAAGGCTTTTTATTGCAGGATCGGGTGCAGTACCTAAAAGCCTCGCAAGACTATTTAACATTTACTGGTGAAAATGTAGCATTTCTGTGAAATTTGATATTTTCTTTCATCAAAGGCAGGGAGCCTCAACCCACATGTTAACAGTAATGTAACAAGCCTACTGCATGTGCTACAACTGAAGATCCTTTTCCAATTAGAATTCATTTCCACTGGGGAGAGGAGGGGCAGGAGCAAAGAGGTGGCTGTGGAATTTCCTCAGAGCTGGAACTGGACCATTCCAGCTAGGAGCTTCAGCAGCTCAGCTGGGAACCTACACACTTGCTAGGACTCTGCAGAGAAACAGAAGTGAAAGAGCTCGTCAGCAGGGAGCACAGTTTGTACTCAGAAAGCCAAGGAAGTGCACGCGAGAACTTCATTTTCTTCTACGGAGGGTAAAGAAAATCACATCTGTTGTATTAGGGGAAAAATTACCTAATTGTCCTGAAACTTGAGCCTGGGTTTGCTTTCTGGTTCCAGCTCTGGTAGAATCTCCAGATCAAACTCATTAGAGTTTGTTAAAACCAGGTTTGCTGATAGAAATGTGTGGGACAGCAAACAAAATCAGTATCAGGCCTCGAGAGAGGATGTGCCTCTTTAATTGAGAAAGGCAGAGTAATCATTCATTTATTTAACCCAGAGATGATTATAATCTGAAAACCTTGAAATCCTCTTACACAACAACTGTTTTGGCAAGCCCCTCTGTGTTCCAACAAATATTAAACTGTGCTTGCCATTTGTCTAAGGAATCTTGTATTAATAAACATGAAGAAGAACACTTTTACCTCCCACACTCAATGACAGAAGAAAACAAAGACCAGCTGTATTCATCAATGGATCCTTGTTCTGCACATAAAGGCTAATTACATTTTACTTCAAGCCTACACATGGAAAACTTTTCTGCTGCCATCTTGTCAAATTCAGCGTCTGATATTCCAGCTGACAGACTGCAATGACTGCACATAATAAACTCCTTTCTGCCATTAACACCTTCAGCACCCTGCACACGGGCTCTCTCTGCAACGCAGTGCCCGGCTTCTGCCAAAGGGAAGGCTGTCGATTCCCATGAAAGGAGCTGATTTCACTGAAGATTTTAAGTCCAGAATCCCATCCGAGTTGAAGATGCCCTGCCGGCACCGAGCTCAGCTCCTTCCATACCTCCCTCTGCACACGGTGCTTTGAACCGGGGCATTCTGAAACCACCAGCAGAAGACAAACAAACAAGCTGACACAGCGACTTCCAACTTCAAGATCACCACCACCAGCCACTTGGATAAAATCCAGCCTCCTTCATGCTGATACTGAAGACTTCTTTTTCTCTGAAAGCTTTTCACAGTTACGAACAGTTAAAGACAGACTTACTCCAAAACTGACAATCTTCAAAGTACTTCGGGCTTCAAAAAATCGACAATTATCTTTTTTTTCCTGAAGGCATTCCAATTCATCTGCATCAAATAAGTGTCTGTAAAACTAACAATTCTGGCCTAAGATAAAAATCACATGTTTTTAAAACACAGAATTAAAACTGGCAATACAAGTAGCTTTTCAGACTCAGATCAAAAGAGGGTTTCTTTGCAGAGAAGAATCAAACTGTCTTGCACCATTTTTATTGGTGTTTTTTCAACTTCTCCCCCAGCTTTTACAACTCGAACAGACGCCTCAATCTCACTGTCTACATTCAGTTCCCTTTTCATGGCTTTCTAGATTTCCACATCGCAGAACTTGGGCTACAAACACCACGGATGACTGCTGTTACACAAGAACTATTCCTGCCACCAATACCCAAAACAGTGATAAAATATTTCTGCTGTTATTAGTCCACAAGTTTGCTTTCACACTGTTTTAGTTTAGGAGATAAAGTACATGCCTAATGCCTGCTTCTGGATCCTGCTCTGTGATTTCTATGTTACAGACCCAGTCTTCATCATCGTCTGCTACAGATCACAACAGAACTTCTTGCTACTGCAGATCCTACTGATTTGATGTAATTCTCTGTGCATTAGGTAAGAATTGTATTCAAGATCATTAGAAAACATCTGCATGAATCTCCCTGACAAAATGAAATACATTAGAAGTGCAAGCAAACTGTTTGGAGTACATCTTTTGCACAGTGTAAGATAAATCATGCTACTAAGGGAAACAGTATTAAAATCCAGTGCAAACACTGCAAGTAAGAACACTGAAAAGAGTGAGGGATTAAAAGGTTCAGAGCCTACAACCACTGAGCCCTCATGCCTGTTCCTGCAGCAATGACTGCAAGACAGAATCCCAGCAACAGAGCTGCCAAGCCTCAGTTCTGAGCAGAAAGGGAAATAAAGGCAATTTGCAGTAATTTAAGGCTCCACCAGAAACATCATTAGAGTGCATCTCTTAGAGAAGGATGAAATCAACGATGGAAAAAAATGCATTCCATCACCTTATACAGACCTCGGAGGGGACTGGAGTTACAGGGTATAACCAAAATGTGCTTTGAAGATTTCTGTTAATGATGTAGAAGGTATTCCAACCCCCAACACTGATTCTTAACCGCTACGGGCAGAATTTTGTAAGCTCCAAGCTCCCCATGTTCTTCAGCAAGGAACTGGATCCTCCGTGCTCACAGAACCACACACTAAGAAATTAGAACTTGTTGTGAGTTTAAGTGGCCTTGAAAAACCTGATTCTGCCACGTGCCATACCTTATAAGCCAAAACAAAGCCATGGCACTCCTCCCACTAAGCCTGCGCTGAAGTCTCTCCCCACAGCATGGAGGCTGCCAACAGCCTTCTGCTTCCATTCTCTTCTGTACCACAACAGGTGGCACAGCTGGGAGGAAGGGTTTTCCTGTCTATTCACCCATCACCCCCCTACCTGGAAAAGGAGGAGGCAGTGATGCCCTGGCTGTGACACATGCAGCTGGCACAAGGATGTGGCCCCGTCTTCCACACCTTGCTCTTACAGAGGGCACCCCTTGCTTTCCCATCTCATTTCCAGAAGTAGGAAGCACTGTTTGGGCTTAATGCTGGGGTTGCCGCTGCTCGTGAGATTTCCTTTTCATCACAACATTTCCACAAATACAAAGGGTGAAAAGAAAAAACAGCAGAAATCTGCTTTGCGTCTTTTGTTTCTGGAACTGGTCGTTAATAAAAGCAAGGGATAATTGAGTACAGTAGCCATTACGAAGACAAGGATATATACATATTTGAGACTACCTCTCTGTTCTGCTTGAAAAAAGCAACCATCAGCCAAAAATGTCATTCTGTATGGTTTGGGGTGGACTGGGAGAACGATGACTGTTAGCCACAACCAGAAAGACTCAGGGTGCTCATCAATGTAGTGGACACCCCTCAGCACACCCTTCCTCCTCAGCAAGACTGCCAAGGCACAGGAAATATCTTAATTCTGAGAGTGCCCAAGTTCTAAATAAAATATGAGACGTTGAATAAAAGCTGCATAGCAGATGCAGCACCTGAGAATTAAATCAGGAATGCAGCAGCATGTGGCCCAGGGAGAGTGTATTGTTGGGTAGGAAAGCATGAGAATTAATGAACTCTCTACAGGAGACCAAATTATGACAGTGCTTTCAAAAAAACGTGGACTCCTAAACCTCTCCCATCTTGTCCATTTCCAATAGCAGACACCAAATACAAAAAGCAACGATACCCTGAAGGAAGAAATAGGAGGAAAGCAGTGAATTCTTACTTTGCAGTAGTTTCTTCATCGTACTTTGTTTTCAGATCAAACAGTTCTGTTCTGGTTTTCTCCAAGGCTAAAAGGCAAGAACATGAAGCATTACACTGCTGGAACAATAGTGAAAAGCAACAAGACTACTCCATTTTTTTTTAATTCAGCCATAAATAAAGCTCTGTATCTCCCAATGAAAAATTCCTTGCTCCATATTCTCACCTAAGCAAACCAGTACGACCCAGCAGAAATTTATCTCTTCATCTTCCATTTTCTTCTGGTATTACTTCTACATTAGAAAAATTTCCAGCTTCTATTCTGCTTAACAAAGCTAAACATTACTCATTTCTTATTAAGCCAGCTAACCTGCTTATTCATTTGAAATATTTACTGCAATAATTCAGGCAATAACATTTCTTGTGTTCTCGAAGGAAACAAAAACAAACACATCCTGACCTGGAATATTTAAGAGTGCAGAGATGGACAGCAATATTAATGGCAAGCCACAGAACAGGCAAGACAAACTAGGAGATACTGGGCTCATACTGAACCCAGCCCACCACAAACATTTATCACAGATCAGAAACGTGTGAAACCAGAGCAAAACACAATGTGGATGAAAAGCTCCATGGCCTGTTTTCATTGCTGTGACGTTCTGAAGCTGTATGAGCTTTGTGCCTGGCTGTGCCTGCTGTATTTATCAATAGACTGGCTGCAACTCAAGTGCTCATTTAAGGTGTGAAGCCCCAAAGCAGCTCTGATTCACAAAGCACATTGCAGCTCTGCTGGTTCACACTCAGTCCTGACTCAGTGGAGGATCTCTGTCCTCTCCCCTCCAGCCCGAGCATTGGTATAGGTCAGAACAGTGATGCCAAACCTGTTTGCAAAGCTTGAACTTTGTGTTCGGCTTCTTCCAGCTTCGAGGCTGTCGACATCTGTGTCTCCTGCAACTTTCTGTGAACAGAAAAGAAGAGGTGAGAACAGAGCAGGCAATCACGTTAAACAACTCACTTGTATTTTGCAAATTTGGAAGATAAAGTGATTAACTGTCTCCACCGTAATCAGCCAACTGACAACACCACACAGACTACAAGGTGCTTCAGCGGGAAGCTGAAATCATAAATCATGTCACATTGCAATACTGTTCATACTTTGCAGTCCCACTTATTAAGATTTTAGCAGTGTAGCCACCTCATAACATAAGCTGTGAACATTATACAAGAGTTGACTGCTATATAAATGACAACTTCAGAGGAAGGTTTTCTTGAGCATAATTTGTTTTGGAAATGTCACACACATTAAGAAAATTGTCACCAAGCACCCTCTGTTGTACAAAGTTAGTACAAGGAGAATGATACATTTCCATTTTACTGTCATAATGAAGAAATTTCTTGCCATAAGTGATACACTGCATAGATGAGGCAGCTGTTTCATCACAGCTATAATGGATGCCAATTTCTGTAATATTATTTGGCTACTTCAAAAAAAAATCCACATATTTCAAAACAAATTTCACACTGATATTTCCTCTATAACATAATCAGACCTTTAATATGCTCACATTTCTTATGACCACAGGCAATATTTTCTGGTGTGTGTCAGCAATGCACGTTAGCACCATCCCTCCACACAGCCACTACACCCTTTGCTAACAGCTAAACCAAAGGAGTTTTAAAACTCATCTTTAGAAGGGAGTCTGCCCAGCACCTCCCAGGAGACCTTATTTTTGTGACCCTGCTTTTAGGATACTCTGCAGATTTTGGAATTGTGAAATGCCTTATAAAAACACCAGCATCTGACTTGCACTCTCTAGGGTACACACCTTTATTCTCCAGCACGGCTGACCAGGATGGTAACTATCTGTAGTGAGAAACACGCGACAGCTCCCTCCAGCCCAAATGACACACGTGGAGAACTCATCATCTCCCCTGTACATTTCTTTTTTGTTCTTTGCATTCTAAGACCTCTCATTTTGTTTTATATCCACGCACTTCTAAATTGTACTTGCTGAAGTCACTGCTTACATGTTACTTATCAGAGAGCAACCACAGACTGATGACCAGAAAAAGCCTTGTGTTCATAGGTAGATCCTTCCCACTCAGCTCTGAATTTAAGAAATCCATGTGCCAACTAAAAAGCTCACAAACTGACGGGCTCCTACGCTAAGCTGAACATGTTAGCCTCAGTGTTATTGTTCCCTGGGAGAAACAAACTCTCAAGGTAGGGAACTCAGCTTGAAAGAACTTCCTCCTACCACCCTTGGTCTCAACCAGACAGATCTGTCTGCCCACTGACCTCTAAGACTCCAACACTCCTTACTCCTTGCAAAAGATCAGAAATGCATCCAAGATGCTTAAAATAAATTAAAAAACCCAACAATAATGTGAAAACTAAAATGCTTGTTAATTTTAACACGGAATATGCAAGCTATTTTCAAGTTCTAGCTCAGGAACACAGTCCCCTTCTTAGACATGACTGTACGAGCAGGAGTGAAGCACCTCTTGGGCTCAGTGCTCCATCTGAAACACCTCAGGGCTGTACCGACTGCACAACGAAGTCTGACACAGCAAGTGGGCACAGCAGAGTGAATTACACTGCGAGCTAATGGAGAAAGATTAGTGCCACAAAGGACAATGCAGCCAGTGAAGAATAAAAGCAGGTTTGCACTCTTCTGAACATGACACCCCTCCACACAACGCTACTGCCAAGCAACAATCTGTCCTTGTTTTACTCCTACGCTGTCACGATTGTTTTTCTGTGCAAAGTTGAGTATCAGATGATCCTGTGTCAAACACATAAACCACCAGAGTCCCTCAATAAATGACCTGCCTCAGCACACCAAAGAAAGGATCCTGGATGGGAGGAGTAAGCAGAGAAACACATCTCTTATTCTACAGTACCTACAGAGGACACACGCACAACTCACCTCTCCTTCTCCGCGAAATCATTCTGTAGCTTTTGTTCTTTCTCCAGAGCTATGTTCTCAGCTTGGTTCTTCAGGGTCTGCTCATATTCTCGGATCTTCTCTTTAAGTGCTTTTATTGTAACCTCTACAGAAAAACAATAGGGAAAGAATGAGTTTACACGGCTCCACGTGGCTCCGCAACACAAGGCTTTCTTTACCCTGTAGGCTCAGTGTGTTTTAAACTTTAGCTCTTCAACTCTGACACAAAATCAATGGCTATGAGTCCCTTCAGAGACCTTTTACTCCCTAAATGTTAAATTGAACTTTAAGTGTTTATGTTGAGAAGGATCAATGCAGTTTGCTGGAAAGCAGAGAGAAGGCTTCTCCAACATGACTTAAAAAAAAAAAATCAATTCTAAAATATAATATCACCTTATTGACCAGTCTCGAATTAGCTCGCTGCTGAGTACAGATTAATAAAGTCCCAGTGTGGGTTTAAGTATGCATTTATACATGGGACAGTTAATTCACCTAACTGTGCTCATGTAAAAAGAGGCAGTTTTACTATGGTTCATGCACAGATGCAATCTAACACTAATTGAACACATATCTTGGGTACAGCTTTGTTCTGCTCCACAACTGATGACAAACACGGCAGTTAAGATTTAACTGCAGTACTAACAACAGATCAGATGCAACAGACACTCTGGAGCCCCGCATACTCCCGTTACTCAGACTGCCTTGTCATCCTCGTCGGGCTTCAGGCACAAGCACCAACTATTACAGCTCTGTGAGTGCACTTGCAGTCTTTCAGGGAATCTGAAAAACCCTCCTCTCAGATGAAGGAGCTTCCTTGCTCTTGCTGCGCCTGGTGATGGATGAGAGATGAGGCAGAAACCTGGAGAGTCACCATGGAGCTGCTGATGGACAGTGTCATGTGTGCCCTCATCCCTTCCTACGTGAAAGCCCTCTGGTCCCACCCACAGGAAAGGACCGAATCCTTATAGGGGCCATGAGAGGAAAAGCAGGACATTCACCAGAGTATGCTTTGTAACAATAATGGAATTTGGAAAAAGCATCAGAGTGCCAGAAAGTCTTGCAGCTACTAATACACTTCAGTGTACTTACAGAGACATGTGGCGGGTTAAAGGCATCCGCTTATTAGCAGCTGCCATTAACGATGCTTTGGGAGAAATACCTTTGGATATAAAACATTTCTGGTTCTGTAGAAATATGGGAGAAAGACAAACTCTGCTATGAAAAGTAAAGCCTAAGTACTTGGGAAAAAACATCTCAATAATACCACCAAAACCAAGCATAATCCTTTAAAAGCCTGCACTTTCAGACTTGACGGGTGAACTGTCCCAGCAGACAGCAGATACCTGGCGATAAGGCCTGCAGGCTGGGAACTGCACGGAAGGCAGCCGGCCAGAGAGACCACGAGAGCAGAGGGAGAGTGGAGAAGGGACTGCCAGCACACCCACTACTTCTGAATGAAGGAGTGGGATTGTGCTTGCCATGCAAAAATCAGATGAGTCTCATTACTGATTAATAAGCCATGAAAGGGACATGATGCTTTTTTTTTGTAAGGAGCAATGAGAAATGCTTCTGAGATCTGGGAAATGTGAATTCTCTCCTGAATAAGCCAAGGGTGCTCCTTCACACATGCAAAAGGATGCTCGTTCAGACATACAAAGGATGTACTATTTGTGCTGGAGGTATCTCTGCTGCAAGTATTTTCACATCTGAATGTGCAAAAGTATTCAGGTGTCTGAATAAGCACAGAATCAAATAAGCAGCTTCCATTTCAATAATCTCAAGGAAATTACTAGAGTTGCATCTTATCCATTCAGAATGCCTTATTTTAAAAGGAAATAGAGTACTAAAATTAATGCAAAAATGCACAAATATGGGAAAAAGTATTACTTCTGTGACAAAATCTGTTTTTACCTCTAGGCACAGACCAATCCTCTGCTCCAAGGATCTCTGTTCTTGGGCTGTTCCAAGAACTAAGTGCCTCTTTTGCTGTTCAGGTCAGCTGAAGCTTGTTAGCCACTGCCATTTATACCAGTTTTGGAAGAAGTTCTTAAAGGCATTGTACAACTTGCATACAGCCCTCCAAACAAAGAGATTAACTGATCAAAGCACCCTTAGCTAACAACAGGCTTTTCCCTGGATATCTTATTAATGCCTGTTTGAAACAGAGTGTGAAACCACCGCGCTGGCGTCAAACACAGCACAAACACCAGAGTGGCAACACAGAAAGGAAGTCAGCACGCACAGGGGGAAACAAAAACACCCGTTTGTGCACAGCTGCTGCAAGCAACTATGGAGTCTGAGATCTATTCCACTTTCTTGCATGAATCCCTACGTCATGCCTGCGTGTATGGGATGCGCAGCCTCATGAAAACTGCACAGTGAGTTACAATTAGTGTACATTTCCAGTGCAAGACTGCCGGTGTGCAGCATTATGGTTCCCACGTAACACTTTCTGTAGTGCAGCCTGAATCTTTGCAGGCTGGGACCTGTCCTCCCCAAGGGCCATCCCTTCCATGTTAATATCATGTAGGTGCACAGATGCTCCTTCCGTTGAAAATGAGATGCAATAAATCCAACCTGGCTGCTAATGTTGCTTTCAAACGTTACCCATTTGGGTGCAATGGCTCCATAGCCTAAGAAAGCTTCAACGTCTCCAAATGTGTAGAAAAACCCCTCTTCTATGATCCAGAACTTAGTACTGGCTATGAAAACGACAAGCCCCACGTACAGGGAAGCAGGCATACAACCAAGCAAAATTTGTTTCCTGGTGCAGGAAACATGCTCTTCTGAGATACAAGAAAACTCGAACAGTCCTACAGACAAAAGGCTCTAAATCTAATTGAGATTTTCACGTATGTCCATTTACTCCAGTCTCATGAAAACTTAATTAAACATAATTAGCTTGTTTACATTGTTCCACGCTGTTCTTTGCACAGTTCGTACAGTAAACGTAAAGTATGCATGCTGAATGTACTCCAGCAGCATAATTCAGTCACATGAGGAAAAACAGAGTAAAATTTCCATTTGTACAAGTCCTTATGAAATAGTGGGGTTTTTTTGTGCATGGCTGCGTAAGACGTGTTCTATGTGCACCCACGCGCCCATTCAGCTCGACGGCAGCAGCAGCACAGCCTACATGTAACTTCAGCTGGTGGACTCACTTCCAGGCAGCGCTGGAGGAGGCTACAATGCAGCAGCAGCCTCATTCTCTGATGTGGTGATACAGAAACCTTTCAAGAAATCCAGAGAGTGTAACCCAAAGCCACACATGCACAAATGCAGAAGTGGCAACAATACATTACTATACTTTCTTTACTGAATTTCAATGCTACTGTCAACTCTGCCCATAAGAAATAAAACTGTATTTAATCTGTCTTTAAACGTCAGTATGCATTAAAAGCTGATAAATGAATACATTTGCAACCTACCCTGATTTTTCACCTCGGCAAATTCTTTGTTGTATTCCTCTAGAGTTTCCCTAAGTTTCTGGTTCTCTGTTTCAATATCGTGCATACGTTGAACCTTCAGCTGAAGCTGCTGTCCTAAATCCAAAGCTGGAACTGGATCTGAAAAAGAAACGGTAAAGTAAAACATAAGGTAACAGTAACACTTCTGCCACTCCAGCAGCTCAGAGCACAAGTAGCCTTTTGTCTCTACTGATACCCAGTGACAAGTTTTGGTTACTTTTCCCGTACATTCCATAACCTACATAATTAAAAACAATAGGGATAGTTAACTTTATCTCGGCTACCCTTTAGATTGGGGCGTGCCTTCCTCACTGGGGCATTTACCCACAGGGCAGTCTGCCCTGGGTGCAGACACCCACAATGCAACAGCACATGACAGCCTAAAGTCATCTATTTTTCTCTTCAAAATGAGAAGTTTGAGGGAGAACAGCAATCCAGACAATACCATCCACGGACAGCTGGTGTCCTTTAAATACCTTCGCTTTTGCAGGAGTGAATTTCTCAGGAAAACTCTGCCCTCCTGCACAGCTGAGCACTAAAAGGTTATTTGATTAGAGAGATGCAAGCTGTATTTTCTCAGAGCGACAGATCAATAATAATTGTGTGAATTTAATACCATAAATCCTGGATTTTGTGACCCGCGTTCCCCATTCTTCTTATACTTCTAATCGAATAAACATTAGAAATTATTTCATAAGTTCTTGTAATAGTCATTCTCTATGCCAGTTCCCTTCCCAAGGACACACCTGACACGTACACGTGGGGTTCATTCTGGGATTTCTTCCCCATCAGGATAGGAAAACGCTGGAGTCCAGCGGACTTATAAAAGATTATTGAATACATTTCTGTTATGGGCGCCAGCATCTCTTGTGGAATGGCTGCAAAGATTTAGTCTCCTGTCGAGGAATGCTAAACACCAAACTCAGCGGATCAACAACAGTATATGTTAGGGAGTTCACTTAATTTTCAACCACCACAGTCATTAATTTTTCAGACCACCCTCAGTCTCTGGAAACACATAATAAGTCTATTGTACCTCTGTTAACACATTAAGCATGAGCCTGTGTGTTTTTTCAATATGCCAGCATTGTTTCATAGTTTATAAAAGAATAGTACTGGGTTATGTTGAGCTCAGAGACATCGTAAGTAGCAGTCTGCTGCATTTTGTTACTTCAGTTCTTCAACAGCTCATGGCATTACCCCGTTCATAATACAAAATCTAGGTTGCTTGTCATCTGTTCTCTGTACATACATAGTTTATGACTACATCGCTTTTTCATTTATGCTTTTTAGGCCAAATACTTTTCGTTATTATTATCTGCATTAAAATATTTATAATAAATCAAACTTAAAATGTTATTGTGGCAGAGACGGGGGGGAACAGGTAAGGAATTACACACCAAGTTTCAGTCACAGCAGTAGCACGAGTTACAGTCCCTACAACGCTGCCGCGCGGCCCCATTGAGGCGCGGGCTGTCACAACATGCCCTTCTCCCACGGAGGTCTGCGACCCTTCGCGGGACCAACCGCTCCGTCAGCGCCGTGCTGCAGGGCCAGGCCTGGGCAGCGGGGATCTGAGTGCTGCTTATGGCATCTCTACAACATAGCATTACAACGCCACAAGGAAAGAGAGTGAACTTTACTAAACTGGGAGTGCAATTTTACCACCCCCTTCTTTCGTTTTGTTTTTACTAAGCCCGCTGTAAGAACACCGGGCACCACAGATGATTTTGCTCCAAATGCACGTGGCTTCTTCCTTTTAAATCAGACAAAAATAACACGGGTATCATGAAGTGAATAATGACAAACCTTTAGTCAAATCTGAGGTCCCTGAGCAGCTTTATGCACAAAATGAAAATGCTCATGATCTCATAATTATTCATCAGGACATGTATATTTAATTTAGCTCTATTAAAGGTTAATGTTCAAGTGGCAAAACAGTGGCAGAACAAACAAAATGTAAAAACAGTCTCTGTGCATTAAACTTCAAACTTTACCAGAGCCCGTTTGAATGACTGATGGCCTGCAGCCACTAAATACTGAGAAGGACACGGCTCGAGCACCTCTTAGCCTTAATTTTTATCACTGCATGGCAATAAGATGACCGAGACACTGTGACCAGAGACACGATTAATTCAGTTCTCACGACAAGCCTTAACGTGCTCTTTAATTTAAAAAAAACCCCACACCTAAAAGGCCATGATTTCTGAAGTATTTATGAACACCAATTAATACGAAACAAGCATAAACCCTATTTGCATGGTGTGGATTTAAAAATAAATAAAAATACTCCGCTTTTCCCAATGCGTGCATGCATGAAGAAGCATACCTTTGTATATTAACCAGGCTTACAAAGTGTGTTTCATGTCATTTAACAGGAGGTCACTGAATTTTTAAACAAGCAATGGACCAAAACTTTCGATTCATTACACAAACAACAGGCACACGTTTCAGATGAATCAAATGCCACTAGCTTATAAGCAGCAACAAAGACTGAAATGCCTTTTCTGTAACTGCTAAAAGAGTAAAATCATCTCAATTAACACTTAAATGTAGAAAACTCATTGTAAGTTATTCTCCTTGTTCGGCTTTTATCTGGCTTGCAGAAGTTCAGGATCTCTGCATGGCACCAGATAAATAAGAAATGAGAAGAAAGACAGAAAGAATCAGCTCATCTAAAACTTAAAGCCCTCAGCGTGATTGTTATTGCCCAGCAGTATGATGTCTGTTTTTATACTGAGTTCTGTACACATTTCTATCTTTTCCTGCTCTGTTCTGCTCTCCTAAGCCACTTGTTGCACCCTATCCCCATAGAGATGCCCTCTGCACCGTGTGTGCATATAGAGCCCCGCACACCCAGACCTGATCCCCTATGAGCTGTGGGTGTCCCTGCTCGTGGCAGGGGCTTTGGACCTGATGGCCTTTAAGGGCCCCTTCCAACTGTAACTATTCTGTGACTCTATGAGGTTTCCCCACACTACCACAGCAATACTGCATTTTATTACCAGCACTGCTGTTTTTGCTTCCCCAAAGACCTCACTGAGCAGCCCAGAGGAGCTGAGCGGACACGGCCCAGCTAATGAAAATGTGTGCAAACAAAAATGGCAACATTACATAGAAGTTAATATTGTCCATCAAACAAGCAGGATGCAAAGCAGCAGCAGCACCACTTCCAGACGATCCTCATGCCATACATATGCCCTGACAATAAACCATTTTTGAACAACAGTGCAAGAGACCAAATTATCAGTGCTGCTGCTTCTGCACGTAAACAAAGCGCCTTTTTCGAAGCAACTTAAAGACAAATCCTGATGAAACACTGCTTTACATTATGAGCTGGATGGAGGCAGCACCTCACACCTGCAGCCTCAAACCAGGAGGCAAGCCGGGTCTATCAGCAGCCAACACCACTTCCAAATAGAGTTTTGCTCATAAAAACCAAACCCTCGCTCAGTGCCGAGCAGTACAAAGACAGTGCTCAGTGACAGAGCAGGGCCCACTACCCTCCCCAGGCACACCAAGGCCAAGCACTGACATCACACTGCTCACGTTGCGCCGGGGCACTCTGGGCTAATGTAATCATACGATTACATAATTAACCCAGCTGTCTCATTAAGAAAATCAACTGGAATTCAGGGCATAATTAGTCATACAGCAATTAGCATGCTGATGAGCAACTGATGAAAAGCTGTCTCGATATGGAGTATGCTGGGACCACCCTCGTTATTTAAGGAGAGGAGGGGAAAAGCTCCGGAACGTAACGCTGTGTTGGAGGCCGGCGTTCGGTGGCGTTTCGGAAGGTGGAAGCTCAAAAGTTACCCGAACAGCGCGCGCTGCTCGGAGCTGTCAGCTGAGGGAGGGAAAAAAAAACGCTGTCAGTGCTTAAACACAGAGAGAGAGACAAGAGCGCGCGGTGCCCGCAGCCCGGCGGGACGCTGGGGCCGCCCTCACTCAGCCCTTCCCGGCAGCCCCGGGCGACGGGGGGCGAGCGGCAAGGCCCGGCGTGGAGCGATCGGAGCGGGACGGGACGCGCCTGAGGCGGCACTGTGCGCGGGAACGGCCGCGCTCCCTGAGGCGCTGAGGCGCTGCGCGGAGGCAGCGGCGGCAAGCAGTACAAAGTCGCAATTCGCTGTTTTAAAAAAGCACCCGAACCCTTTGTGGAAGTGCGGTGCCTGCGGGCCTGCTTTGTTTGTTTACAACGTGGGAAGAGCCACGCAGTAATCTGTTCATATCTTAAGATGGAGCTCCTTTCCAAAACAAAGGGCTCCACGCTCCCTACTCACCAAGAATTCAAGTTATGAAACAGTGCCAAACTTCGGGGGCAATTAATATTTCATTCCACCGTAATGCGTTTCCGAAGGTTTGGGTCTAAAAATAACCCGTTTCACAAAGAGCGTGGTTTTGTTGCCCAAACCGTGGTGTAAGGAAGGCTTCCTCTGGTCCCTCACAAACACCCACACAAAGCTATAAGGGAGAGGAGAAAAACAACTCCTCCTCAGCACGGTGTTATTAACGCAATTTTAACTCTGTTTTTGTTGATTATTTTTAAAGCCTGGCGGTGCCACGGTGCTTTTGCCACAATGCTGAAGTTTCTGGGTTTCCTGAAGGCACCGCTCCGGGTCCCGCGCTTCCTCGGGAGATTGTATCTGAAAATAACCTGAGAGCCTGCTTTGGAAAAAATAGTAATTACACTGTAGCTTTTGAATATTCAAACACCTCACAGCATACTTAATTAATTCATTAATTATTCCCCAGAAATTTCAGGGGTAAATTGATATAGCCTAGAGAGACTGAGACAAAGATTTCGCGGAATAAATGATAACTTTGCTCCCGTTCCCCCCTGACTCCGGCAGCCCAGGGACAGAGGAGCTACAGCCGTGATTTCACTTGGAACAAAGCTCATCATCTCTCCAGCTCCTCACTTCATAAAGAATATGAAAAGGTTCTTCCTTCTATCAAGAATGAAACACATTTTCTTACTCCCCCACCCCACAGCACCGGGATCTATCTACTCCTCTTATTTTTCCCATTTTTCACGGCATTCTCCTCACCCTGCTGTCCTTGGAGCATTCCATGAGGGCTCCACCAGCAATTCCCAGTGCCCATTTCCCTCACCAGTGAGAAAGCAAGCACCAAATTCTGCCAAGCCCCCAAAACAGCAAGGCAGAATTTTTCCAGTTCTGATGCAGCCCCTTCGAATAGGGATGACAAAACCACAGCACAACAGGCTCTGCTCCCTGTTAATCACAATAAAGTGGCAGTGACAACACTCTGATGCCCACAGGGTCATGTGAAATGGTGTGAGATGCAATAGGGCCATTTTGGCCACAATCCCATGGATCCCTTTGCCATTATGTGGCTCTTAGATTTGTGGGCTGTTATTTCAAAACATCCTCTTTCTGGTGAGCAACAACAGAACTCAAGCGAATGGCATGGAGCTGCGTCAGGGGAGTGTCAGGTTGGGCATCAGGAAGAGGCGTTGCACCAGGGTAGGTGGTGGGCATGGGACTGGCTCCCCAGGGCAGCGGGTACGGCCCGGAGCTGCTGGCATCCAAGAAGTGTCTGGATAACACTCAGACATATGGTCTGATTTTTGGATGGTTGTGTGGAGCCACGAGTTGGACTCGATCCTTATGAGTCCCTCCCATCTTGAGATGTTCAGCATGGCAACCTGCTGGAGGGACGCTCTGGCCTTGCACCAGGCCGTGAGACGCATCTCTATCCCAGTAACCAAAAGAGTCAAACAAGGCAGTGTAAATGATTGATTCCTTAATGAATTGTGTTTCAGTTCCCTTTATTTTCAAAGAAGGAACCAAAATTAATCCACGGAGAAGTTTTTAATATTCAAAGTGGGTACGCATAATAGGTGATACAAGATTTTATGGCACTATAATATGCCAGCTAAAAAAGGAGCTAGTGAGTTATAAGAGAAACCACTGCAACTGAAAATGCTCCAGTTTGTCATTAATATTCTTGTAATGGCTGAAGACATTGGAATTTACTGCTTGCACACTGAGCTCAATACAAAGCAAAGGGCATTTACAGAAAATCACTCATATGCTGAAAGTTTCGTTCCTTCTGTTTTGAGATTATAAAAAAGAACCCTCCATTGTGTTTGAAAGCTCTGTATATACTCAGAGGGGTTTGTTCTGATTCCATTTCACATTCCTGCAATTGAGGAAGGGAAAGTCTGATATTCCCCATCACACATGCACCCACACACTGCCTCTTCTGCTCTGAACATGCAGCCCTGCTCCAGCTTCCAGGGTTAGGGCTGTCCTAACCCCAGTCTCTAAAGCAGGAGTTTGCACAGGGTGCTGCAGCAGCACCTCCAGGCGCAGGTGCCCATCGCTGCAGGGCTCTCCTGTGCCCGTTCACTGCATCCTTACTCTTATCTGCACCTCCCCTCTTCCTTCCGTGCCTCCAGCCTACCAGCTAAAATAGGGCTTGACAACCACACAATAAATTTTTCAAAGTGCATGCTTTAGGGATATTTCTTCCTTAGAATATTTATTCCAGCTTTTACAAAGGAATTTATCCAATTATTAATTCAATGAGGAAATATGGATGAAAAAAGTATGTGATCAGACAAGCCCAATTGGAAGCCGCATATTCAAGTATCAAAGCTATTTTTAGTTATTGTGACACGTCTCAATAAATGGATAAAGTGAACGAGTATGAAGACCAGCAGTGGCCAGGACGTTGTGCCTCATCAGAAAATAACCACGTGCCCCATCAGTGTGCCCTACCAGCACACCCTCAGCCAGCACAGACCCCAAATGGTATCTTATGCTGCGTTCCCGAGAGGCATGGCACAGAACTGTGACCCCAGAGGGGAGGAGGCTGAAGTGATTACAGGCTGCTTCCATGTTCCTCAGCGCTGGAAATTAAGGTAGCAGTCACTGACCCCAGCAAACCGCCGCTCCGGATCTCCCCACGCAGCTCTTCACCCCCACCTCAGGCATTCTTTTGTGCCGAGGTTTGCAGAACAGTTTGTGGGAAAATCACCAATGCCTGCTTTCCCTCATTTTTTATTCTATAGACTTCTCTTCCAGCCAAAACTGGGGCATTTTAAATATGTTTATATAAGTCTCCCTCTTTTTTTTTTTAACCTGGCCCGAACATGCTGGCGAAGCATCAAAGTGTCTGCCTTCAGATGGGGTGCAGTCACACGCTACATCACTACCTGCAGCCGCATGGGTTCACTAATTTTCACTCTTTCAAGTGTTAACTACGTCCAATTTTCTGCTTAATTTTATCAGATTTTCAAGTGCGTTTAGAAAGACACCCTACTGCTCTCTCCGAGGTGGTGTATGCACTGCTGCTGCTGTCCTTGAATAAGTTCATTTTGCTTCCTTTCCTCCTAGGACTACTCACTGTCACGCTGATTTGTTTTCTCTCTAACGTCGAGCAAAAGCACTCGTTATGAATATTCATTTCCATTGCAAAGTTAGGGACAGCAAAAATACCAACAGCCCTTTCATTTTACGCTTCTAGCTCCAATTTTATTTACGTATCATTCATTTGAGAAAGGGTGATCATTTTGACACCTATCACTGTTTATCAAACCTGGAACTGCTTAGGATTTTTCACATCACGTGTACCGAGAGCAGACATTCCTCAGCACTGCTCACTGTGATCAGTCGTGATACACCACAAACTCGTGTTACAGCCTGATACTGCTCTCTTAGAGTTTCTGAAACAATTAACCATTAGCCGAATGAAAAGGACTCTGAGAATTAACTTTTGCATGCCATGTTTTGAGCATGAATTTCCTGAATTGTATTCGCTCAGCTCTCCTCTACAGGCACAAAGGCTCTGCGTGCTTGGCTTTTAACTTCAGCACGCTGTGCAGCCTTCTGGTCATCTGGGTGCAAACAGTCTGTGCAGACCTTCCCCTATCAGCACTGGTATTAACCTTTACGCCTCCTGCTTAACATTACGTTCTACAAAACAATCCAAACAAGTCACATAACGTCCAAGAATACGACGACTTCATACACATTCATCACCTCCAACATAAGTAAGAGATAACTTTTCTGAGAAGAAATCTAACCTGTTTTTTTCTCATGTCACCTTTAATCACAGAACACTGATTGAGTGAGCGTTTAAATGGCAGTCTTCTCACAGCCCAAGCAGCAGAGCAAGTGGCTAAATGGTAAATGATCACAAGCAAATGGAGCTGGGAACTGTGTTCCTTGGTAAAGGAATGGAGCTTTCCTCATGGGTGAGAAACAGATTTCTGCCTGTAGAAGTAATTCACTAACATTTACTTTAATTGATTACTTATTTTAAAAGAAGTTCCTCCTCAGGTAAATCACCCCTTGGAAAAGAAAGCCCTGTGCCTGGCAGTGTGAAATCTGCAAGGCTGTGACTCCTGCAAACACTGCGTCCCTCCCTCCGGCCCCCTGCAGGGCCCGGCTCTGGGCACACGATTTATGGCAGCCGGGAGCAAGGGAAAGACTAAATTTCCACTCCAGCCATCTCTCATGGTTACTGCTTTTTATTGTTTTGACAGGTCGCATTAAAAAAATTGTATGTTTCTTCTTTCTACCCTCTATTTTGTTTTATGCTGTCCTTTAGCAGGGGCTCCTCTGAGCTAAAATGCACATTATGTAGCACCAAACTGATGGCGAATCTGATCACAGCAGACCTGTGAAGAGTCTCCAATAAAAACACACACCCTTTTACGCTGCAGGAGACATTTCATTTAGTTCCTTCTTGATGACATTCAGACATTCAAGCAGAAATGTGCACCGTTTACAGTTCAGCCCTAAACAGCTGCACGGTCCCACCAAACTGAGAGCAAGCCTGTGCTAACCTACCCTGCCTCTCAGAACATGCAAATGCTGACAAACCTCTACCTGATTCCTTGCTGTACCCTGGTAGGGTGTAACGAGGTGTGGGACAGTGGAGGTGTGGGAGGCTGAGGGCTGAGTGTGGGACCTGAGCACAGCAGCACCCGAGTGAGCTTTCCGCAGGCGCAGGGAGCAGCAGGAGCAGGCAGACACAGGTACTGCTCTGACAGCTTCGGGCAGTGCTGCAAAGTCTGCACCATCGGCTGCTCCGGGGAGTGATTGATGGCACCCAAATTCAGTTTAATTGATGCCACAGCAAGACAGAGGATTTTCTGTTTAAAGGCAGAAGTTGTTTCTTTTTGTCTACGCAGCAGCCATTCGTAACGGGAGTATTACTGAAAGCCAAGAAAATGAAAGTCTGGCATTGTGCAGTAATTGCACAGCAATAAAGAGACAGCATAAAGTGAAATTCAAGCAGTTTATGCAGATACTGCTGTCTGGCATTCACTCTGGTCTCTCTTTTAACCTTTACTTGAAAATCACAGTCAGGTTTAGTTCAGGAAGAGAAAAATAAACACTGTAAGTATTGAACACAATTTTTAAAAGAAAAACACTGAATTTTTAATATCGTTCACACTTAATATTTTTTCTGTTAAAGCTTCAGAAAGAGTGAATTAGGAATGTGCTGCAAGGGAACACTGCTCCTCCAAACACTCACAAAACTGGGCTCCAGTTTCACTTTCGGTGTTTGCAAGATTAAGACCCCGAAAGGCAAGGGCCTAACGTAACACACTTGTTCTATAAAACGAGGAGGAAGGCAATCCTGCACAGATGGCAGAAAGCTTCCTCAAAACACAAACTCAACCTCCCTTCACCTCACAATAAATACATCCACAGTACTTTTAAAGGTAAGTTGTGACAACCTTGCTGATTAGCGCAATTCATGTGGCAGCATTCACTTTTCTCTAGCTCTCTACTGCATACTGAAAGTAAGGCAATTAAATGAGAAAATTAATTCCATTAATTAAAAATGTTCAGTCTCAAGCATACAGAGTGATCTGAGTGAGAATTACAGCTGTATAAATGCACATAAAGCAAAGTGTTTGCTGTCATACGTGCTTCCCTTTAGGATGGACACGTTTTGCAGCACCAACCAATGGTAATTCTATTTTAACAGTAGCATAAAATTGGAGAGCCGTGGAAAGGTTTATTTTATCTCTTAAAGAGAAACCCACTTGATGTATGTAGAAAAATGCACACAACACCACTTTTCCCACAAATCCTTCACCTGGAGAGCCTGAGTGAAAACTCTGCTCCAAGTCAGGAAAGAAAATCATTAAACTTAGCCGAATCCATAAAGCACCATAGCTGGAGTTTCAATACAGATCACTGTGTACTAAAATTAAAATAGAAGCCCTTTTTAATTATATAAAGTGTGCACGTTATTACTGAAGAGAGGAATACAAGCTTTCCTCAAGAACCATAAAATTGGCTGCTGGGAATTAAACTTCAGCTGCAATTATTATATGGTCCTATAAAGGATATTGAACGTTGGATAAAATTGCGCCCTTGTCATGTAACAGTGATGCTTAACGCCAAACAACCACTGCGGCATTCCAGCCATAGCTTTCTCAGAACATCACAGCTCCCTCCTCACACTGAAAAGAAAACACCGCAGGATTTCAGAGCGAAACCTCTACCTAAATGTCTGAAATACCACACGGACAGGTCTGAAGATATATAAGCCACGCAGAGGCAGAACAGCACATGCGATAAATTAATGCTGATGTCTTCTGTACAGGAAAGCCCTCCACGAAGACCTGCCCAGTGTGGAAGGCTATCTGTACTGCGCCGAGTGCCTCGCTCAGCCCCACCGCGTCGTGACCATTTCAGTGCTGTACATTCCTAACGGCTGCTTTCCTTCTTGTTCTATTATTTGTTGTAAATACTGAGTACTGGCTGTGCTTCCGCACAGCTACAGGAGACTGGTCAGACTTCTGCAGAACCTGGAATGTGCTTCTGACGGCACTGGCATGCTCCGAGACCCACGGATGTAACGTGGAACGAAGACCTGCAGATACTTCTAATCCCACAGACTCCAGCTCTCTCACAACTTAGCCAGGCCAAAATGTTTACATGGAGTCAGAATATCAAAGAAATACTTCTCTGACACTTAACATAAGGCATGTGCAGGGGAAGGCTGGACAAAGGGCTGTGACTGTCTACAACGTGGTGCAAATTTTGCTCTTGCAAGTGGAGGAGAACGTTCCTTTTCTGTAAAGCCATCTCCCATCACAGCATGGGAGGTATGTCCTACCTACTCCACCAGGCTTTAGCCTGACTCTGCTATTCCAATTCCAGCACCTGTGGTGATGCAAGGCTTCAGAAAAAAAACCCTCTGCGTGAGAGCATCTGAAGGCTCCCATGGAATTCTGGTGGTGAAAAATACCCAAAGCACCAGACACCAGATTGGCTTCCCAAATTATAGCAGGAAACAAGCACCATGGGCCGGGCTGGGATGGAGAGGGAAGGGCAGTCGTGGTCTGGGACAAGCACTGTAAGCCCCTGCATCGCTCCTGCGATGCCCTTTGGAAGTACACACATTGCCTCTCGGTGGGTTTTTGAAATGTTTTTAACTGTGAAGCCTAATAAATGAATTGTTCAGAATCACACAATGTTTTAATAATAAAAATTGACTCATACAAACATTGAGAAGTCAAGTCAATGAACAGTTTCAAGAGAAGCCATGAAATGAGCCTTACTTAGTTTCTTCCATTAGAAAGAATGCTGGAGCGTTTGGTTTCAGAATCAAAACATAACTCATGTTTAACTCAGCAAAGGGAGAACAAACAGCCAGCCATTCACACCAAAATACGCCGTAAGATCTTCAGAATAAGGAATTCATTCTCTTACCTGGGACATCAATTAATCTCTTATAAACATTCAAGAAGGCTGCCTCTGCTTCTTTGCTTCTTTTACCCAATGCGTCAATCTGAGGGGGTGAGGAGAAAGAAGGTGTTAAGGCTTGGTCCAATACAACTCGTGTACCCAGAGCTATAAGAATAAACGAAAACATAATACATAAAGAGGGAACTTAATCTCCTGTGTACAGCTCCTACAGCCTTGTAAGTTATTTCTTCTATGTTTGTACTGAATGTAATTTGAAGTCCTGCTTCAGCACAACAGCAATCGATATCTTTAAGAACACTGCTGCCTGCTGTGATTCTTCACTTTAAATCTTAATACAAAGAGAGCAAGCCGGGCTCGGGCCGGACAGGCGTCCTCCTCAGTAACTTTCTTTTACTGCTAATTAAGATGTAACACAGCGAATGGGATCTGTGTGCACTTCTGATGTCACGCTCTGCTTTCATTGCAGGAAGCATATTTTTCTATTATTTCCACTAAGCCTGTGAGAAGATGAAAAGATGCACTTTTGGGCACCCTCTGCTACTGAACACTAAGCAGCTCTAAATCTTTTCCATGCAAAGACCCACGGAGACCTAGCTGCCCTGCGCTGCGGAGCTGAAGGCAGGCTGCTCTGGCTTCGTGTCTGTTCTTACTTTGTGTTAATTCATGCAGTGCTCATTTAGGAAGCTGCCTGCTCAGGTAAGGGAGAACAACTACCTCCCACCATCTATTATTTTCTCTAAACTTGTATTTTCCTCCAAAATTTCACTGCGGAAGGAAGGGCAGCTTTGTAGCTCTGACAATAAAGTATTCATTCCACAGCAACTTTTGGGGTTTTTTTTTGCAAACTTTTTCTTCATGTTAAAATTTTTCTTTAACTGGAAAATGGAGGACTTACAATGACTAAATACTGACAGAAACTACCCAAACCAAGACCAGTTCTGCTGGATTGCTGCTCCAAAGCAGAGACAGAAAGGGAAGCAGAGAGCCTGGCAGCTCTTTCCAGCAGCTTACTCAAATCAGGAAACTAAAAGCACGGAGATTATCGTTCCCATATTTTAATAAAAAGCAAGGAAGGATCTGAAGAACTACAGATACAAAGGCCTGATACCAATTCTCCTGCATATCTGAAAAGCATCTAATGTTATGAAGCCGTTTAAAGGTGCGTACGTCAACATGTACTAAAAAAGGAAGGTCTTGTCTGAAAAACGTCCTTGAATTCTTTAACCACTTATTGATTCGGCAGATAAGGCAGAAACAATGGACAGAGTTTACTGTCTCTGTGCTTCAGGAAAGTGTTTTATTGTGGTATTTTGCTGTGCGTGCTGCCAGCCCGACGCGCCGCCGGGAAGCAGAGGTGCCAGCAGAGGAGACACGGCACGGAGCTGCCGTCCTCGGTGCCACGGCTGTGCTGCGGGAATGGAGTGGGCAGGGGAAGGGGCTGGGGGATGGTCAGAGTAATGGAGGCAGGGAGCACGGGAGCAGAGCGTGGGACCTGCACGTGACGGCTGTAGATTAGTCTTATGGCTGAGAGTGACCTGCAGGGATCACTGCGGAGGGGATTAAGGGCAGAAAACTGAACTGTCAGGACAACTGTGGAAATTGCATGGGAGCGTGAGGTATAAAACCCTCAAGAAGCACCGCCTGTGCTTCCAGAGCTCACCAAGAAAGGCTGCAGGAGGCACCAGAACCGCAGAGGGCATCTGATGTGACGTGCCGAGGAGCAAGGGATTGGTGCTGGTGAATAACCCATTTATTAATTTCAATCCAAGCAATCACAGATGGACCGATGCTCATTAGGGAATGAGAACATAAGCAACTCAGGGCATTCTTCACACGCAGAGTATTTGAAATGAGAATATGGAACCAAGTGCCAACGCTGGAAAAGCACCGGGTAGCACAAATCCGTGCCTGAGAATCAGATGGGAGAGGGGGGGCAGCCACCAGAAAGGCTTCGGAGATATTTGCTGGGTGCACAAAGACAGACTTCGAAGGCCAGAGCACCATATGTCAGACTTCGGGACCTCTGCGTTCCCACATGCGATTTTCCCTCGCTGCTGCTCAGCACAGTGCAGCCAAATTTAAATGACTATTATTATATACAATTAGCATTGCAGAACGGATTCTGTACTGTATTCTGAAAAACTCATTTTTCCCCTTCTAGGAAGAGCGAAGCATTCGGAGTAAATGCACTTCCATTCCTACGAAATAACCGAATGGGTCTGTTTTCCTATTGCAGCTTCTTACATTTTAATAAAGGGCATTTGTACTTATGTTCTCCTTGAATATTACACTTGGTTTATTCACTCCTCGCCAGTTACACCGTGATTGAAGTATAAAGCAGAACTGAAACAACATATTCCGAGGAGATCAGAGACTTTCTGACGGAAGCAGTCTGTAAATCACAGGAACTTTCACACCTTTTCTTTTTTCCTCCCGAAATTCAGAACCAGAACTCCAAACAATCCCACCAGGCAGAAAGCTTTCATTTATTGTTTTTTTAAAGTAGTTAAAGTGAGCGAAGCTGCCTGGTTTAAAGTTCTATTAAAAATGAGCTCTGCAACTACTATCTTAAAGAAAGCTCTATGACAACTTTAACTAGAATAACAAACGAATTACATATGTCAGCATCCAGCTGCGTAAGGAGATATGGGACGAGAAGGTCATCAAAATAGCAAGATATAAATAAAGTCCAGTGACAAAGGAAGCGGAGCACTGAAATGACATGGAAATAAGTGCTTGGAAGCTCACTGAAACCTTTTCAAATTGAGTAAAATCGGTTCGGGAGCCAACAGAGATCACACTCCAACAGTTGAAGTATATTAGAAAACTCTTCCTGAACACTTTTATTTGACTCTGAAAACTTGAGGGACCCAGAAAGAAGTCAACTTATAATTACACCAGTGCAGTCTTGACACGAGCTAAGCTCCACATCTTAATTTATCTGAACCAGGCCCCATTATGTCTTCTGTGACTAGAAAGAAACAACAGTGACCTCTGTATTCCCTACCACCCCCATAAACATATGTTCACTTTTAAGTTCTGGCATACTATTTGTCTTGATAATACCACTGGAGCTACATGGAGATAACAGAAATGAGACGTGAGGAATCCTCCCTCCTTCGCACACCCTTCATCTTCACAACCTCCCCAGGGCCCTGTGGGGAGGAGCGCGGTGAGACGCCACGCTGGGCGCAGCTCTCCCTCCACCAACCATTTTTCCAGGTCAAGTGCTGTCTGGAGTTGCTGCTCAGGCACTGAGCTGCTCCCAGAGCTGCAGGACGCCGCAGTGATCTGCGTGCGGCACAAAGAGCTTGCATGTCCGTATCGATTCCCAAACACAACACCATGCCAAACATGAATGTTGTAGGGCCAGCTCTTATCATCGCTGCTCTTCAGTTGCAATTCTCACTCTCATTAACAACCTTAATATAAAAGATACCAACTTTTACTGTCCAGTCTGGAACCAAAGTAGCAAGTAAAAATAATCAACTTAAACCAAAATTTATATTGCTGCTGTAATTTTAAACTGAATAGGTGCCTTTACTCACAGAATCATAAAGATATGAAAAGACCACTAACGTCATCAAGTCCAACCATCAGCCCATCCCTACACACCTCTCATACTGTTCTGCATTACAAAGTTTCTTCATTTGACTTCAATTCTTCTGAGCTACCAAAGTGCCATTAAGAACTGCAAGGAACATATTAAACAAAGGGAAAAGCACGACAATAACTCATTAATGTAAACTTATTTTTGCCTTGGAATCAAACAGAGGTTATAGCACGTACTCCTGGTGCTACACAATGGCACCATTCCTTCTTTTAAGCCACTGGAACAGAGCTCACCTCTCTCCTGTAACAGAGCATCAGTCACTGTGGTGGTGTAAGGGAGCAGCCCTACAGCGTGCTCTGTGCATGCATTAGGAAGCAAAGTGTGTCTGTGTGCGGTTGGCTCGATTTGCCATTCTTAACACCAACCAGTGCCTAGATGGAGGATCGGTGAGCATACAGAACCCATCAGGACAACTGGAGGTTTTGCAGCTGACAGAAGCAAAATTAAAAATGCTGTTTTGTTTTTCTCTTTGCTACAATTAGAATATTTTTGAAGCAAAATTAAAAGAAATGATTCCTGTGGAGCTGCTTAAAGCATATGGTGTGTATTTTAGCTGTGCTATAAATTCTTTAACCAAAGTGAGGCCTGCTCAGTGGGCACAGCTCCCATCCCAGCTGCCTGGGTGCCGCACAGGAACGCTGCCTGGGACGGGCACGGTGGGATCATGCAGACCTCCCAGCTCCTTGCTTTAACCTCACGTTAACGAGAGGGCTTCAAGAGGGACTCAGATCCTCCAACTTTTCAGTTCTGCTCCTGCAAAACAGCTGCAACCTTGAACCCTTGAAACCTTTTCTTCTTTCATGCCCAGATAGATTCTGCTCTTCCCAGACAAACAACGCTGCCGTCCCTCGAGGAAAGCTCAGCTCCCCCTCCCCGGACAGCTGCTTGTTGCTCTCCAGCCTTTGATCTGCCTTCCCAGTAAACCAGCCCAGCCCAACGTGTGCCTCCAGATATTGACAGCTGAATGACAGCTCTGTTTAAACAGCTTTTCCTATCTGCCACCCTGCCTTCAGATTCCTGCAGCGGTGGGTCTGCGATTACCGCTCAGCCTCCCCTGCATCCTTCCATAACCTGCATGCCTTCCTCCACGCTTTTCTCCGCATTTCTGAGCAGCGTTTCTCAGTTTACGCTCTCACTCTGCTCCTCACCCATCCCAGGGCAGGCACAAAGGGAGCAGCCTGGCTCCCTCCTGCCTCGGGCCACCGGCTCCTCCTGCATCAGACCCAGCAATCGCAGCAGCGCCGGAGCGTGATTCAGCTCACTGACTCAATGGAAAACTAAGCAACGGAGGAGAGAAAATTTATTTTCCATCGTGTTGGCGAACTGAACTGACTCATCTCATGCATTTGCTAGACTCAGCATAAGGGAGGAGGTGGGTAATGGGGCTGGGGCAAGGACATTGCCAGCGGCAGTCCTGTGCTGGCATGGGTTGGGTATGGCGTGAAACCCGTGTCAAGGTGTGGGTGGCAAATTGGGGTCAAAGTGCTAAAAAAAGTAAAAAACATCAGGAAGTAAGGAAGCAGAGAAGACACTCTGCAGGTGAATATGACAGCAGCTCAGTTCTTCCATGGCAAGGCAACAAAAGCAGCTGTGAGTGCAGGACGTGTGGCGCTCACCAGGAGATGCTGAGCACCCTCAGCACGAGCAGCCAGTAGCTCCTGGGGCACATCTCCCAGGGCAGTGACTTCCATCCTCCAAGCTCTGTGCAAGCACAGGGCAGCACGCAGGACGCCTGCCCAGTGAGGGGCACACCAAAGCTCAGTGCACAGCACAGCAAAGGGGGAGGAAGGAGGACACCGTGCCAACCGGTGCCATCCCGCTTCACCTCCCTTTGCAGCAGGAGGAGCAGGAAAGGCAGCAGGAGCTTTCCCCTGCCCACCAGCCTTCTGCCTCTGTAGCAATGACCTGGGCCCTGCAATCACTCATCTCTCTTACGGATGTCCCAAACCTTTCCTTTAAGTATTTTTAAAATTAGGCCAGCAGAGTCCTTGGAACAATGAGTTCATTAACTGCCTCTGTGCAAAATCTACCTGCTTGTAAACACCGAAGCGCAATCTTCTGCTCATGCTTTATACTGGGATGCCCTATTAAAAATCACCACTGCTTTACTACAGCAAAGCAAAACCAGACACTGTACAGAGCCTTGCAGTAATTCTGCAGTAAATACAAGAATAATTCTGTATTTGGAGAAGCAGGGACTGGATTATGATGATGCTCGGCAGAATCCGGCCCTACAGAGCCCCCCCATCCCCATTCCTTCCAGCACACTTCAAGCTCTCTTTTTTTAAGGGGAGGAGAAGATACTTCTGACACTGTGAACTGAAACAGTGCTGCCTATCTGAATTTTGCATAAATAGTTTCCCACCACTGTTAGCATTTCACCCAAACGCGTGGCAGCGGCACAGCAAGCCTTAATATAGACAGCCCACCAGCTGCCAACAGAAATTTCAGCACGTTGTCAATTATATAAAAATAAGAGGATTTGGGTTGATCCCCTCCACAAAGTTACCCCGGGAGCTATGCCTGTTTCTGCAGGACTTTGCACACCAGACGGGATGGAGATGAACCTGCGAGAGCTTCCGAAAGGTGCCCGGTGTCTGGCTGGGGTCTGTTAGGTTTGGGACTTGCTCTGTTATCCCAGTCACTGAGATCCGTCCCAGGAAGATAACATTTACCACCAAAAATACCAGACTGACTCCATTTTGTTACACGGCTTGGCTTAATGGGACTTTCATGGGAGGGTGGCTGCAATGGGATCGCCTCGACGCGAGCTCTGAATTTTGATGTGTGCTGTTGACTTCCACAACACGGAGCAATTTGTAATAGCTTTGCCACGCTGTTGTTTTCAAAGCTCCTGCTACATCACAAGCATTTATTTCTGACCACAAAATTACATTTATTCAACAGAAAGCAGCTCAGGGTCTTTAAGAGGTTAACTTCTGGAGTGCTTGGCTGCTCTCCAGTCTCTGCACTCGAATCAGCGCTAACGCAACAGCACACAACAGCACCCAGGCTAGCCGTGATTAATAGAGTGCTGAATACGCTGCTTTCCACATACACACACTTTTCATTCCCTTGCTTCCATAGATCACGGACTTATCCTCAAAATATCTGACTGAAATTGAATTTGGCTTCTCTCTCAACCGTTCATTTCCTATGTTATGCAAGGTTATATCCTTTTCTGCATGAGCAGAACCAAACCAGCTGCAGCTTTTGAGAAGAAAATGTGTTTTCAATTATGAAGCTGGCCTGAATATTGAACCACAGTTCTACTGCTATTCTAATTGAGCCATCATGGAGCGAACCTACAGGAAAGAAATTGTATTAATTAGCTTTGTAAATTTAACATAAGGAAATTAAAGGGGGTGAATATCAGCTCAGGAACACTCCTTGAAAAACACAGAAGGAAAGTACGCCTGAATTTCTGTAGGCACGCACATTATTACAGTGCTGCTTCAAAGGCGTGATTAGTACTTCCAGCACACCAAACAGATTTTCAGCTTCTGTTGTCTGCATATGGAAAATTATTAAATTACTCTGCTGACCAAATTAATAGTTTAAAGAGCAATTCAGCTAAGTGGGGAGCCGGAGTGGTCTCATCAGAACGGCAGCGCTCTTAGAAGTGCTCGCTTTGTGAGAAGAATCTGAGAAATGGATTTTACAGAACTGAAGCCCAGCGCGTTGTTTGGAGCCCGTGCCTTAAAGGGTTCTCCAAATGAGGGATTACTGCATTACTGTTGGACAGTACTGCTATGCCACATGAAAAGAATGCTAATGACCTCAGGAAATCCTTTCCCAGCCTTAAAATATCTATTTGATGACTTCACAAATACGGATTCAGACATTTTATTTCCATACCACAACGTCAGTTCTGTACATTCACATAGCCCAGGAACGTAAAGTTTTATTGTTAAGATTTCTTGGACAAATATCCATTGGCTCCCATAAACACGGTGATGCAGTACGGCCTGGCGGGCAGGAACTGCTCGTCTGGGGGCTGCTGGAAGGAGGGCAGCACCAACGTGGAAATGATAATCATTTTATGATTGAATGATAAAGCTCTTAAACCTCCAATTCCATCTTGCATTTAACCCAGCATACTGTGAACAAGCCATGACTAAGATGCATCCTCAGGTGAATGAGAAGCAAGCAAACATGAGATTTAACATCGGTAGTAGGTTAGGTTTCGTTTCATAACGCTTTTACTTCAACCATTATGATAAAAAATCCACACTTCCTTAAAGCACCCAGATCTATACAGAAAGAGCTACTGCCAACAACTTATGGAAACTGCATATTTGATAACTAGAATGCTGTTCATCTGCAGTTTCTTCTGATTGAGATGAATATCCACAGAACACAGAACGTTCTGGTTTGTGGGTTGGGTTGTTTTCATGTATGAATTCGTATTATATGAAAGGAAAATAAAGAGTGGAGCCAATGAGGTGTCAATACCCACCTCAAGCTGAGAAGCAGCACTGGTTGCACTTATCAGTGAATGAGCCACAGTTCTACAAGCAGATGTCCCATAAGGCATGCTCAGGAGGAGATTTAAATACCAGAGCTTAAGGCAACCTCTCCAAGTCACATCAGGCTTGTGAGGGTACAGCAGGGTACAGTTCAAGGACAGTTTAAGTCAACCCGTGCTGGCCCAGCAGCACCTCCTGCCCTCGGCTCTGCCCTTCTGCTGCTCCCCATCCAGCAGAGCCTGCAGAGAGCTGCATCAGCCACCAACCTGGCAGAAAACAATGCCAACACAAAGGGGAAAAAAGAAAACATGCTCCTGAGGGCTCACTGCAGCAGCAGCAGTGTGGAGCTGAGGCAGGAGCTGGAGAGGCAGCCCAGGGCTTGGCCGGCGCACAGCAGTGGCTATGAAAAGCTATGTGTGTGCCTCTGATTGTTACAGAACTGCACATTGTCATCTTCTGGCTCTCCTCAGTGCCCAGAGCCTGCAGAAAACATGGCATCCCACATGGGATTTGTAAAAGCTACTTCCCTTCTGTGGTAGAGTGATAGTTTAACAGCGTAAGGCAAGGTGTCTCCAGTGGATCTGAAATGGAGAAAAGCCTACATGCTGAATGGAACCTCTTTTTGGCCCACCTGGAGCATTCAGCTCATCAGCCTTCAGAAAGCCTTAACAACAAACAGAGACCAAACACGACCAGATCAGTTCTTCCTGGTTTCTGAAAGCCAGTACAGATTAGAGAAACCAGAATCACCGGGTAAGAGATTCATCGGCACAACTCTGTGATGTGTGTGTGCTTCACTTCACTAAGAGGGGATTTCTACCAATGAATTTTACTCTTAGACTTTATGAGATTGAATTTATACCAACACAAACCTCACTCTTACATTAGTGAAGCAGACACCTACACAGGAGGAGTGCGTATGAGCCACGCCAAGGCCTCCAACAGGCGAGATCTAACGGCAGGATATTCCTTCACTGTAGCAAAACTTGGATTTATGGTTCTTACTTGATCCTCAGACATTCCCTTCATTAAAGAACAGTGCTGAAAGCATGCATACACTTCAGTCAGTGCTTTGCAAGCTTGAAACTAAAGTGAAAAGGTTTAAGAGCACAGCAGTTCACTTGGAGCAATTCTGAAGTGTAAATTTCTACTGGCAAATGGACTCACACAAGTCATTCTTTGTTCTCACAGATTGCTATTAGGTATATCAAGGACAAAGTTGTTCTACTTATTTATTTATTTACAGCAGTACTTGGGAAATCAGAGAGTAAACTAAGAATTCCACGCTGCTTTTAAGATGAGAAATTGTTGCTTATTTGGGATACATATTCAGCAGGATGTGCAAGCAATCAGAAAAGCATCCCTCATTACAGATAATAGGAGTTGTGTACTTAATTCTCTAGGCAGGCTTCTGAAAACATGCTCCTGAATTTCTCTGTGCGCTGATGGGAATTGCAACAGCACAAAATCAGCCAACAACTTATCACAGGTTGACAAAGCCCAAAGTGCTGCTGCTGTGACTGAGCTGACTTTAAGAGCAGAGCTCTGCAGCAGAACACAAAGTGTGTGCTAGCCCTAACCCCACCACACCCAGGCACTGATAAAGAGAAATGTTAAGTTGCAAACTCCATGCACGGCATTGTCCTGAAGGAGTACAACAGCCCCCACCCGGCCTTCACTTAGTGAGGGAGTGCTTCAGCTAAAATGGCCCATTCTGCGACTGGTTCAGCTGCCTTTCCGTATAGAAACCCTTCAAAATAACACCGCTTGGCTTTTAAAGCTGTGATTGCTCTGATCATGCACTTCTCATGGAGCAGTGTGAAGAGATACCAAGGAACGAGCCAGGCCCGGAGCTGTGAGCACTTCCTGTTGGTTTTCCAACCAACACCTGCCAACTTTTTCCAACAAGCCCTCTAAAATACAGCTAAAATACAGTCTTCTACAGCTGGAACAACATGTGGTATCTTCATAGTTTTGCACACATACGTCACACTGAGCTCATTAAGCATTCGAACCACCAAGTCACTGAGGCATACCAAGTGAGCGTTTGCATCTGAGTCACGGCAGAAAGCTTACGTTCAGGGCTGCTAAATGCAGCGGGACTGGATGAGTTTAGCTTGTCCAGCACAAATGCAATGTATCACACACATGCCAGTATGCAGGGAAGCAGAAACCCTGCAATGCTCCCTGCTCACAGCTTCCATCCTGGCCTGGCCGTGCTGACAGGCTGTGGGCACACTGATCACGTGGAGCAAAAACAAAAGCACGAAGAGAAGCAGAAGCTCTTACCTCTCCCTGGAAACTCTTCAGTAGTGGAGCTACCTGTTTGCGCAGGTCCTGGAAGACAGAAGCAAAATATTCCATCAGACAAATGTGAAAGGACACGTTGTTGTCAACTTAGAGATAACTCTGCTTTCGGGTCTGGGATACTACTTAAGACGTGGCTGCATTTTGTGGGAGCTTTGATTAAAATAGAAGTACATCTAAAATTAAGTTTGAACAAGTCTGCATTTCCAGCTTGACGTATACCTGTACGTGTTGCGATAGTATTAATTAACAAAACTGCACTGATGTTAGGTAAGCACTGAACGTCTTCAATCTCATCACTCAGCTGAAACACTAATACGATTAACAGCAAATGCCTCTATCTACCTACACAGCAGCTACACCTCTGAACTTATCCCACACATGGAAGCCAGGCTTAAAGAAATATGACTGGACCATCATTCCAGCTAGGAGTGCCTTCATTTAGTACAAGCTCTGATTTATCTGTTATTCTCTCAAGGCTGCTCTGACTTCAGCCATCAACTGGAGATAGCCACGTTGAAGATGAGAGCATTGTTTGTTGGTTTCTGTATAACTCAAGTACTTCTTCCTCAGAATTACAACACGTTGTACTACTGAATGCGTTGAAATACTGCCTACAGAAACATCTAGAAGTTTCTAGCATAGTTTTACTCAGCAACCAACACGAGATAGACAGGACAGCAGAAGTAGTTCTATCTCCTTTAAAATTCGCAGGGGCCCCACTGTTCAGCTGGCTCAGGTCTCGTTTTCTTACCAGTTCTCAGAAATACCACCATGTGCATGCCAGCACAATGAGGTCCTGGGACTTTGCAATGGACCCTCTCCGTGACTCACGCACAGCCAAGAAACTGAGCTCCTACTTACACAGTCTGGCAGTGACAGAACAAGGGGGAATGGCTTTAAACTGAAAGAGGGGAGATTTATGTTTGACATGGGAGGAAATTCTTTACTCAGAGGGCGGTGAGGCCCTGGCTCAGAAATGTGGGTGCCCCATCCCTGGAGGTGCCCAAGGCCACGGATGGGCCCTGGGCAACCTGAGCTGGGGGGCACCCAGCCCATGGCAGGGGTTGTGGCTGAGGGCTGTGAGGTCCCTTCCAACCCAACCGTTCTGTGAGCCTGTGACTCCATTTCTGCCATCATATTCCACTGCTGAGGCACAAGCGGTAACTGCACAGCACACCTGCAGCCAAAAAGGAAGTGCAGGAGGCACAGCCCAAGGCCCTGGCCTTGCATGGCTCCCGCAAGGCAGCACTGAGGCTGGTCACCCAGGATGGGTGGCCCTGTCAGAAAAGTGGGTCACCATAAAAATTTGGGACGTTCCCTTTTCCAGTGCAATAACGTTTCCATCTAGAGTCACGCAGCAAGTTGGACATCAAACCACACACCAAAATACCCTCAGCACTGGGTTTAGTCTGATTTGCTGAAGGAAAAGCAGGCTTTTGGAGAAGTGGTTGTTGTCATTTAAATGACAAGTGGCAGAGAGAGCTGGAGAAGCAGGAGCTCTTGCACTCCCTGAGAGATGGCTTAGGGGGCTGAACGTAAATGAAGCTATCAAAGACAAACGATCAGCCAAATTTCACTGCTTTCGTGGTTACTGCACTACCACACAGCTAATCCCCATCAAGCTCAGGATAATGTCACAGCTTTATAAGCTCATTCTTCCGTACCAAACCCATAAACCCATCTGTTTTTACACCTTAATGCTTCCTGATATTTTCTGTCGTCTGTTTTGGGACAGAAAAAGGGTAAGTGCTGTCCGTGTGCACCGCGACGGCCTGTCAGTAACGCCTCTCTCTGAGCAGACCAGCAGGTTGAGCAGCTTTTCCCATCTCCTGACTACATGGGGAGGCCGGGAGGCTTTGCACATTTGGTAATGTGTTTTCCTTGTAGCCCGATGATGATGCCATCAAAGAAAACACAAAACCATCAGTGGCAAAATAAATGCCTGTATTTGGGGCCAAAATCTTAATGCACATTGAAATATAAAGTGAGACACACGATGTACAGTCAGGACACTGGCATCCTTTTAAACTTCGTAAAACAGGGGAAAATTACACCACTCAGGCAAGGCAGCACTTCATGAAAGTGGAAACAGAGGAGGTTTAACCCACGACCAACCCCATGTCTTGCTGCACAGCTGCAATGTACCCAGCATTGTTCCCAGTGCCAAAGCACGGGTGCACGCATTGGCACCCATCCCGCCTGCCTGCACAGACAGCAACGCCCTGCAAGGCCCTTCAGTAAGATAACCACATCTGCCATGCAGGTTGCTGGGCAGACAGCACGGCCAAGGAACACACCTTCCCTGTGCCCTGCTTGTGTGCCTGTACTCCCCAGCTAAACAGCATTCAAGTTCCAGACAGCTTGCAGCAAAAGGGAAGTACAAATAAAGAGACAGAAATCAGAACCACATATGCCACAAGTCACCAGCAAACACTGTGCTGGTGGGATTTCTTTTTGGCAGCTTGGAAAATTTCCAAGTCGGACTTGGTCTTGAAATCCGACCGTAACATCAAATGGAATTTTACCTTCTTTGTCACTAAACTGAACAGAAGGAAGGACGTTAAGTTTGGGCCCGGGGGAGCGAGCAGGGCCGGTTAGCAAGGACACCGCGTGACTTAGTGTGTGTTTGAGCGTGGTGGCCTTCAGGGCCTGGGCTGCGATCAGAACAGGAAAGGTGCTCAGCTCACATGCAGCCTGCAGCACCGCCCCCCAGCAGAGCAGCTACAACCTTACATGCAGTCGAACATGAAAACGAGTGGCAGCCTATCGGCACAACGCAGTGCCGTATCGCAGCGCTCCGACACAATCACATTATCCTCCTGCCTCCCCATGCTGCCCGGGCGCGCTCGGCCTCCCTCTCTGCAGATGATGTATTGGGATGGAGCCGTTTTCTGAACAAGACTCTATCACAGACAAACTCGATATCTGAAGCAGAGACGATGAATTAGGATGCTGTATCATTGTCTGAATCAAATCTGATAGCTGAAAGCGAATGCAGCCTTTTCCTCTTTTCAGGAGCACAAACAACTGGTTTATATTTTGATTAAGCAGCCACACAACGAAATCCGAATCCAAACAATTTTTAACTCCCTTTCCATTCGCATTAAAAATAACTCTGTGGAAAATAAGCCAAGAATAAATCTCTGGAAAAAACCTGGGCGACAAACGCACCGCTCAGCCAACCGCATTTTTTCTCTCTATCTCAATACACGGCGCAGTACAAAGGACACATCAGTGGTCATGGTACCAACGCCGTGCTGGTAATTTACTGGAGGTCTGAAGCTGCGCAGCATCTTCTGATCTTCCCCCAGACTCTCGATCTCATTTACTTCCCAAACGCTTATCTCTGAATGTCACAACAAGAGCCCTCTGACCCTGGTTTGATAAAGCAGCGTGGGAAGCTGAGCTCGACCTGCACTCACCTTCATCATCTGCACAGCTATCGTGCTGCTGTGAAACAAAACCAAACCAAAAGAAACGGGCAAACATCATTTCCTATGCTTGCGGCCACGCTTCCCGTGATCTGCTCCACACACTGCCTGCCCGTGAGCCACACGGGCTGCCAGCCACACTGGGAATGGCAGACATCCCTGTGAGCCACGGCCACCTGCAGCACTGCTGACCCCATTAGCTCGGCTGTCATCACCTCTCCGAGCTGCCCTGTCCCCAGCCAGCTGCCCTCGCTACCGCGTCCCACACCTTCGCATTTCCTCCTCGTTAGCCCACACAGAGCGAGGAGTTCAGGCCTGGTGAGGCTGAGCCCCCAACCCCGGGCACTTCCTGTGAGAGCTGCGAAGCAATGATCCACCAACCAAGCAAGCAATGGAAAACCAACAGCCCAGCAGGACACCCCATACAGGTCTGCTGTGTGGGACCACACGTATCCGTCCAATCCACGTACAGAGAAGGAAGGGCACAGCCCCAGGAGGAGCCCTCCTGGCAGCCCCTCTCTCTGGGCAATGTGCCGGCCACTGCTGCCTGCTGCTGAGACGGGGGATGGCTGCAAAGAAATGCAGCATCTACAGCTCCTCCATCGGAGATCCGGGCACATGCGTGGAGGTGACTATGGGAAACAAGGCTTTATCCTTCATTGCTTTCACTTAGCTTTGCTCTGAAACTGACATCCCAGACAGTTGTCCAAACAGGCACCGTGCAGCAGCCCAGATGACTTATTTAATTCCTAAAATATAAGACAAATTAAATCATACGAGCAAACCATTTATTGCTCAAGCTAAACTACGATTTAATGAGATATAAAAGCTCTTATTGCTTAAGGGTGCTAAAGTATTTACTTGAAATCTGATCATTACAGAATGAATCACAACGTTAACCATTTTCTATTACTCTGTAGTTATTTGGATACAGAAACTTGTCGGTATTTCCCTGCTCAAAAAGATGTGGACTTTTAAGGGACATTTATAGACAGGCTTCAACGCAGCACAACGATAAATAAAAAATCCCTATCTGCAGTCGCCGAATGATCATCGTCAGCGTTCTGAAATATTTCAGCTCCCAGATCTTGTGCAAATTCCATTAGCTTTAATTATTTATTAGCAGTAGATTTAGATTACTGTTCTTGACCTATTTTTCAGCGCACGGACCCACCCAGCAAGAAGTGAAAAAATATTCCATTTGCGAAGGGCTGCCTCGGTGTGGGCTCCGAGCTGCGAGCAGCGAGCGGAGCAAAACACATGTGCTGTGATTCAGAGGGAGCCGCTCACACTTCGGGGGGTGAGGAAGCAGGGCATGCAGTGCAGGATGGAAACGGGAGGAGATGCCCCGAAATGAGGCAGGATGTGCTGGGCAGCGTCCTCAGACCTGCGGAATAGCGAGCCTGACAGCCGGCTGCTGGTGGAAATCCCCTCCTTGCTGCAAAGCGTGGCTCCCAGTAACCACCGAGCATCTGGGGGCTCATCCTGTGTCCTGTGCTGGTGGAGACAAGCCCTGCTCCTCCGGGCAGGAGGAAAGCGGAGCGCTGGCAGAGGTGTCCCATGGCTGCGCTGCTGGGGCTGCCACTTTGCTCTGTGGCACTGCTCACTTGAGCAAATCTGAATGCAATCTTCTTCCAAGCTCGAATAAACCAAAAGCTAGCAAGTTTACCCTGGGCTTATGCAGCAATGTATAAACAGACTGGCTACCTCACAACTGTTTAAAGAATCAGCTGTGCACAAGAAGAACTGTTGCACACATATATACATATGTATGTCTATATATACACACACAGACAATATATAACATTAAAAAATATTCTTTTTTTAACCTAACTTTACAAATGAGTGCACAGAACCACGCTGAAACCTCGCTGTCATTTATAAACCAGCAAGTTAACATTGGCTACAAAAGACACTGAACAGAAACAATTCGGAACTTTAAAACCAGAGTTGCTAGGAAACAAAAAAGATCATTCAAACAAAAATGACTCAGGTAGGAGAGCTCTGGAAAGAGCCACTTCCAAGCAAATGAAAGGCTGATCACCAGAACCTCGGTGTAAAATGGGGAGCGTCTGAAGAAAAGGGAATTACTATGAGCCTTAAAAAATTAACGTGCCTAATGAGAAGCTAATGACGTGGGCCGTGACTCTGCAGAAAAGGCACCTACGAGTGCTGTGGTCCAATTAACAACACCAGTTCAAACACAGAGTAATGCTTCACACGGCGGATTTTAAACGAGGAGTATTTAATGTGAAACCATAATTGCACCGGTAATTTTCCACCTTCCCTCCACCACCAGCAGAGCTGTGTGCGAATCAGCACACCCTACCTGAGCTACAGGCAGAAGGCCGAACCCAGGCTGCCAGCGTGGGGATCCTCTCCTGCTACGTAGGGACGGTGCGGCCACTAAAAATGTGCACGGGCTGGGATCACAGTCACAACATGGTTGGAGATGGAAGCGACCCCCAAAGGCCATCTGGTCCCACTGCCTGCAGCGCACGGGGACACCCACAGCTCCATCAGTGCTCACAGCCTGACCCTGGGGGTCTGCAGGGATGGGCACCCAGTTCCAAAGCCGGGTAGTTTTGAGGTAGAGTGGAAAAACGTCCCAAATGTAAGTACACTGCTTTGAAGACAGGCTAAGATTGGAAGAAGAACAAATGTGTTAAATATTATAAGAAGGAAAGAGATTTTATCCTCCCAGATCCATACTGACCACAGGTGAGTCAGGGCCAGGCTGTTCGCTGACGGGACATCAGATATTGCAAAACCTTCTGCTTACCGTTCCTTATCACACAGCCGTGTTACTAACCACCAGCACACCTGCACGTAGGAACACAGGTACTGATTTACATCGCTACAGTCAGTATTCCCTTCTTCCAATGCAAGTGTCAGTGCTTTTGGGCTGTGGGTGCCCTGTGCAGTGCAGGCAGTGGGACCAGGCGGCTCTGGGGGTCCCTTCCAACTCAAAGCACAGTGCGATGCTACGATTTACTACATCTAATTCAGCACGCCTGCTAAAAACACCTCAAAATCAATCCAGCTGTCATCCTCCTGACCTAAATAAAAACGAAACACGGCGCAGACCTTTCCACGTCGCTTCTGTACACGAAGCTACTGAAGAGAAAACAAACTTTTGCTACCACGGTGCTTCCCGGCCAAGTTCCTGCTGAACCACCGCGCTGCCCATAGCGCATGTGCTTTGGTAGCACACAGTAGAAATACATGAATCATCCAGATGAAAGAAAGCAAAACCTCACTGCAGCCTTCTCCAATGCATTTAGTGCTTGTTAGCTGAACTTGAGAAATAAAAATCCCACACAAAGCGCTCTGGGGCAGCAGCATCTCCTCACGCTGTAATATATGGTCTCAGCTGGGAGCAATTCCCAAATTCATCCGGTGAACTGTGAACTGCCCCGGTGCGCTGTGGGGCGATGAGAAGTCCAGGGGAAGGAACGCAGAGGACCGAAGATTTACAAAGGAGAATAGGCAGAGCTGAGCCTGCGCTGCTCTGAGCGCTGTTTTTCCATCGCGGAAGGCATGCGAGCCCAGCGCTGAATCACAATGAACTCAATAACAGATTAAAATGAGACATACTTGTGTAATAATAAATCAACAGCACTAATACAAGCTTATCTTCTCCTAACTCAGAAGGGGGAGGTGACAAATTGCACTTAAGGAAAAATAGTTTTACTGTTGCTAGCTGAAGCCCAGTGTCTATAGGAGACTGCTAAATTTAGCAAGCCGGCTTTTGATTATAGCAACGGAAATGAATTCAAGGTTTTTTTGTGTTTTTTTGTTTTTTGAAGAGCTCCAGAACGTTACTCATCTTCTTGAACCTCCCACCAAAAGCGGAGCCTGCAGAGCGCTGCCCTTCCTCCTGCTCCTCCTCCTCTCCCCCTGCACTCCTCCGGCTCACAGCAGCGCGGGGACGCGGTGCTGGCTCACAAATCCCCTATCTCTTGGCTGGAGCTGTTTGGCTCTGACAGATGAATCAGAGAAGTCCATAAACGTCTGGAGGATTTGTGCTGACTTTTCCTTGTATGACTATATATGGCAACCGCAGATGGAGTTATCTACCATCACTTCAGCCCAGCCTGCAAACTTTTTACCTTATTCCTAATGGCAGAACTCCTTAATCTGCAGTGCCATGGAATTGGACAAACTGTCAGATCCTCTTCTCAAAAGCACTTTCCCACTCTTTACAAGTAGAAGCGATGCAGGACAATGCTTGGATCAGGATAGGTGGAGGTGTCTGTCAGGCACGGTCGGCGGCACGGTGGGGCGCGCTGGGGCTGGGCTTGGTGATCTCACAGGTCTTTTCCTGCCCTAACATCTCTGTGACTCTGTGAAGACGCTCTTCAGTAAAACCGGAATTGTTAACAGCTTGGTATTACTCTGAAATACGTTTATATGTACAAGTGAACCAGAGTGAGATGCTCTGAAGCTCACATTTTCATTTAAACGGAAGGCGTGCACCTCAGCAGACTGCAGGTATCTTCCATTACAGCTTACCTGAAACACCAATTAGCACCACGAGCAGCCCAGCACTAAGTGCTAAATGAAGAGAAACAGGGGAGGTCCGAACTGACTGATGTATGCAGGGACTGACAGAGGAATTCCAACAGCGCCCGCAACAATCCCTAAATCCAGAGAAATCTTTTAACTTCTTGCCACGTCTGCCTTTTGTACGTGTTCATTTTTGCACTACCTCAAGTATGTCCAAAGCAATAACTTGTTATAAAGTACCGAAAGCTCTCAGCCGGATCCAAAGTCTGCTCCAAAGAGCACCGAGTCCAAGCAGCTTCCAGCAAATTACTTCCAACGCACCTCAGAAGTGACAGCCAGAGCCTCTGAGGGCTCAACACGGAGCAGACTGCGGCTCCTCAAACCCAGCAGTGAAACCTGGGCAAACAGGCTGCAAGAATGGAAGTAAATAGAGAGTTCTGTGTGCGCGAGGGAGTGATGGGAGAGCGTGGGCTGAGGGGTCGTGGCCAGCAGGACGAGCTGAGCGAGGAGCTGCGTGGACTCAGAAAGCGCTTTATCAAACTATTTCCTTTGAAGTGTTGTAATGAAAAATATACGGAGTAAAATAAACGGAACAACCACCTCCTGAAAAGCAAACCGATTGAGATGGTGGAACAGCAGGGAACGGAATGAGGAAATGAGCAGAAATCCCTGGCTGTTCCTTTCAGCACGGCCCTGGGCTCTCCCAGGAGAAGCATAAGGAGACAGCATCAGGGATGGCAGCCCAGCTCCTAGGCAGGCAGCCTTCCCCCAGCACAGCCCCCTCTGGATGGTGGGGATGGAGGGACAGGAGCAGCCCTCACAGTGTCACAGCCCTCCAGACCTGAGGACGGACGTAACTCACTTGTGAATGGGATTCATCAGAGCAGACAATGCTGTTCAACATGCTGTGTTTGATGCTGCTCTTGAAGTTATCAATACAAAAGCAGGGAAATGTTTCATTGCCATTATCAGATAATGGAAGCACAAACAGCTGTTGGCTCCTATTGCAAGAGGAGGGATGGAATTCAGCTCTATTCCATTTAATAGCACGGAGCTTACGGAAGGATGGCAGCGATTCCTCTTCCATCCTTCTGCTCAATACTTCTGACAGCTCTAACTGATACTCCAGAGTGTTACCCATTAAAACCAGTGCCATGAAGCACACAAAGTGTTCATAAGTTCATATTTATATATATTTATCTGTATTGACAGAACAAGGGGGAATGGCTTTCAACTAAAAGAGGGTTAGATGTGGGGAAGGAATGCTGTAGTCAGGGCAGTGAGGCCCTGGCACTGCCCATAGAGCTGTGCTGCCCCACGGCTGGAGGTGCCTAGGCCATGGATGGGCCCCGGGCAGCCTGAGCTGGGCATCATCCCATAGCACAGGGGATGGAGCTCCGTGAGCCTTAAGGTCTCCTCCAACCGAAGCCGTTCTGTGATTCTGTGATTCTGTGTTTAACAGATGATCAGACAGAAGTACTCCATCACGTCGTCTGTAATGGGGTAAAACTTGGAAGAGCTGCGTTGAAACAGCAAAAGCAAAAGAAGAAAAGGAGGAACGCCAATTCCAATAGAGTGAAAATCATGGCTTATGCAAACTGGAGTACTGCAGTATAAATCACTCTGCTTACATTAACTAATCAGGAGTTTCAGCTGATGTAAGTAGGAAGCCAGAGTTAGGAAAACCTATTAGTGAACTGCCGGAAGGTTCACTAATGGCTGTTCTGCCCCTTATCAGCTGCACAAACAACAGTGGGCGTTAAATCAGCCCAGTGACCCACGGAGCTCCCCTGCATGAGGGGTACGAGCTCAGCTCAGCCAGGAGAGCTCCCAGCACCTGGGGGTCCTCTCAAGGGGCACATGTGAAAAGAGTTAAAGCTTCAAACTGCTGCTTCAAATCCCCCCCCATCAAGTGTCAGCTGCGATAAGCCGAAATTAACAGCCCTGTGCTGTGCCACTTCAAATGAAAGGGGAAAAAAATTCTTTGTGCTATTCTAGGTATTTTAAGTTGCATATGAGCATGGTGTCTAAATATAGACAGCAACAACAAGAGGCGGCATTGTCCCTTTGGGCACATTGAATATTATCTCAGAATTCCCATCTTCCTGGGCTGAACCTCTGTTTTCTTTTCCTCCGTGTTACTTTTCGTACTCAGCACAGTGTGTGTTAACCCCTCTTTGGTTGCAAATAGGGCTGTTTACCCAAGAGCAGCCTCATGATTCCAAGATCATTGGTAGTTATCGCCATGGGATTAGAAGAGCACCAGAAATAGTTGTGTTTACTTAATGTTGTCATTACATTAGAACGAGATTCTAAATAATGAGGTCTTGGAATAGCAACGTATCACTTGAAAACCGTGTGTCAATAGGGCTTGAATGTGAAGAGGATGTTACACAAGACAAAAAGATTCCACCAACCTAAGGACAGGAATTGACATTTTTCAGAACAGATGTCATTGATAATTTATAGATGCCTTTAAAAATTAAACTTTATATAGAATCCAGCTTAAAAATGGAGTGTTGTCCATGTTCTGAGTGCATCGGGTACATTAAGCACAAGTGTACGCTTCACTCAAAGGTATTTAAATACTTGAGAAGTCAGGAGCAACCACGTCAGCCAGGTCGTGCTGTGTTCAATATTAAAGGCTCACAGCACTCTGCTGCTTCCAGTGGGCGCAGCACTGCTCCTGGGAAGTGCTGTGTGCACACTGAGGGCGGTGAGGCACTGCACAGGCTGCTCAGAGCGGTGGTGCCCAACCCTGCAGACCCCAGGGTCAGGCTGGAGGGCTGTGAGCACTGATGGAGCTGTGGGTGTCCCCATGCACTGCAGGCAATGGGACCAGATGGCCTCTGGGGGTCCCTTCCAACTCAAACCGTTCTGTGGTTCTTTGATTAACACCTCATCTTTGTTCTCAAGGCTAACACGCTGGGCTTGGTTTTGCCTCTCTTCATTCTCCAACCAGTAAGCTGAAGACCTCACACATACCAAGGTACCCCCTACGTTCAAATCAAGTTTTCAAGAAAGCACAATCTTGAAGCTACCGCTGCACTGAGTGCTCTGGTTCTGTATGAACACATCACTGACACCAGAACTCCCTGCACCATTTGTCACAGGGCAGCACAGCAGACGCTGCCCGCCTCGCTCTGTAATTGCACAGCACTGCCGACTGGATGCCGAAATCCTGCGTCCTGCTCATGGCCAACATTAATCAAGTAAAAAAATCTGCTCTATTAAATCTATTTGCTCTGGGAGAACGGGGATTCATCATCTTCTAAAAGAAGTGGTCAATAAGATTCAGACGTGCTTAGCGCAGAGCTGGATGAGTCGGGATGGCACAGGTGAGGCTGTGGCTGTGCTTGGAAGGGATGCACAAACAGAAAGGTGAATGCTGTGCTTATTTCAGTGGGCTGTGGGTTAAGTGCATGGCAAACAGTGGGCTTTTCCCTCTGCATCCCCTCAGGGACGATCCCTAACACATCATCCCGAGAGACACAAGCAGGAAAAAAGCAGATAGGGCTGCCTGGAAAGTAAATCTAAAGTGGGTACTTCTTATGTGGCTGTCACAAACAGCAGTCTGTCCACACTGCACGTGGAAATGTGACCTTGTGTTCAAACAGCTGCAGCACCACTGTGGCTCTGCTGGTGCAGGAAAGGCACAGTGATGCTCAATACAAAAAGCAGTTTGGTTTCACACCTGGGACAAGAACTTGGTCCCACAGCATAGAAAGGAGGCTTATACAGCACAACCACATAGTACATACGGAAATTAACACAGCTGCATTGTACTGACAGCTTTGGGAGTTGTCAAATGAACCACAAACGAATCTCTTTTTCTCCTCCCATTTAGGAACAGGACGGTCTCATTCTGCTGCTTCACGTGTTGGAGTTCTGTTCCAGCATCTTAAAGCCCCGTGTGGAACCCACACCCTTCCAGCCAGGCCTGGTGCAGCGCTCCCAACGTGATAACAGCACTCTCCCACAGCTCCCAGCCAGCCAAAGCCAGCCCTGGACGGCCACGCTGCATCTGGTTTCACTTTCCAATAACAAAACAAAACTCTCAGGCGCTATTATCTGCGAGGTCCAGCACGAAGGCTTCCAAATACACTCTGAGAATGAATTAAATGCTTATTTTAAACCGAACTGACGGTAAATACCAAAGTGAAACCCAGCTGATGAGCTTGCAACGTTTTGTGTCTGATTATCTTCCTGAAAGACGAGCTTTTGGCGCTCCGGACGGCTGTGCTGGAGGATCAATTTCCTGTTCGCATCAAGGCTTCCACGCATTTGGTTCAGCTGATGTTGGAGGGCTTTGGTCCGCCCTGGATGCAGGTCCAGACAAAGATGGGGTTTTGGATGGCTGAGACAGGGGCTGCACCCGGGGCTGAACTCCACTGGTGCTCCCATCGCACCCAGGGATGCTCCGGGCTGTGTGTGCTCAGCCCAGCATACAAACTCCATGCACCACTTCCAGAACTCCGTGTTTTGCTTTCATTTGTTCCTAACGTGCCAGCAGACATTTGTGAGATTCATTCCCCTTCTGCGTTTGATACAGCCAAGGAGGGAAATGAGATTCGTAAGCTATAGCCTTCATTCTGTTCCAAAATATTATCCCAGTAGCTAAAAAAAGACATGATTTGCTCCCACTATTGTTCCTTCTGACAGTTCCGTATTGCAGCCAGCCCTTCTGCTGCTAGGGATTCAGAAGTCATCTTTATATACTGTTTACTTCTGCGCTTCCTCCACTCAAACATATGATTTTACATATTTGTACTGAGGAGCACAAAGCGAAAGGCAGACGGGACGCACTCGCTCCGCGTTGGCCTCTGCCCCAGCACAGACCTTCAGACAGGATACACGAGGACAGACGGCCGTGGGCTGGGGAAACGCTGCTGACACGAACAGCTGACAGGCAGCAAATGGGAGCCCGCGGCTCCAGGAGCCATTTCCACGCCGCATACTTCCCCAGGAACATCACAGGGTATAAAAAACGAGCCTGCTGCTTTGGTAGCACAGAACAGCTTCGGTTGGAGGGGACCTTAAAGCTCACACAGCTCCATCCCTGTGCCATGGGCTGCTCCCAGCTCAGGCTGCCCAGCGCCCATCCACAGCCTCAGCACCTCCAGCCGTGGGGCAGCCCCGCTCTATGGGCAGTGCTGAGCCTCACCGCCCTGCGCACAGCATTCCTTCCCCACAGCTAACCCAAACCTCCCTCTTTCAGTTTAAGGCCATTCCCCCTCATCCTATATATATCCATGTTCAGCCCCAGACAGAAGCAGTGCAACCAAAATTAAAGGCATCTGCTGCTCTTTTATTGCAATTGTTGCCAGCCGCATTAGTATAAATTTGTGGAGTGTTTTAACATATTTTCATTCGAGCTTAATTAATTTTCATAGGAGTTTGAGCTTAATTAATTTTCACACAAGTTTGAGCTTAATTAATTTCCACAGAACTTTGACAATTTTCTCATTTGTTGTTGAAATCACAACACGACTTTTCCATATGCGAGGCAACCAGAATAATATCAGCTCGCAGAGCCGTTCTTGGACTTGTTTTTGTATTTCACAACCAAAAATACTCCCAGTGTAAACTGTTAACTGAAGCCCTGACAAGTTTTATTATAAATATTCCCAGCTTTAAAGAGAAATCTGAATAAATTCACTTAGTGTATATGCAAGGCACAGTTTAGGTCTGACAGCTTCAGATTGTGCCTCATTTATATGGAGCAGCGATCAAACTCGTTAAGAGCGGAAGGAGCAGCGGGCCGAGCGCTGCTGTATGGGACGCACACAGCACGGGGATGGCTGCACCTGCACACAGCTCGCCGTGCCTGCCCATGGACAGGCAGGCTGCAGCCAAACCCCCCCTCTCTGTTCACTGTGCTGCCAAACACCGTTCGCAGTGCTCAGGACCTTCACAGAGCTCCGTACGGGGGAAGATCACATCTCATGCGCTGCAGTGTCCTTGAGATTCATCTTATGGTCACACAAGCTGTGATGGTAATCTGTTCTGTGCCACGCTGTATCTACTATTACTCCATTAAAATGTGCTACAGTGATAATTTGGGCACACTTATACTAAAAAGAGGAGTGCATTAGGAGATGGGAACGCAGCACGCTGGCACTGCCGCACAGAGCGGTGCTGCCCCATCCCTGCGGTGCCCCGGGCTGTGGATGGGTGCTGTGCAGGCTGAGCTTCAAGGTCCCCTCCAACCCAACCATGCTGTGCTTCTGTGGGTCCGGGTCCTGCCTGGGATTCCCTGCTCAGGCTGGGACAGCAGGCATGCAGAGATCCCAGGCATGGGGTGCTCCGTTCTGCTTGGATCAGAACTCCAGACCAAGAGGAGGATGGGAAAAAAATGGGGAAGAAAATAATAATTAAAAAAAAGGAGTTCAGTTGGAGAAATCCAGTCTAAAAATACTGGATTGACTTTCTCAGGTGATTTACATGAATTTCAAAGAAGCAATGCAGTGATTAAAGATCAGACACACCCAAGTCCTGATTCCTTACGCTCCTCTGCAGGTACAGACCTCCTCAACCCCCTGAGCCTTCTGTCCCATCTTCCCCTCATCTGGGACTGCAACCCAGCTGCATTAGGGCAGGATCCCTCAAGGTAAGAGCAATAAATAAAGTGCATTAATGGCCCTTGGCACAGACTCCGATCCAGTAGGGGCTCTTACCCACCTCTGGCTGATCCCACTTCTCCAGCAGTGTACGAGAAACCCTCCCTGCCCAATCCTTCCTACTGGACAATTAATGGCAATTGGGTCTTGTGCTTTCTAACCAAGTGGTACCTAGAAGCTACTGACAGAACAACCACCTGTAAATTACTCTGATTGTGATTTTCTCATTGCACAAGCTTTAAGAAGCTGCAAGCTTCACGCAGCAGCCTCAACTTACAACCCACGCTCCGGTTACTTTAGATAGGATTGCTGCTGAGTTTTCCTGGTTAAGCCCCGTGACGTGAACTGCTAGGAACTGGTTCCAGGTAACTTATTAAGCACCAGTTGGTAGATTTAGAATGGCATTCTCAATCATCTCAATCTTTTCGACCTTGGCTGCCCTTGTCAATGGCCACATCCAGTTCCAGTCCTGCAGTTCCTGGTGCTTTATCTGCCAGCAGCAGCGTGGAGTCAGACCAAGTGCAGAGGGCCATTTCCTGACATCAAGCCAAAAGGGGACAACAGGGAAGGCCAGGATTGCTGATGCATTTCTTCACTACTTTGAATATAAGCCATTAGCAGAGCAACCAGAAAAATCAGGGTAGGTAACAAGTCTGATTAATACCATGGCATCTCAGCAACTGCAGCTGCTTAAAAAAGTTCTGTTTTACCACTGGTTTAAATCAAGGTGTGTCAAATAACAACGCTCAGGTCCAAATCTTGTAAGAGATACAAAAGCCTGGGGGTGCCGGGATTCACAAGGCAGTGACCTCCCCGGTGGAGAAGAGGAAGGGATGTGGGGAGCAGTTCCATTGCTTCCCAGAATGAGAGCTCTTCCACGTTTGGTACTGAAGTGCTCAGAAAGTTGGACTTGATGGCCTCCGTATGTCCCTTCCAACTGAACCACCCAGTTCTTCTCTAAGCGTGCTCTGTGCAGCTTTCAGTGACGAATGCCTTACTCACAAACTGCCCCGGGTTGGGAGCTGTGCATTTCAATGCCCACTGATGCTGTGCCGTGGCCGTGTGCCGGATGGCTGGTGCAGGCTGTGTGGCACTGACCTGCTCACCTCCATCCTCCTTCTGCCCTAATGCAGCTTAAAGCGACTTCAGTCCAAATGGTGCACGCACCTTTTAGCCGAGAACATTTAGCAGTGATAATTACTAACCAATTCCTTAGATAATTAGCTTATAAAAAGTGTGCTTTTACTGTGGATTGCCAAACGCTCCACTAATCATCTCACACCACCTCCCCACTGTAACAATTAGTGAGGAACACTTTAAAAACGCACAAACGAGCATTCAGAGCTCAGATGAGCGGCCCGGCTTCCACAGGCTGCACAGAGCTGGGGGTGCTCCAACCCGGAGGTACAACGGCAGGTGGGAGGGGGCCCTCATTCGTCCTCTGTGAGCTGGAGGCAAAGCACACCGTAACCCAATGGAGCACCAAGCCAGCGCCGGGCCCTGAGCTGTCCGTGTAACTGCAGGCTTGCTCGTTCCAACCCAACCCACAGGACTTCGTTTTCTCCCTGGGCACCGACGCTGCCTCGCGTGGAGCGGGGCTCGCCGGGCGCTGCGGTGCTGGGGCTGCACCGTGCTGGAGGTGAAGGCATCTGAAAGCCAGCACTATGTACAGCGTACACATGGCAATTTGTTACTGTGAAAAACCATCTGTTTCTCGGTATTACAATTCTCAGAGGGGAAATTATAGCTAGCGTTCAACATAAAACATCAATTTAAACCATCAACTATTCATAATTTCAATTCTTTATTGGAAACCAAGGACATAAATGTCAGGGAATAAAGCAATATTTCTTTTATTAACTGTTCCATTCATCTGGCTATTAAATAAAACCAGGACCTTAATAAATAGCATTAGCCTTTGTACTGACAGCCACCCCAACATGCACCATAATTCTAAATAAAACACATTATATTCCCAGTATCTTTTGGCTTTAAAGTAAAAATTAGGACTAAAAGCATTCGGAGAAGTATCCTGTATGGATGTTTTTAGCGGTGCTGCTGCTGCGTGGCTCAAGGCTTTAAGGAACGACAGCAACAAAAGAACTCCCCCCACCTCATCTGCAGGCAGGTTCCCACCGCCCCACGGCCACATCCCACCAAGCCACATCCCAAAGGACTCAGCGGATCCCAGCACTGACGCTGCTCGCCTGCTGCCACATGGAATTATTCTGTTAATCCCCCGCTCACAGATATGATGTCTGCAGCAAAAATAATAATAATTAGAGCAGTAATAATATTAAAGGAGGGAGTGGATGGAGAGCAGGGGAAAGGAAGAACGGCAGCGATGGGGCATGCGTTCTGCTTACAGCACGTCAGCACCCATCACTACGAACAGAAAGGTCTGCATTTGAGTTATGGGGTATTGCTGCAGTTTGGCTTTTAGGAGTGACACACAAACACACCGATGTCCACTGAGGGGGACACAACGGGTCCGCTGTCATCCCTTGGCAAGTGAAGGCAGCCCTCCGTCTGCTTGCCTGAGAGCTGCACAACTGCCCTGGTGTGACCAGATAAACCTATGGAGGAGCTGCCCCACGTCGTGGAGGAAGAGCAGCAGAAGCGTTCTCTAAGAGCTGAGGAGTCCTAAGAAGTCCACAGATCCTCTGCTAATGTTCACATAATTGTCCATTATTCCTCCTTGGGAGCAGCTCCCTGCTTTTAGCACTGCCAGCATGGGGTACTCAAGAACACCATTACAGGGGAAAGGAAGCACAACTGTAATCAAAACAATGATTACTCTCATGTTCATTTAAATGCAGAGTGAGAAATGAATACAGAAATATTCACTTGAAAGTGAAAGGTAAGAAATTAACTTTTTCCCCATGGACATCAGAATCCTAACCTCAAAACCAGGAATTACTTGTGCATTTTTTACATCCCTTTGGAGCACACATTAGTTTCTCCTTCTGCATTTGAATGACTGTGACGTTAATCATTGTTTTGATTACAGCCGTGTTTCCTTCCACCCAAAATGGTGTTCTTAAGGACCGCACGCTGGCAGGTCTAAGAGCAGGAGAGCTGCTCTTAAGGCGTAGTAATGGACGATGCTAAGTGTTATCAGCGAATCCACGGACTCTATGAGAGCTGCTCATCTCTTCGCTGCACGACTTCTTCCAGCTCCACACGTAATAAAAACCACCGTGCCAACATTAAAACAGCAGGATTAAAACACAGATGCCACTGGTTAAACATGAAAGCATCTTCTCCGTCTTCTAAAGCTCCTTTATGAAGACAGAACCAGGATTGTGAAGTCAAAAGACCCCCAAATGTTCAGAAATTGGGCTATCAGGAGAAAGTAACAACGATGCTTGGCTTCATTAACCAGTATTAACCACATGTATCAGCCAGAGTTAAAACACAGTATGACGATCCCAGAAATAACTGAGGCACCATCCCAGGGAGGAAGGAGAGCCCGGCGCTGCCTGAGAGCTGGGCTTTTCTCCCAGGAAACCAACCCAAAATCCTCTGTCACATTTCTTACGATGCCTCCTAACTGCACCTTCACAGCACACATCACGGAACGAACGCTATTCCAGCACTTGTCAGGACACCCAGTTAACCACGTTTAATAAGGCACTTAATTTCCTTACAGTATCTGTTACTTCCATCCCCCGGAAAGTTATCAGTTCTGCCCTCCCACCCCTTGTCTTCATCCATTAGCATCAGTGAGCTTCTGAATAAATGCATCTACATGCATCTCCCAACTGGGTCCCCAGTACGTACCGTCACTGTGTGTTTACATCACCGGACTCAGTAAATTCAATCACGGTGTCAGTAGAACCACAGCAGACTTGACTCTGCACATTTTTAAGGAGTAAAAATCAGGGCAATCAACTTCTGTCACACCTTGTTACTGCTGCCTTCAGGTTTCGGAGCGTGTACTCGAGCATAATGCTGAACAGGGAGCGCCCTGGGACTGCGCTCAAAGAGGAGCATGCATGGTGCAAAATGCACAATGAGATGGAGGCAGGGAGCACAGGGCTGAGAAACAGAAGGGTTGTCTCAATTATCAACATCTGATCCAGGATTCAGATACCTGTACGTGACAAACTGCCCAGCGTCTCCGGTCACGACCATAGCAGAACATTGTGGAGCAGATTTTATAATGGGAATCTACTCTCAACTCCAAATGGAGAACAGTGAATACAGCCCGGTTTTAAAGGGGTAGAAAAAAGGAGATGGAGGCTGGACACCAACCAGCAACCAAAAAAACCCTACAAAACGAATAATAACCTGCTTGTAAGCACCTGGAAGAAAACCCATCGCTGAGCAATGTAAAGTGCTTTGCGCTTTCATACTGGAAAAAAAAAAAGCAAAAACAAAACAAAACAAAACAATGGGGAAAGAAAAAAAGACAGAACCCAAAGATCAAAAAGAATTGTGCTCTCTGTAGGAACAAGTGGGTGAGAAACACCTCGGGGTCACAGCGGATCTCACGCTGGTGAGGGCTCAGCACTGCCCTGCTGTTTCAAAGGAGGAAGGTATCACAGCTGTGAACAGCAAACCCACGTGTGGGCCAGTAAGATGTGAGGTAATTCCGCTGCCCCAGCCGTGCTGGGCACAGAGCTGCAGCTGTGGCCTCGCTGGCTGTGGGTGCTGCACTTCTCATCCAACAGAGCTCCATGTGAGGAAGTACAAAGCAGTGGAAGCGATGAGGTCTGCATGAAGGCGACGCTCCTCTGCAGCCCAGCCTCCCTGGTGTGGCTTCTGTACAATGCAGAGCGCGAGGGATGCCTCCCTTACCAACATGTGGTTAATCCAAAGTGCTGGTTTGTTTCCTCTCTGCTCCACACCACAGCCACACTTTCTGTAGACACTCAACGTCCCGCTGCTGATCATCCCCTATTAACATTACAACTGAGCAGCCTCAAAATCGTACAGAACATTTTTCTTAATGCCCCTTGCTAATACGCTTCGCAGAAAAGTGCAGCAGAATTACACACCTAACTTCCATCTTTCCACAGGAACTGCAGTGCTTATGTATCTACAAGTATGAAGCCATGTCCCGTTTCCTCTGCCTGACTCTCTATACTGGTGTTTCCAATTCCCACCACTAAAATGAAAGCTAATTCCTCGACTGCAATAAGCAGCTCATTTGTTGTCCCCCAGACGGCCCTTTCTGAAGCGTATCGCACTGCTTGGAGGAGGGCTCTGCGTCCTACAATTCAGCACCATGATAACAGGGTTGCAATTTCTCATGCTTTCCTCCAATAGCAAGACTTCTATCTTTAACTGGAAGAAAAGTGAATTTGTTTTGAAAGTAATGTTCTTGAATTTGGCAAGGAAAACTGTCCCCATCTATTTCCTAGGGCGGTGGGGGGGTCACCACCCCTGGAGGCGTTGCAGAGCAGTGGGGATGTGGCACTGAGGGACGTGGGCAGTGGGCACCGAGGGGTGGGGTTGGACGTGGGGATCTGAGAGCTCTTTTCCACCCTCAGTGGTTCTACGATTCTGCCTGCTCTCAGCTAAGCACCAGATCATCTGAACCTGAACCTGCAGTCACAGACAGGGAAGATGCACTTCTGTCAGTAAGCGAGATCATCAAGGAAAGGGAAACTTCACCCTTCCTGGAGGCTTTGCCTTTCTACATTTAACAAACCTGAGTTAGAGGTGAAACAACTGCTTCAGTCAAACAGAAGAAAATCAAAACTAATTGCATAATTTATGGACAAGTCAGTGTTTTTTATTTAAAACAAGACAAGGTGTGTCTTAAAAAGACCTGAGAAATACAAGTCCAATCTCCTACACCACACAAAACACACCTTTCCACTGTGCCCAGCCTAACAGCAAGAACCTCATTTTCCTTCGCTTCTAACCTAGACCTTTCTAGTAAGCGTTCCTATCTCCTGGGACCCACGTTAGGAACAACAACATTTGCATGCAGGTCTCCCTTGGTCACTTCTGTTTTCATGAGCCCAATCCGACCTTAAGCTGCATTTACCTTCAGCTGAGCTCTGGTAACCCTGGGTGCCGAGCCAGGAGCTCCTACTGTGGGTAGCTGTCATCATCTGGATGGAAAATGGAATAATTCTAGAGACAGCTACAGCAAAGCTTTTAGAGAAACAACACACTTAGTGCTAAAATGCATTTCAACATGACTTCATTACACAATTGAAAAGGCTTTAAAAATCTAAACAAGAAGCTGACTCACGCACCTGTATAATAAGAAGCAGAATCTCTTGTTTGATTTCTACATTTTGAGCCGAAGAATGAGAAGCCATAAAAACAATGCAGTTCCTTGCAACAGCCTCATAATGAATGTGGGACCGTGCTCCTTCCTTAGGACTCTGAAAAGCTGCTTTCACAACTGAGCAGTTGGGATTCTGGCACAGCTCTTGCTCCGATCTATAAAATTCTGAGCATGATTTAACAGGAAAATCTGAGGACTCTGCTTTTTGGAGGCTGCCTGTCTGAAGGTGCATTTTCCCACTTGCAGGAAGAAGAAACAAGAGGTTGGGATATTTATGACTGTTCCAGTTCAGCTGCCCATCGTACAACATCTCTTAGAAAGAGGAATGGCCCCATCGCTGGTCTGTGTATTAATTCCCTTTCCTTCCACTTCCTCTCCCCCTTGCTGCTGGTTATTGTCATGGCCAACAGAGATAATCCATGATGGCATTTTTAGGAACACAAAAATATTTATAAAATCTGCCCTAATTACGGTCTCCCAGAACTACCTGCTTCCCAAGACATCTTCCTAACTGCGTTTTCTGCACTCCCAGGAGCCTCCACAGCACCTCCAGTGGTCTGACAGCACTGCCGTGGATAGTAAGAATAAGAATAATTTACCTGCTAATAAAAGGATTCAAGATACTTTTCAATGCCAAAACATCAGCAACAGCTCTATGATCTTAAAATGGCAGCTATACATACATCACCTTTATGGCCTCTGCTCCCAGGTAACAGTGATGGTATGAGAGGTGATGGCCTCAAGTTGCATGAGGGGAGGTTCAGGATGGGTGTTAGGAAACATTTCTTCTCATAAAGAGCAGTGATGCAGTGGCACAGCTGCACAGGGACGGGGTGAAGTCCCCATCCCTGTAGGTGCTCCAGAAAAGGGCCAATGTCACATGAGGGACATGGTCTGGAGTGGTCGCAGCCATGGGTCGACTGGGTGATCTTAGTGGTCCATCCAACCTTAACAGTTCTATGGTTCTGTTAGCTGAGGAAGAATGCACGCTTACAAACTAAGCATGGGTTTGACGTTCTCACCAATGTGCCAGCTTTGATCCTCAAGAACAACAACAACAAAATTCTCAAAATATTCATATACACAGCACTTCCAGAAGGTGTACAGAAATGATTTACTTGCCAGCGTAACACAACCATACATTAATGGGAGCACAGCAGATGTTCAACTGCAAATAGCAACTTGAGCTGTGTTGGACCGTATAAAATGCGACACGCAAAAACTCTCTGATAGTAACTTTGTTCCTAAGGGTGGACACTGAAGACTCATTCTCCTGTAGCAGTCAGAGAGAGTAAAGAACCCTCTCTTCCCCCTAAAGCCCCCACAGCTTTAAACAGATGAGCTAGATCTAGATCTTGTCTAGCCCTAGCATCATCTAGTCCAGCAGTGTTCACAGCCAGCACTGAAAACTTGTGTGACTACACGAGATCAGCACTGCTTTGATAGGACGAGAGGTGATGGCTGCAAGTTGCACCAGGAGAGGTTCAGGGTGGGCATCAGGAACAATTTCTTCTCCCAAAGAGCGGCGCTGCGGTGGCACAGCTGCACAGGGAGGGGGGGTCACCGTCCCTGGAGGTGCTCCAGAGCCGTGGGGATGTGGCTCTGTGGGCAGTGGGCAGTGCTGTGGTAGGTGGACGGTTGGACTGATGATCCTAGAGGTCCTTTCCAGCCTTAATGACACTATGATTCTATTGTAAGTCTCTCACGAAAAAAATTAAACTAACGGATCAGTAACTGCTGCTGATATAATGAGTCTATCCTGAAACTGTGAAAAAGTGCTTCCTTTGAATTGCGTGCATTCTGTGGAGCTCCTTTAGAGCCATTAAATCTACTCTAATTTAGGAACGACACATGATGGGATTGTAAAATGATATTTTGTGTGGCGGTTCAAAAGCAGAATGCAGACGATTTCTAAAAAGAGAAAGGCTATTAATGAACGAGCTGTGAGTGCTTTTTAAACCTTCATTCTCCCCTTAATCAGTTACCAGAGTAAGTGAAATCAGAACCGTGGTGAACCTCAGAGAAGCCCAGATTTGGGGAGAAATCTGTTTCCATTTTCACAGTCCAGAAAAACCCCTCACACAACAACTCCAGCACAACCCCGTACCTCAGCCAGTCCCTGTGGAAAGAGGGCTCATTCTGTAGAAGAACAAACCTCTTATTTCTGAACCATTCCCATTATTAATTTCCTCATATGCACGTGTTGGTGTCTGGGAGACACTTTGGAATTTTTCTTGAGCAGAAGTGCTCTATAAATCTAAAATATGTAATTGACATCTCAATGACCCCATCATGATAAGCTACTGAGTAAAACTCTGCTCTTCCCAATCATCCTTTTTGGTACAGAAGAAATACATTCTCATCAGCACTGAAAACGATGTGCTTCTTAGGTACATCCATTCAGGAATCTGCCTGATGACCTTTTGATTTTGATGATAACAGCCTTGTTGTAATTATATATACATTTATATTGGAGTACTTAAAACTCTACTGGAGATGAGATGAGCAGCGGTAAAGGCAGACTGAAATCAGTGGGGCTGCCTGTGCAGGTGCTCAGACTTACTTGGGGGTTCTGTCAGCCTCTGTCTGCTGGAACAGATGTGGCTGGCACAAGGGCTGGGATTATGCAGGAAGCAGGAAAACTCCTACAAAGTTTAACTGACAAAGAAACACCAGTTTAATAAAAGGGGATTTGCTTGATAAATTGTCCTCTTATCAGCAGTCAAATAGTCAGTGCTGTAATTTTAAGGTGCTCCACGATCATTTTCAGGTTTTAAACAACTGTCTGGAAGTACTCTAATAAAAATGTAACTGATAATAAAAGGATGTTGCAGCAACTTAAAGGGAATTAAAAGCATGCTTTCGTTTGTTCTGAGTTAAGGAACAATGGCAGGATTAGCAGGAAACTATTACGAAATTAATCTGATTAATGCCTTATAAATAATGAAGCTGTACTTAAAAGGGTCCACAAGCTTCGCCATGTCAGAACGTGGATCCTACATATGATGCAAGATTAAAAAGCAGGATGCTTTCCCTATTAATTAAATAGCAAAACCCAAATCCTCCCAAAAAACAAGAACAGGGAAAGGAAAAAATAAAAGGTACAGCATGTCTAAAAAATGAACTGCAAGCAACTCCACCCTTGTTACAATTGGTTTCAGAGGAAAGAGCAACAACACTTCATCTCCATGGCGCTCACACTACGGCCGCTAGGCCATAAACAAGGACACCTTCCTCAGAGTGCCAGGACATCTTTCCTTCCTGAAAAAAAAGAAGCAAAGTAAGACCTGTTGTGGACAGTAAAACATTTTCTGCTCCTAGATGGAGATCGCTGCACTACTTGCTGCCCAAATCCCAACTACCTGAACTCGCTTTCTGAATAAACTGCCATCAGCAAAGAGAAAACAAGCTGGGGCTCCCACCACGGCCCATGCATCAGGCTGTGTAAGCCAGGCACAGGTGAGTTAATGGCAAAACACATCAACCCAGACAAGAAGGACAGAATTATGTAGATACAGTAAATGCCAGTGACAGCAAAGAGAATGACTGTTGGACAAAATAGATTTGCTGCATTAAAAAGGACAGGAGAGTGTGGAAATAAATAGGCATTATTTCTATTTAAAGTCTCCCATGTAGGCAAAATGCAGTGCCAAAAGCTAAGAATAAAGCTGCAGGGGAAATTCACCTGATAATCCCTACAATATTTTTAATGATGTACTCAAAAAAGTGTTTTGCAATCAAGGAAAACGCCAATAAATGCACCAGTGGCCAAGGGCCAGTTTGGGCTCACCAGCCAGATTTACTGAAGCCACAGCACAGGGGCTGAAGATCTTAATCTTTTTGAAATCAGATCTTACAAGTGCTGATCTGAGCGTGCTTGGGAGGAAGCAGAGCCGAAAACAAGAAGTTGCTCTGAGTCAAACAGGGCAGAGCACAGCACGCAGTCTGCCCAAGGCAGAACGTCCGAAGCCACGGCGCTAACTGAGCCACAGTGGGTATGGGCCAAACACCAACATCAGGAGGTGGGAGCACGGTGCCTGCTTTGCTGCTTCCTTTAAAATGCATGCATTTTATTACTTCCTTCTAAGGTATTGCTATTGTGCCAATCGAGAAAAGGGGAAAGATTTCATTTCAGAAAGTTTTGCAGGGTGAGAATTCGGCATTTCGTGCTCCTTTACAGGAGCTACAGCAGCTCCATTAAAGACAACTATTGGATGTTATGATCTCAATGTAAAATTGGTTTTTGCTCTTGAAGTAAAACCAAAGCACTGCTCCTGAGGAAGTTACCTAGGAATTCCAGGGAAAGCCACAACTAGAAAAACAGCAGTGAATGCGTTTCAGTGAACTACCAGCAAATCCAATCTTCTTGTCACAACCACTATCTAGCAGGGAACGTGAAGCCGCTAAATTAAAATACTTCTTACCCAATGATCCAGCCCTTAAGCTAACGTTAGAGAAATACAAGGGAACATATTAATTCTGTTCTCCATATCAGATTATTACTAGGTGACACTATCAGGAACTCATTATGGAAGTGAAATAAGTCTACAAAGTGATAATCACATTTGTTGAATATTGAAGGATAAGAGCTGGATCGGATCAGCCAGGCACGATCTTAGAAACTCAGACCACAGAAATAACTCCTCTATGGAGCCAGCATCCAGCCCAGGCCTTTCAGAGCACATCTAACAATGACCAGCTCCTTCCTCCTGATTTAGCGAGGCACCAGAGGTGTCACAGCCTGGGTCACCTGCGTTACAGACACTGAAATCAGAAGAAGTTTCACAATATTATCCTGCCTCGCAGAATAGGTTCAAAATGCATGGCCCCATCTTCCTGTAGCATTTAATTCTGATGCAGAATGTTTGTGAAAACCCACTCAAGAGAAGCCAAAAAAAGAGACCTACTTGAATTTGAAACTTGCTACCAACAGCAGAGTGAAGGTACTTAAAATCTTATGTAAAGTGATGAAAAAGTCAAGTTTCTGAATGTATTTTCAATTGCATCACTGTTGCATCTCCCCCTACAAGAACATTTTTCTAAGTGCTGACACAGCTTTGATCAATCCTAAATATGTAGGTCGCTCTGAAAGTAATGCCCCCTATTTATTATTTCCATGGAAACTACAACAGATACAAAGAGCACGACAACTATTTGATGGAGCAAAGTCTCAGTTACACAACACTGTTTTTCAGCACGGTCACCACCATTAGCTGTGCATTTCTGCCAGTGATGAAGAAGAGCTTGCATGCTGCACTCATAACAATCTGCATGGCTGCCCAGAACATGGCCTGTCTTTCACGTCGCTGTCACCACTGCTGAAACACACCACCCTCAGCCTCCCTGTGCTCACGCCCACTCTCTGGTCCCCATAAATGTTCAACAAGCATCAATGAATATCAATGGGTGCCATTTTTTTCTGCACGGAGGAGTTCAGTGATACACCTTTGTTCCATATGCTCTCCCACGTCAGATGCTGTTCTGCTGGACTACCCCTCTGCTGCCATCGCTTGCATGGCAATAAAGTGTAACAGAGCATTGGTGGGAAGGTTCAAGCTCTACTGTCATACCATCAACATCCGCCTCTGGTGTTGTGGGTCAACATCATAAAATAGGAGGCATTACTTCTGGAGCAGCCCTAGCATGGTCCTTGGTAAATGCAAATAATTGCAAATAATGTGCTTTTTTTTTTTTCCTTTTTCTTTTTTTAGATCTGCGTTGGATGGCATTAAACACATGCTGCATAATTCTGGATCTACTATATTTATATTGTATCACCGCAATTACCTGATGAGAGTCTTGCGAGATGGCTTGTAATTCTCTTTACAGCAGTAATTTAATGGAGTCAAAATAACAGAATAAGGAACAGAAAATAGAAGAACAGTGTAAAAATGGCAATTTTGCTATGGGAAGTTGGGACTTGCCATTTCAAATTAGCAGAAACCATGAAGTGGGCATTACTGACAACGTGAATACAGTAATTGGGGTTGATTTCCTGGCACTTTGCCGGATCCTCTGACGAGCGCCTGCGAGTTAATTACAGCTCTCCTTGCAGAGTGGGGACACTCAGCAGCGATGCAGGGACACCGAGCACTCAGCCCTCCACTGGGGCGCTGGGTGAGGGAAGCAGAACTCTGCTGCTCATCCCATTAAGGGAAACCCACCTGGAAATTCAGAGTAACAGTGCACCGGGAAGTCACAAATAAATAACCTGTGGGGCCGCGATACGGAAACAAGAAAGAATCTCTTCAACCAAAGGGTCATCGTTTCACCCATTAAAACAAGCCACCTGCACCCAACACTCAACAAGATTCTTATCATAACCTTTGCCTTTAACTAGTGAAGTTTAATTAATTTGGCAGAACTACATAACTCTTTTCTGAGCGATAACTAGCTGCCCTCCTGGGTTCCTTCTGCAATCATTTCCTTTGATTAACTTTACTGTATTTACTCAAATGAACACATGTATTTCATACATGTTACAACAAATTAGAAGAGAAGAATTAAAAAGCAGCCTGCCAACTTAGGAACTGAGCAAGTGGAACTTCTGAATTAAAGCAGACAGCCTTATTAGCTGATTACTACACAGAGAGTGTTCAGAAGAAAGAACATGCCCTTTCCCTTTTCATTTTGTATTACTAGTGATTACACGATATATCTTAAATTATAATTTGAGGTAAAACCATGATTAAAAATAATTTAAATATTGCACAACACGTTAATTGCTCTGGAATGTCTTCATCTTTGTGGCTGCTCTGATTGCAGGCAGTGCAGGGTCCCCACGTCTCGCCCCAAGTGCAGGCCCAGAGCACGTCGCATCATGGCGGCCATTGGGGCCTGCAGGATGGGAGGATGTGAGCAGCCACTCTGCATCCCCTGCCGGCCCCATGGCACTGCACTGAGGCAGGGACGTGGAGCAGCCCTCCCTTCCCACAGAACCTTCTGGTATTAAAAAGGAAAAATAGAAACGAGGGAACAATCGGCCCTTCCTCCACGCCAGCCCAGTGTCCACATCACCAGACCTCTTTGCAGGTGACCTCCTGGAGTGGGCATCCTCGTTAAAACATCATCACCCCATCCTTCAGTGAGAAGCTTGGTTTGATCAGCTGGCACTGCAAGACAATTCTTTCATGAGAAACATTCCCAAATACCTCCACTCGGGGAATATTGCACTTCCAGGTTTGAGGCCAACAACAGGCTTACACATGATAAAACGGAGCTAACCCAGATTAAGGCAGTTGGTGAAATTTAGGAGTCCTGTTGAGACCTGCTTGCTTCAGTCAATGAGAAAAGCAAGAACTTCAGGCAACTTTCTGTAGTTGGGGTCAAATTAGGGGAAAGGAGAAGCTGCAAGGTTGTCTAATTTTTTCAACGCAACCACAAGGAATCAGTCTCCCCAGATGAAGGGAGGACAGCGACTACGCCCTTGCTGTAAGCCTAACAATCATTTTAGCACAAGAATGCTACTTATTTTGTTAAATCTGGATCAATCTGCAAGATCCAAGTCTTGAGATATGCATCGCAGGAGTCTGTGCACATAACCCCACATAAGGATTACTAAGCAGTCTGCCCATCTTTAAATAAATGACTTGCTTCCAAGAGTAGGCACTGAGGGACATGGTTAGTGGGAGTGGTGGTGATGGGTTGACGGTTGGACTGGAGGATCATAGAGGTCTTTTCCAACCTTAATGATTCTATGATGCAAAAACCACCCACAAGCCCTGGGATAAGAATATGTGCCCATGCAGGATGAGACCACTTCCTTCACCAGCACTGCTGTGAGACCTGCAGAATTACACCTTCCCATACATGGAAGCATGGCTTTCAAATATGTCACTGTTTTATAGAATCACAGAATCATTAAGGTTGAAAAAGACCTCTAATATCATCTCGTCCAACCACATTCAGCACCACCACTTAATCTATGACAAACCACGCTCCCATCTGTTCCGGGTTAAGGAAAGCGTTTCTACACCCAATATTTCTGTAAATGTTGTGAAAGCAAGTTACCTTACCCTATTCCAGTTGCTGATAAATTGAGCACACAATTTATGGTTTTAAATATGAATGATGACAGTGCTCCAATGAAAGTAACAAACTTCCATCAGTCGACAAATAAAACAGCACAAATCTTATGGGGGCAGCTAAGGGAGCTGGGATGGTCCAGTCTGGAGAAGATGAGGCTCAGGGGAGACCTCACTGCTCTATACAATGACGAGTGTGGATTGGCCTCTGCTCCCAGGTAGCAGCGATAGAATGAGAGGTGATGGCCTCAAGTTGCACCAGGGAGGTTCAGGTTGGGTATTAGGAGAAATTTCTTCTCCTAAAGAGCGGTGCTGCAGTGGCACAGCTGCACAAGGAGGTGTTGGGGTCACCATCCCTGGAGGTGTTCCAGAACCATGGAGATGTGGCACTGAGGTCAGTGGGCAACATCGGTGGTAGGTGCACAGTTGGACTGGATGATCTTAGAGTCTTTTCCAACCTTAACAATTCTAAGATTCGAACTAGGTACTTAAAGAGTGATTTCCCAGAACAAAAATCACACGCCACCTTCAGAACACTATAAATGATCAACCTCTGGAAACTTCCTTTGATTTTGTGTAGAAAACAATCTCTGTCTTTTAGTGTTCTCATTAACTTCGCACAAACTACCTCCTAATTAGCTCATGTGCAAGAAATACAACAGAAAAGCGCAGCTGGATGTTTTAAGGCACGAAGATTTACTGATGATAAGGATGCAGATCCCTGCCAATCCATTCTAACTGGGAGGTGTTCATCTGCAAAGCATTTTATCAATATTAAAGCAATACCTACTGCTATTGCACCTTCACACCGCCTCACTGTGTCACGCTGTGTATACAAATCTGGCACCTACCCATAACTTCAGCAGAATACATAACACTCAACAGAGCTATTCAGAAAAATCACATTATTTATACTGATTTGAAAAAAAAATAATTCAAGTCCATGCAGTCCAGAAATACAAGGAGGCAAATATTAGCAATGTACCGTTTCCCCCTAAAATGCATTTGTGAGGGGAAGATGTAGAACTCTGACCTTTCCCAGTCTTTCCTCACTGACTGAGAAACAGTGCAGCACTGCACCTTTTCTAATCCCTTTCTTTCAATTCTCATCTCCCCTTCTGCTCTATGCTAAAGAAATATTTAAAAGCATTCTAGTGCACGTCTGCCATCTCTGCACAACAGAACGTGTGCATCCCGAGTAAAACCACTGCTGCGCTTGAGAACCTGGAAAACTATTTAAGATATTTTTAGAGTATTGATAAGTGAATAATCTTTGGTTTAAAGAATTCCCATTAAGGAGTGATTGTTTTCCTTTCAGGGAATTAGCTGGTACCAGCCTAGGGACTCCACCCAGCAGCTTTGGGAGTTGTCTTTTCTTACTTAGTCATCCTGCGCTGGAAAGCCTCCAGCCAAAGATCCCAACCTGCAAAGACCCTGCTTTTAAAAAGATAAATGTTGTGATTTTTAGCCGCTAAGCATCTTTTCTTCTACCCACCTACTGACATTATGGTTAATATTTCTTTTTTTTTTTAATCTAGAAAGAGTCACTACATTCCCAGAAATAGCTCTTCCTCATAGATTTACATACCTTTCTCTTTCACTCCAGAATGTTAAGCTTATAAGCTGCCATGTATTGAAGATCAAACATCAGAGCTCTTCTCACTTGATTTTTTATCCCACTAATATCACCTTGCTGCCAGCATCACTTCTGATTGTGCACCATTGCATAAAACCACACAACAAACAGAGGATTTGCTGCTAAATACGAAAATAGGAGGAAAGGGGACAGAAGCAGCGTGGTTCTGCCCACAAATGCACCTATCTGCCATTCAGAAACTATCCTGCTTCATTCACATTAAGAAGGCAATCTTTTAGCTTTCAGAAACTGACAACAGAAGAGCAGATGTGCAAGTTTTACTAACAGACACTTCAGTATCAGTGTGTCTGCGGGTCTTAGATAAGTGAATTAATGCCGAGGACATTTCAAGCCCAATGTATTTGTTTACTAGTTATCCTTCCATTGTCTTCTATGGTCAACAAACGTAGCCATTCAATGTTCCGGGTTTTAATTAATTCCAATGTTAAATTCTGATTCCTGGCACAAATTTAAGAAGATCAGACTGAAGAATATCAAAGCATGGAGCACACAAGGCTCTACAAATACAACGTATCTGACAACATAAATCTTTCCATCAGGCTGGGTCATTGGAATGCTCATTGCCAATTTAATCCTCAGAGAGCACACAGAAGTTACTACATTGGTAAAATCAAATTGTTTGTTTCAGTGGAAATGTTTCTCAACAGCAGATTTTATATAACAACATTTACACCTGATTGTGTTTCACTCCCAATTTTCTTAATCCTGCATGGTAAAACACAACTACTTATGAAAGGGGCACGTAACCAATGCCAAACTTCAATTATAGACCTTTGCATTTGGCAGCAGCAAGTCGGGACTTGTGAGCCATTTTCTGCTCCTTCAAATCAGCGTGCTTGCTAAAGGAGGAAACAAATCTAGGGATGTTATTAGCACTTAAGTACCTGCTTATCCTTAAAAGCTGCAAATGATGCCACTAAGCACTTAGCATTTGCATGTATTGACAAGGAAAAAAACACTTTTCCACCCTTTTTTATAGAACTGAAACCAAACCAAAACAAACGGGAGAACAGCTGTTACTGGGAGCTATCAAACTGGTGAGCATTAACATAACAACTCACATTTTTCCACATCCGTACATTGTATGGGGTCATAATTTTAGGCATAAAGTCGTGGTGAACTGTTAATTAAGAAAAAAAGTCAGCCTGATTTGGACATATAAGTGCAGAACACAGCCAGTGATGCCTCCCTAGTGCCCCAAAAGAGACTTCCTCTCTTCAATGTACTCTGAATCACTGAGTGGCTTGGGCTGAAAGGGACCCAAGTGAAGCATGAAGATATCATATGTAAGCACTTCACCATACGCTACGCTCAGAAACCTGAATGTCAAGGGTTTAATATGTGATCACTGTCATCATAAGGACTTTTGGAAAAGTTATCAGAGTTGTCCATTACTCCGTGTGAAGACAGACAGTCTCCTTCTGAAGTCACAAAATGAATGTATCATCAGCTACAAAAAAGATAACACACCATTCATACCCACCAAAAGCTTTTGTTTCTGAACAGCAGCCCAACAGCACGCGCTCTGCCAACTCATCTATCTCCCCAAAATATTTCTGATATTTCCAAAGCTCACAGGCAAAAACATGTTGTGTCTCTCTCCTCTGTTATCAGGAATAGGAATATCAAGGAATGCAGACATCTTTCTTCCTTGCTCTGAAATTACACTGACTTGGAAAACAGCACAGCAATATTTAATTTTGGACAAGCAGCAGGTTTTAATAGTTAAAAGCTCTCTAAAACATATGTTCTAAACATATGAGTTATAACTCATGTAAATTAATACTTACTAGAAGCTGTTTTCCGAGTCCTTACTTAGGTATGCATCTAAAGATGTGCTCATAGAGAAAATGAAGCAGGCAATATGAACTCACAGGTTACTTTCCTTAGGAAAGAATCTTGAAGGTTAGGGTTGTTGGGGGCATTTTAGAGCAAACTGTCACCTGTGGGAGATTGGCAAGAAGTATCCTCCACAGAAGGCAGTGGTAGCAGAGCCTGAGGGGCTGAGCATCCCTGTAGATGTCCCTGGTCGTTGTGGGGAGCTGGACTTGATGACCTTTTAGGGGCTCTTCCAACTCAAAGGATTCTGTGATTCTGAACTCACACAAGCCTCTACACTCCTTTGCTGCTGACAAAGAACAAAGCTCTTGCACCAGCAAACCACAGCTTTAAGTCTAAAGATGCTCTTCTATTGGGGAATAATATTACCACACAGTAGAGCTTGCCTTTATATGCCACCATGAGGTGGGGAAGAAGCCCTCAAAGCATTATGTTAATCTCCTGAGCAGAGGGAATTGCTATTAAAAATGCTATTTAGACAGATGGGCATCTGTGGAAGCCTGCTACACAGCCTCATCACACTCATTAAAACTATCTTTAAGTCCTGGGCTTGGGAGCATAATCCCTTTAAGAAACCTGCAGACTGGGCTGCGAGAATAAAGGTACGGTTGGAACAGAGCTGAAAGACACATGAGCCCCGCGCAGCCTGCAGCCAGCACAGGAAAGGATACCTTGTGCAGCCCCCATCTCCTTGGCTATCCCTGTCACTGTACTGCTGCACACTGGCTCCTCTGCTGCCAATAAAAAATTACGAGTTGCAAGGGCTGCGTGATGGGGGAATCGCACGGGTTGCTCTGCAGAAGACAGGGCAGTCCTGGCCTGCGTGGGGCATCCTGCTGGGGCAGCCTCAGGACGTGTGCAGTGTTGTGTCCTCAGGAGCCCTGTGCCCTGCTGGGCACTGCTCAAGGGCTGCAGGAACAGCCGCAGAGCTGACTGCTGCCCCTGAAACTCATCTGTTAGGCAGGCAGAGCCGCACCGCTCCTCCGATGTGCCACCAAGAGGCCTGAGAGGGAGATTCCCAGCACGGTGACTGGACAAAACGCAGACATGGAATGAGATGGTTCCCTGCGGGGTCAAAGCAGAAAACCTGATTCTGATTAAGCTGCATTACCAGATAGAAGCAGGATCTCAATAATTTACAGCCAGAGATGGAACAAGCGTCCATTAGCATTAGTGTCTATGGATGTTCACTTTCTTTTGTCCCACATATTGAAGGCCTCTGAGACCAAGGCCGGCCCTGTCTCTCCTTATTCCGGGCTCTCCACACCCTTTCCCCCCAAGCATAAGAGGAGCATTCCTTTTCAGCATCCCATGTCCCCAGATGGGAAGTAAGGAAGGAGGAGGAAGAAGGCAAGGCAATTTGGTGTGAATCCAGACAAAGTAAACAGTCTCTAATGGCATCCAGTACCCTAAATGCAGGGTGATTTTAAAGAGTTATGAGGTCAGAGATGATCCCAATTGTAGCAATGCATCAGAGCTGTATGCTCCTCAGTAGCTCTTACGTTTGAGAACAAAGGAGCCTCATTTGTTTATTTTTTTAATCACTGCCTTCCAGTATCAGCAATCTTGTGAACTTGAAGCCAAACAAAAATGAAACATTAAGGACTAACACACGAAGATAATAAACTAGATCAATCATTACAGAAAACTGGGTCTCATGATATTAATGGTATCTAAACCTCTGTAAATGTGCTCGTGACCTTTCTTCCTTCAGAAGGCAACAATGAGTGATGAAGCTGTCTGTGCCTCTTCCACTACTGAGCAGTGCATGTCCCACTTCAGGACCTCTTCTCTCTCATAAATGATGTCCTCAAGCACTGGGACTCATCTGACAAACATCTATCCTGTACAACTATCCCCAGCTTCAAAGATCCCATTGCAACACGTTTATTGACAGGCCGGAGTCCGAGCAGTCTCCAGCAGAAAGACATGAGTAAGAGTATTCATGTCCAAGACTAGATTTTTTAAAACCAGTATAACTTTCATATTCTAGTTACTTGTGCTCCTAGTGAAAAGGCAAGGCAGCACCGAGTGACCCTCCTCACCATGCCCAGGGATGGACACAGCATCCCTGCACTGTGCCAGGGATAACGGCGTGATCCCATTGGGATGAACCGGGACCATCAGCAGTTCTGCCTTTCCCTCAAGGCTTCCACGGGATGGAGGAAGGTGAGCACACCAAGCTGCCAGCCACTCCTGCAGCTGAGTAGCACCAGCCACCCAAGAGGTGGTTGCACGGTTTTGTACACATAAATCTTGTAAAGCACTTCAGGAAGCTGCAGGATGAAAAGGACTATATAAACGCAAGATATTATTATTATTAAACCAGTGATCTGACAAGAAGAGACAGCTTTTCAAATCCGTACAACAGCTTGAGCTGAAGAGATCAGGGAGTCTAATTTGAAAAAATAATAATTTGAAATGAATCTGAGGATTAGAAGTGGCAGCTCTTTTGTGGATTCTCCATGGCAGGTAAATTTAGTAGGCTACTTTAATTTTGCATCGTTTTAACTCCTGGCAATGTCCTGTGCATTGAATCTGACAGAGAGACAGAGTGTTTGAAGCTGTCGTGGCTACGTTTTAGTCTCCCAATTTTACAATCAATGTTTGAATCTGCTGCTACAACTCTGGGCACGGAGATCAGAGGCTTATCAAAGAGGCATCCATTTCAAAGACAAGCAGCAGCTTTGACTTCATTCCCTCAGTGCTTAAAATTCCTGAAAAAGCAGATGAGCACACCACAAAACAGGTCGGAAAGAAATCTCTCTCTCGGCTGTAAACCTATTTTAGTATTAATTTTTTAAGGATCTATTTTGGTCTCATGCAAAATGTGTGTGTTTAGCAGAGATAATCCTCTCAACAGGTGAGCTTAATATATTCCTCTTCCTGTAACTGCAAGTACATTTTAAACTGGCTTATTGCTTTATCAAGCATTAATTGAACAACTACTTCAACCAGTTACCTGATTTTTTGGACTAAAAATGTCTTCCTAACAAAGCATCACTTCATTTCTTTTATTGTTGCCCTTATTTTCACTGCATGGATGAACCAGGCGCACCGCAGGCACAAGATGTGCTGCCTGCAATAAGCGCTGGGTTTAAAGGCACACTGCTCTCCGGGACTGCTCCATGCTGATGGCCACATTCAACCTTTGACTCACAGCTGAATCTCAGCGCTCTGAGGGCTGACAGCATCAAGACCTCACCAGCATTGTAACCTATCCCAGGGAAGCTGCCAGGAGTTGGATTTGATGATCTCTAGATGTCCCTTCCAGTCCCTATGATTCTATGACAAGACTTAGGTCTTCATGGCTTCAAGAAGCACTGAGGGAAGTTCAGGTTGGGTATTAGGAACAATTTCTTTGCCAAAAGAGTGGTGATGCAGTGGCACAGCTGCACACCATCCCTGGAGGTGTTCAAGAACTGCAGAGATGTGGCTCTGAGGGACATGGGCAGTGGGCACGGTGGGGTGGGCTGGGGTTGGACTTGGGGATCTGAGAGTTCTTTCCCAACCATGATGATTCTATGACCACTTCTGACACACGGGACTGAGGAGTCCCAACACATTCAGGCAATAGGGCTGGAACTACATGATCTTTAAGGTCCATTCCATCCCAACACTCACTTGGCATCACTCTGCAAACCCAGACGTGGGCAGAGCACAGATCTGCTGCAGCTTCCGAGAACTTTCCCTTGGAAAGTCAGTGTATGTTCAAGAAATAAATAACCACTTCTATGCTTAAAAAATGCAGAAATATCACCATAAATAAGCATTAGTGCTTCGCAAATTGTGAAACCACAATTTTATGGTTTTAAACAGAGACAAGGTGGGATCGTGAATGGTAGCAATGTATTTCAGATGAAAGCTTTCAAGCAGATGAGAAACACTAACAGGAGTTGGAACCTGAGTAACTACAGTTGCATTAAATTATTCCATCTGCAAGTCCATTAAAATTTTTTAATGGTTTTGTATGGCTTTTATATTTATTGGGTGGGCTTACTCCTGTGTGAGTCATACATATTTATTGCCAGGGTCCAGATAATGGTTATTAATAAAACTCCTTTTATTTGCATACTGTCTTGAAGCTGGTCTAAATATTTACAGCTTGACTGTAAAATCAAAGAATCCTCCAAAATTCTCAATATCGTGGCTTTACTTTCTGTACATTTTCATCTTTTTTATTTCTTCCTCCAAAAATGGGGAAAAAAAGAACAACCTGGAAAATGCATTTCGTTTCTCCGAAGCCTAAAAGACACCGATTCTTTCAAAGGATTAAAGCACAGCTTTTTGTTGAGGAAGTAAGAGATCCCAAACTCGGCGACCCAGTCTTTATAATTAAGAAAACACATATATTACTGCACATAATTAAGAACAGTAACAAAAGCTCAGTATTAAAGCGGGTCCACTGAATCTCTGGAACTGTGCCTGCCAACTAAAACACCTACTATGAATTTAGTAATGGGTTATGCAAACATAAATTACAAGGCCAGACATTTTAAAAGGAAAAAAAAGTTGATTTATTGTCACATTGGAGACACGGCGGGATAGAAGCACAATTTCATTTTTCCATATATTCATCAACACTGCAGATGTGTTAATGCAAAAAGAATTCTAAAATAAAAACGACTCTCCGCTGCTCCCATTCTCGTATGTCGTTTAAGGTACTTAAAAATGGTTACCAGGAAGCCCTTTAAAAAAAAAATAAGGGAAAAAAAAAGCAGAACATGCTACAAGTACGTGGATGCCAACAGGCTTTAAGAGAATTTTGCCAATATTTCTCCTCTTAAACATTTGCCACCCAAAATCTGACCCTACAAAAGAGCAACTGTGCAGGAAGTTTGTTGTCTGCTTGTTTGTTTGTTTTTTAAAGAGAAATGCTCACAGCTCTGTGCTGCAGTCACTTCGTTAGTGAGCATCTTCCCTCAGTGCATTAATCGTTTCTGCTCTTGTTTCAAGTAGATCCAACTTTTCACTTATCCACTGTCAGAGCAATGAAAAGAATCCCTCGTAACTGGCAACTGTTATTAAAAGTTATTCACGACAACATAACAATTTTAATGAGAACAACATGTGCCTTTAATTACACCTGAATGACTTTGAGGTGGTCCAGTGGATGAACCTGAGGACATTTACAGAACATTTGCTCACAAAGTTAAAAGGAGAAGTACTGATGGAAGATGTTTAATTATTTCTTCTGGTAAGCACACACAGGAAGGAAGAGCATGTTTAGATGCTGAGTCTTGAAAATAAGTCCACCTACTGTTTAAAGGGTCTGAGTGAATTCAGGATGTGAACTTCAGACTTGCTTTGGGAGCATTCAGCCTTATCGCTGTGGGATCTGCAACTACCTGCCCAGTTTCACACTTACCTTTATAAATAGAGGGCTGGAGAACCTCTCCTATGAAAAAAGGTTGAGGGAACTGGGCTTGTTTAGCTTGGAGAAGAGAAGGCTATGGGGAGACCTCACTGTGGCTTTCCAGTACTTGAAGGGAGGATATAAACAGGAGGGGGAACGGCTGTTTACGAGGGTGGATGGTGATAGGACAAGGGGAAATGGCTTTAAGCTGAGACAGGGGAGGTTTAGGTTGGATATTAGGAGGAAGTTTTTCACACAGAGGGTGGTGACGCACTGGAACAGGTTGCCCAAGGAGGCTGTGGATGCCCCATCCCTGCAGGCATTCAAGGCCAGGCTGGATGTGGCTCTGGGCAGCCTGGTCTGCTGGTTGGCGACCCTGCACGTAGCAGGGGGTTGAAGCCAGATGATCACTGTGGTCCTTTTCAACCCAGGCCGTTCTGTGATTCTGTGAAATAGCCCAGCACAGAACGCAGCAGCAGCAGCTGCCTGTTGGTACGTACTTGCTTACACTTCTTTTTAAACTACTGAAATATAAAAAATATCCCTCATTCCTCTCTTCTGCAATGCAAAATGCAGCACTCCTGGCACTAGTGAGATCCGATACCTGCAACTGATGCTGCTAGAACAAAAATGCACTCAGCTGTCAAGCATGTTTAACCAGAAAAGTGCTTAAACAGAGTAAATCAAAATCACCAAGAGCAAGTGGCTTCGGAGTAATTAATTATTTGAACCACATTAACCCATTCAGTTCAATCAGATGTGCCTCCTTCTTGAGTATTTTTGGAACTCCTGAATAAAGCAATCACCCGTATATCTCCAGCTTTACACAAAGACTCTCGAGGTAAATGTGTTGAAAATTGATTATCCTGAAGGCATCTATGTTCTAGACCTGGAAGATAAGCCCTACGTCCCCGTTCTTATTATCTAGTCTCTTTACAGAAGGAGATGGCAATGTTTTACATCAGCAAGTGAGGTACTTTAACATTCTGCTAAGGTTTTAAATAGGTGAGGAATCTTAAAAACACGGAACGATTTTATGATAGAATTGAAAGAACACTGATAATGACGTTTGAGTCAGACACAGAACAGAAAAAAAAGTGTCTTTTTGAACAACCTGCTTATCTGCAAATTCATTTCTTCCTAACACCAATCTCTCTTTAAAGTCATGGGGAGAGTGAGGAAGAGGAGAACTTAATGCTCCCGCAGTCATTTTCTCCTGCGCTAATTTTCAAGTAATAAGTATGGAAAGACATCTAAAGGTGGTTCTTTTCTTTTCATGCCCTGCTGTGCACTGAGATGTCCAGTTTCACACCGCGCTGAGCTCTGCTGTGGCACAGGACTGTGCCCTGCTCCAAACATGGCTATCCCAGGGCTCCCTGGGGAAGGGGAGGAGGGCCATCCCCACACTGCGCACCCTAATTAGCACAGGGAATGCAAACCAAAGCTGTTTTTAACAGGAGAAAGAAGAGTAGAAGAACCCAGCTCTAGATGGCAGCAAATCAATATCCACCCCTGCACACAGCCTGGCGCTGTGCGTCTCCAGGAGCTTTGCTAAGCAGGGATCCTCACCGTGCTGCACACAGACCGGAGCTGACCGTGCAGAGCTGTCAGGGTCCCAGCACACTTCACTACCTGCAATTAGAACCACTCCTCTCGTTCCAGTTATTTTTTTTTCTTCTCTTTAGGCTTAATTTGATTATCTTTTGCTGCAGACCAGCTAACTCAACAGAATGCACCAGAACCACTGGAGACTTCAAGAATTCTGGCAGGTCGGATTTTCAAAAGCAGAGCCCTCGTTTAATAACAGCTGAGCTCCCCTCCTTTAGTCACAGCTGCCATCGGAATGCCATCTCTGTAAAACAAACGTGGGTCTTACAAACATGCACCACCTTCACACACCATCTCAAGAATAAGTCATAAGTAATGTTTAGAGGGGGCTGGATCACACACAGGAGCAGGACGGGTCGGGCAGTGAGGGAAGCCCAGGGTGTTTGATTTCTGGCATCTTCTAATATTCCATTTCCCAGGGCATTTAAAAGCTCTGCTTTGAGAACACCCTTTTGCTGTCTGTGCTTACAGGTTCCCCTGTGTCCTTCCCTAACTGCTGATCCAATCTTTAATCTGCTTTGCAAAACACAGCTGCCCATTTGAGCACTTTAAGGTAATCTTGGCTTTCCAAATCTCACAAGACAGACCACATCTGCAGCCCAGGAACCACACTGAAGGGCAACAAGAGCAAGGAAACCCCAGCTCAGCATCCCCCCAGGAAAACACAGAGCGACCAAAGCCATGAGCTGCGGGGGGGCTCCTGTGGGCCCTGGGATGTGGGCCCTCCATTTTACCATCTTTGTTGCAGGTGAGATTGGCAACAGTCAGCATAGCTCAGCAATTCGCTGGTTTAGATGGCTAAATCAGAAACACTGAACTGTCTTCTGTTACAACCAGAATTAAAAAGTGGCCAAAAAGTGTTTGTTGAGGTGTTCACACTCACATAAGCAGCAGCGTCAGCCAGCCTCACAAGCTCCCCTCGTCCAGCTGTGCGCACAGCAGTGCCCACCCTCACCCCGCCTCCCAGGAGTCCTGACTCTACGCTCCTCGGGTCTAAAACTGGACAGGAATCCACTTCATGTCACGGACACACCAACAGCCAGACCTCATTAGACACTGAGAGCTGCAGACACACCTAAGCACAGTATAACCTGCTGTACTAAATAACCTGCTGTGCAAAGAGTAAATAATGTGCATGCTGCAATGCATCGTTCTCCTCACTGAAACACATCTTGCTTTGGGAATCAAACTCAAACATGCAGCTACATAATGACTGTGGATTGACAACTAAGTTAATTATACACTAGAAAACTTGATAATGTTTATTAGCCTTCTGGACTAAAGCTTATTTTCTTTTCCAGACATTTGGAAGCAGAAGGACACAGAAAAGAATACAGAGTTATAAATTAAACAGCTTTAATATCATCGTCTTCCTTCCCCACAAGCCCTTAACAACTTACTTATTTACTTATTTGGGTGTTTTTCACTATTGCTGTTAACAAGATTAAAAGTATGCACTGCTCTACGTGCTGCATCAGCTTTAAAGGACCAGAACAGTAGAAAGGTAAGCAAAAAGTGGTTGCTCAAGCAGGCACGTGGGTAGAAACCAAGGCAAAACTGTCAATCAGCATTTCAAAGTATCTTCACTTTGCTCCAAAAACTATTAATCAGTGCCACCAGAATTATTTAAGATCTTTCAAACCTCAGACTGTCCCTCCAACACTCGTGTCTTCACACTGAATCAGCACACGAGGACATGGTGAATTAGACCAAGAACCTCACAATACACGAATACTGCAGTTGCTCACAATAGGGTGATGAGGGGTGGTGGTTCACATGGCAGATCTGGGGTTGCCTTCCAAGTGACAGTCACACAACATCGGTGTTTCAAGCAATCTCTTGATCGCTGTCAGCACTCCACAGTAGCTGCTCGAGGTGGAACAAACAGAGACTGAACATACCCCAAAGCAACTGTGATAGGAGGGCCTGACATGGGCTCCTCGAGGCTGCAATGGGTAACAAGTACTTTTGAAATGACAAACTCCTTCTTTAAGTTTCTGCATGTAACAACCACCTCTCCATCTTCTATCCACCATGAAATGCTGCCTCCTAGATTTACGTCCCAGTATGCCAACTCAGAAATGACATTCTAATACTCTGCAATACTGAGCCCTGCAGTTGTTCCAATAAGCATGAAAATATTATTACATTTCTTTTGCAATGTGATCATTTGCAAAGAAGGCAGAAATAATCCCAACGGATCTGTCACATCTTTTCAAGTCTTCTAAAGCAGCAGCATAAACATCCTCAACTTCATTAGTAGTTTTTAAAGTCCTTTTCTGCTATGCAGGAGATTGCTTATGGCAGACACTGTGGTAAGTTTAGAGGACACCTCAGACAGCAATGGATAGGAAACTCAAGGCAAATGACATTTGTTTCCTGATTTATGGTGGGAACAGCATCAGCTGAGGGCAAGAGATGCTGCAGCAGACCAAACCACTGCTGCACCAGCGGGGATGCATTCAGAATGAGCAATGAAAATGGAAAGCAGGGCTCTGGAGCAGGTTGTTACATTTAGCGATTCCATTCACATTCTTTATAGGAAGAAAGATGTTACTTCATCTTGGAAATTTTAATTAAGCTGTACAGTGACTTATTTATTCAAAGAACAGTTCTGCAAGCAAGCAAGTTTTCTACTAGAGTTCTCTATGTTATTAAAAAGAGTATGCCTGAAGTTCAGTAACAAGAATGGGTCATCTGGGAAATGCCAGTGGCTCACTGTGTGCTTCCTGCCCACCTCAGGGAAGGTTTTATCATATGGCACAGGTTTTTTCATGAAGCTGAAGTTTTGGGAAAAAAATCAGGTCAAGGTGTCATAACCTTGCCTTCCTTCATCCTCCTGCCCTCCAAAATGGTCTAAGCTTTGAGTATTACTCAGTATTCCTCCTTATGGGGAGGACAGAAAACAGCTGAAGATGAACACAGCAGTGCTTTTGTGGTGAGGAGTGCTGGTGAAGTCTTCCAGCAAAGACAGCAGAGCACTGCCTCACTTATTCTAGTGGAACTGCCCACATCTACCACTGCGGTCACCTTGCATGGGACAGGGTGGCCCTGCTGGACCCTGTTCAGCTGAGCAATACCTGCACCCCTGTCTGTTAGAGCTGCTCAGTGCAGAGACTCTGTTTTAGTTTTTTGATCCCATTTTCTTCTTTTAATTCTGCCAAAGAAGAGGTGTTAGATGGTGATGCTGTTGGGAAACGAGGCTGCAGAAAGAACATTGCAGCAGAGGGGAAAGAAGAAGAAAGAATATCAAAAGTCCATGCAGATTTATAAGGGAATGTGGCTCCCTAGGAGTCCCAGGGCACCAGATCAAGATGTGGAATCTAACACAGATCCAAAGTCCCCCAGACATCAGGGATACGCAGAGCCATCATTTTGCACCTTGTCTGTGAATGAATGAAACCCTTCCATTCCCTTCCAAAATCACAGAATCACAGAATCACAGAATGGCCTGGGTTGAAAAGGACCACAATGCTCATCTAGTTTCAACCCTCTGCTCTGTGCAGGGTCGCCAACCACCAGACCAGGCTGCCCAGAGCCACATCCAGCCTGGCCTTGAATGCCTCCAGGGATGGGGCATCCACAGCCTCCTTGTGCAGCCTGTTCCAGTGCGTCACCACCCTCTGTGTGAAAAATACCACATGGAAGGCTATGTAACTATGTTTTGTAAAAGTGTTTTTAAAACTTTACCATCAAATGACTTAGCAGCAGAAGGCGTTCACCCTGCCTTGCTCACAGAACAGAACTAATTGCAAATCATTTTCCCTTTGTATCTCCTGAAGTGACTACACAGAGCGCAGCTTTTTCCTCTGTGCATCAATTCCCACTGAGTGACCACGGCCCTCTCACAATGCTCCAAAAAGTGCAGTGCTGGATTTTTTCCCTGCCAGTAACCTGCTCTGTAAAAACAAAACTGGCCTCAAGAAATCACCCTGAGATGAATCCATGAGATTGCTATCACTCAGGAGCCAGCAGCTGCAGCCCCAGCCTGCAATTCTCCTTACAGGAAAAAAGGAAGGAAGCAGGAAACTCAAATAAGTTTTGGAGAATGAACTTAAGCTTACAGCAAACAATACAAAAACTGTGGCCCCAGATACCAGTTTATTTTCTGGATTTTGTATAGTTTCCTATACCTTCATATTCTTTTACGTCTCTCCATCCCCAATAGACTGTTCTCCTCTGCAAGGGGAATAAACTGAGTCCTGACTGGTACCTGGAGGGAACCAACACTTGTGTACCAGCCATTTGCAGGGGCTTTGCACTCTGCAACCCTGGCACACTTCTGGATGAACAAATTGCTGGCAATCTTTGCAAAAGAAGCAAACAAAATGAAGCAAAAAATGCCCTACGCACTGCTATGCATTCATTACATCAAGTAAAATGAGTTTGCATCTATCTTATACACAACCATGCACGTGTGTGCACAGACACGAGCTGCACACACTATCACAGTCATAGAAGAGTTTGAAAACCATCCTCTCCATCCAAGCAGCACTCGGCTCTCCGAGGTTGGCCTAGCACTGCTCCAACCCCCTTCTCACACCACCTGGAGTGCAATGCACGGCCGTGGGGCAGAGCTGTGCCCGGAGCTCAGCTATCTGCTATACTGACCTTGTTGCATCTCCAGTGAAATCAACAACTGAACTTTGTTTGATTTTTGGTGGAAAAATGAGCATCTCTGAAGTCATGCCCTTGATGTAGATTTATTTAGGCAGCAAAACATCACTTGCTACACCCAAGCGCTAAGTCAGCTCCTATTTCAGTACTCACAACACAACACGGTCTCAGCAGAGAACATCACGAGAACAAAACATTAAGAAAAGAGCCCTAAATGCACCTTAGCTCCTTACCTCTGGAGTGTTCTTCTTGAACTCCCGACTTTGCTCGATAAGTTTCTTCCTGGACTGCTCGCTTTCATCTTGCCGGTTGGCCAATATTGTTGCTGTGGCATCGAGTTCTCTCTGTCAAGACAAAGAGCAAAAAAGGGGGCTACAGTTAGAGTTCTATTAGAGAAATCAAAATAACATCATGTGTGCGCCCATCACACGGTCTGGGATAGTGAGACGGCTGGGCTACAGGGCAGTACAGAACAAAGCATCGTGATTCCAGAAGACGGGCCCCCAAATTAAGTCCAACAAAGGTCTACAACCTTTTCAATTCTATCTTGCAACCACGATATCACTGTTTTTCCTCGAAAGCATTCATGCCTCTACCACAACACGACGCAGAACAGCAGCAGTGGTGTGCAGTACACACACCCTAATGCCCCAGATTCAGGGAAGACTGCCAATCTTCAACACACCAACATCGGGTTTATTTCTTGTCTGCAGATACTGGATTTTCCCTTTGTGAGCTTTTTGGTTAGAAAAGTTATGACTAACTCAACCATCGGCCAACCCTACCCTTCAGCCTGTGGTTACGCTTCAGTCACTCTCAATGCCAAGTGACACTGTGTACAGTACTACACTGTACTACACTGCCATCACAACGCTCTTTCTTCCATTTAAGTCTCTCCTTATTTGAATACAGAATTTTCTTTTCCTGTCACTGGAATCTGTTCCCCTAAAATTACTCCTCCCTGTCTCCTCTCCAAAATATACATATATATGAGCACCTGATGGAGCTGCGGGTGTCCCTGTTCATCACAGGGGAGTTGGACCAGACGGCCTTTAAGGTCCTTTCCAACTCAACAACCCTGTGATACACATACATACCATCCAAGTTCTCTCCCCACCAGCTCCTTTGCTCAGGACTCTGCTTGCAGAATGCCACTGCACTGATCCAGACTGGACTGAATGTGTCACCTCTCAGTGCATAAACCAACAGCACAATCTTCCCTGTCTGTCCATCCCCTTCTTGCAATAATTCCACATAACACTAAAAAAAAGAAAAGGCTAAATCCTCCTCTCAGCTACAGACTCCATTCCCAATTCACTCAGAGTAAGGGACTGCAGTAAAAATAAAGCAGATGTTGTTAATTTTAGACTGTTGCTTTTTGTGGGGGCTGAATGCTGGCACCTTCAGCAACTGGATGGAGATGTGTTCCATGTGACCCCACAGCCTGACCCCTGGAGGGAAAAAGCCCTTTCTGCAGCTTCCAGTTCAAAAGAATCAACTTTTTTCCCCTTTAAGTCTTTTTTTCTATGTATATGGACCACAGTTATCTTAATCCTTGGAAATAAGCTAAATATGACAAATGGATTTGAAGCTAGGCAGCGCGCTGGAGCCAGTGACCTAAATATCATCACTGTGAGGCTTTAAAAACACCATATTTCTGACTTTGAGGGGAAAAAAAATAGGGCAATATGTCCACCAGATCTTGGTTTGGAATTCTGTAACATATGTGAAATCTATTGCAGAAAAGTGGGAAATACTTAACAGTTGGATAAACCACATTTGAAATTCATCCCAGCTAAGTTTATGCAAGAAAAAAGAGCAACAGAAACCAATGTGGTTAAGCAGTACTATAAAGAGCAATATAACGGCTAAGCAGAAGGCTTTTAAAAAATATAAACAATCTGGTACGGCCGGCAACTTGGAAAACTATATTTAAAAAGGAATCCCACATTTAAAGCAAAGCAAAGCAAACACTGATCGCGAAGTACGAGGAATTTCAGCAGACCAAAGAACTCAGTGCTCGTTTGACAACACAGAGGCTAGCGAGGAACTCTGCAAATGGACAAGTGGGATGTAGAGACCTGTACTTCCAGGTTTGGAGACAAGAGCAGCATGAATATCTAGCCCTGGATATGAGACCTGATACATAAAAAGATATTACGTTTTCAAGCTCTGTCATAGTTAACAAGTCCCAATCAATATTACTTGAAAAAGATCCTCATTTTCACTTCCTTGCTTGATCTCAACCACGTACTCTACAAGCCTCATTTTTTCAGTGTAAATAACAGATAGAGGATTGCATCCCACATGCACCACTGGACATTTCCCATGCTTTGTGACGATCTTATGAGATACCCCAGTTATTGCACAAATTCAACACGGCCCATGCATTACTTCCACAAGCACGAGTATGAGGATGTAGACAGCATTAACTCAGAGATCCCATACCTGAGCACTGTGGAGCACTCAAAGGTACAAAGTCCCCTTCCCCAGCCTTGCAGCCACAGAGTGCAAGGAGATGCAACAGCACAGAGACAGAAGTGCATTGCACAGTCCTTTCATGCACAACAAAAATAGCAGACCATGTCTGAGCTCCATTCTCCACCTCTTTGGTATCAGGGTCCAATGAACTTTCTGGCCAAGAGCTGGCACTGTTCAGTCACCCCCGCAGACAGCCTGACGTGGAACATGCACTGGAGGAATTAGAACAAGCAGCACTATTCTCTTTCCCACTTCTTTCCCTTTGCCCCAGAGTGCCATCAATTTAGAGCAGACAGATGACGCTGCTTGAGCCACACATAGCTGGGGAACTCTCTCTCCAGGGCTCCTACTTTGACTCACTGCAGCAAGTTTATTGGGGGTGGGAGGCAGTGCAAAGAGAGGAGACAAGAAAGTCTTAGGCGCTAAGTGCAGGAGCCGTTAAGAGCAACCCTCAGAAAACAGGCATTACAAGGTTTCCTTTCATGCCGTATACATAAAAAGAAATAGAAAACAAAGAGGTCAATCTGCTATCTGCTGCAGTAAGCCAGCTGGATGGGAACTGCCTGCCTTCAGAGCAGCCACCAGGTGCTCCATCACCGCCAGCGCAGTCCTGCTCTGCTGCCATCACCCCGAGCACAGGACAGTGCAGGAGCACAGCACAGTGTGCATGACACAGCTTACAGCCCACCTTTCCCCTCCAGTTCCTTATACTGAATCAGCACGCTTCAGCATCCCAGTTCCCTCAGAAGCTGCTCTAACAATCCGCCATAACAAATAACTCTGCTTCTGCTCAGGACCGGTGTTTCTGTACAAACTCAGAAATTTTGTTTCTGTTGCATCCTCTCTCAGGATTGCATGTGCTGGATCTATGACAGCTCTGAACATGACTTTCTGCAGTTTTTAATTTCCTACTGCAGGACAATTTCTCAGTGCAGTGATGACACCAAAGCAGAAGTGCCTGACCCAGCCCTGCATACCTGCAGCCTGCTTGTCTTAGGGGGATACTGCACTTTCCTAACAGATATATTATGTAATCTCTCCATCTGAAAAACCCCGAGGTTTGTTTTCTGCAAGATGAGTTCGTGCTCTGAAGCCCTTTCTAACAAAGCCAAAGGAAAGATCAGAGTTCAATGAGAGCACAGAACCGCTGCTCTCCCACCTTACAAATAAATAAAAATAAAAACCCGTAAGCATTAAAATAAACTTGTTTCTTAAAAAGCATTCTGCCACTTGGCAAAATGATGCAACTGCCTTTCGCACACAGAATTAGCTAGGAAGTTTCAATAAACACATTTTATTTCCGCGTGCTCACGTAACTTGACTCCCAGGCAGCTTTTAAACGAGCTTTAACTGGAACAAATTCTCGCTCTGTGCAGTACTTCTGGCCAGCCAGTCACTGTGTGTGTGGCCTCTGCACGAAGCAGAGAGGGAACAAAAGCACAGGTGCCAATGGAGCTTATTGATAAGGTATCTTAAAAGAGATGTAAAAAAGTTTGTTGTGGCTTTGCTCAGGCTGACACCGGCCCCTACTGCAAGTGCAGGGAAAGCCTACCAGAAAGTCTTGTGAGAGGGGAAAGTTAGTGCTGGCTTTTCAAAGGGAGCTGCTATCGGCACAGACCAGTTGCACCAATACCCACACCAGCAACAAAACCACAGGGACAGGAGCAGTGCAGCACTGTGCCTCCTTTTCATGTACACCTTTAACTCCGAGCTTTGTTAAAATGCAAACAGCAAAGAGCTGTAAACACCTCAGTGCCAAAGGTCTGTGGAATCTATTGAATGAGCCTTTCCTCCTGCTCAGGAATAACAAAACATTGGATATTCATTCCAAGAGGCAGTTCTCGCCCTCTGGCATTGTTCATTCCCTTTCCATCCCACTCAGCATGAGGTGCCCCAGGCTGTACCTGCACTGCAGGGCCAGGCTCCCTGAAAACAGGCCTCAGTTGTCACCACCATCATGCTGCACCCCAAAAATAGGCCTCGATGGCACTGCCATCATGCTACTCCTACAAAGAGGTGTTGGTGGGCACCGCCACCATGCTGCACCCACAAACAGGCCTGGGTGGGCACCGCCATTACACTGCACCCACAAACAGGCCTTGGTGGGCACTGCCACCATGCTGCTCCCAGTAACAACCCTCAGATGTCACCACCATTGTGCTGCTCCCAGTAACAGGCTCCAGGTTCACTCGCAGTGCTCCAGCCCTGCTCTGAGGCTCCTTGCCTCCTCCTCACGTGTCTCAGTCGTCCCTGTTTCCCTTCCCACCTACTCTCACCTATCACTACCACCCAGTAGCAAGCATGCCCTTAACGTGCCGGGCAATCCAAATCCAGATATGGTGTCACTGAGACCCCAAAGCCTTGCTCTCTCTGAATCTCCCTGCTTGCTCGCCCCCACACTCTCTGGAAGGGCTCCCCCACAGATGCTCTCCTGCCCGCACCGTAATGCTGTGAAACCACCACCTTCCATTACCTCACCTTGTCGTTTGGTTTCAAAACCTGGCAAAAGAAAACCTGTCAGCAAACCCACTCCATCAGTTACTTAACACCCCGCTCGGTCCTGTGTTTCAGTTCACTGCAGTCTCTAAGGACAGGAGTTTCCTGACCAGAAAGCTCAGCCGTTTGCTGGGGAGCTGTTTGCTCCCCTGCCTTGGAGGATGCAGCACAGCCCCGCTCCAGCTCCCATCCTGATGGAAGTGCAAACTGCTTCTTTCAAAAGCTAGAGTGAAAAAGGCCAAAAAGAGAAAGTACCAAATTGATTTAAAGGCAGCTGCAGCCAGACTTCCCATAAGGTACTTCAGGGAGCAATCTGCTGGTCTGCTGGCCAGTCCAGGCCATACAGCACGTCAGCTCCAGCTCACACCACAGCCCTGCACACACTGCTGGTGGCCTTCCAGGAGAGGGAATTCGTTAGCTTATTGCATATGCATTGGCTAATTACTTTGCAAGGAAAAAAAAAAAAAAAAGCCTCAGCTTCAAACTTGTTATTTCGTAGCAACTACAGGGTGCTGGGGAACCAAATGGCATCATCTGCCAAATAAACTACAAGAAACCAAAGAAAACCCACTTTGTCCAGACTCAGCAGTAACACATATCTGCCCAATCTTCTGTTCTGGGAGTTGATCCTGAGCTGAGAAAGACAGTGCATGCTCCTGTGCTCAGTCTCACCATGCTACAGACCACCCTCCCTTAATAATAAATAAATAATAACTAATTACAAACTACTTAATGCACTCCTCTCATTTGTTTCAGCTAACTAATACAGCACCACTATTCAGGTGAAGGGATTTGCACTGCCATCTTGTAGCAGAATGCCTTCACAACTTCAGCTCACGTCCCGTCTACACCTACGATCAGATTCTTGAGTTACCCAAACTAATTCTTCTGACCACCAATGAAAGCAAAATGTAGTATTAAAAGAGCGCCTCAAATAATGAAACATTCAGTCCTGTATCTAAGCTCTGCTACATCATTTAAAGTATTTGGTTACTCCTCTTTTCAGCCTAAGCTTTGCTAGCAAATGAAGCATGACCGTGCTTTAAGCAAGACACACACTGTAACACACATCGGGATTTATAACTTGCTCCAAAGGCCGCCACTAATAAATCAATAATGCACACACACCGTCTGGTTTCACTGTGAGTTCTGGGTACTTATTTAAAAGAAATAAACTCAAAGGGTTTTTTGTTTTCTGTTCGTTTTATTCTAAATGAAAACAAACTCACTGCTCAGATTTTATTTTACTTCATCCAAATCCTCACTACTCTGTAATTTAGAACAAGAAGTCAAAATTGTTTTTCCTTTGATGACATTTTACTCTTGGAAGGCTTTTAACATGGTTAACCATTGAGGACAGACCAACTGTCTGCCCCGAAGTCCATCACAGCAGCCACTCCACAATCCTTCAGTCTCCAAATGCAATCAACAATCTCAAAGCTACTTAAGCTGTTTCTTAATGTAAAATATGGACAATAACCATTGGGCACAAAATATTTACCAACAAAAGAATAAGCACATATTGAAGAAGAGACCTAAAATATTTCGAAACCACATTCCAACCAAGTAATCCCTTGAGGAGCAGGAGAGAATCACTACGGCCTTGAGCTAACGAACCTCCCCACTCCCTTCTCATGTTGGATGCAGCAGAAATGGCACAGTGGGTGAATGAACTGCCCTACCTTGTGTTCCTCAATACAGTTTGGAAAGATGGAATAGGCTCAAGCTGGACCTTCCTATTATTAAAGACCTCAACAGCAGACGTGCACTAGAGGAAGCCTATAAAATGCATCTTGGAATTACTGTCTGGTTACCCCCTCCTAGAAGGTGCTCCCTCACCTGCCCTTTCTTGTACTGATGGAGGGACACATTTACATGCTGATGGTCCTTCACAGACCTGTCCTCTGCAGAAGAGCTGTGCACCTGGATTCACAGCACAGCTGCACAGACAGACAGACACCGGGCACAGGACAGCGACTGCAGTGCTTCTCAGAGGAAGCTGGATGGGGAACTTCTATTAAGAAATCAGTAGTAAAAAAAAAAAAGAAAAGAAAAAAAAAACATCAGAAGAAAATTACTGGCAAATGAAACTGTTGTTTGATAAACAATTTAAGCAGGAAGAGTATTTGGCAGAGGGTTTTCAGAGAACGGTCCTTGACTCCTGACTAACACGCTTCCTCCCTTGGTCTGAGTTTGTTGACTTTCTGGGCACACTGCAAGGTTTATGCGTTTTCCCATGATGGGAAAAATACAGCATTTCTGTGAGGCCGCCTGTGAATGCAATTGGTGGATGTTTTCTAAAAAGTTATAGATATAAATAGGAAACGAGAAAGCAACATTTTCTTTATTTAGATGTTCGCTACTATTGAAGTTCCATTTAGAGTCCTAGTATTCTTTCGCATCTAAACCCCAAATAATGACTCAGCTCGCTATGACAATACACAACTTTATGTTTAGCTTTCAATACCAATACATATTTTGGACACTAAAAAAGAATGTGATGCCTTTACAGCTTTTAATCTCTGATCTGGTCCCTCATAGTTCAGCACAAGCAGAACTCGATCAGACCGCAGAACGCCCTTCCTGGTGAGGTGTTTCCCAACAACATATTGCACGACTTGGTTAAGCTCATTTTCTGTGGCATGAAAAGGAAAATAGCAGAATTGACTCATGGAGTAAAATTAGCTGATGTACAGTCACAGGGAGGTTGGACTGAGGTGACAGCACACGGAACAGCACCCAACAAAGAATAGCGTGCTCTGTGTTACATGGTGTTGAAGCTAATTTAGAACCAGAAGCACTCTTCTCATTACTGTATTTTTAACATAGACTGCTGATTTTTTTTAGATCAACATTTCTGGTAACATTCCCTAAAGTGTGTACATATATATATATGTATATATATATAACACTGGTCTTCTAGACCATGCATTAACAGTCACACACAAAATATTCTTAAACACTGCAAACCTGACATCCTCCAGCACTGAGGAACAGTGAAAGCTCCAGGCCTCACAGGATGAACACTGAACCAAGGGCAGCCCACGTCTGCTCGCTCCATCAACACAACTCAGGTATGCAGTACAACCTAGAAACCTTTACACTTGAAGTATATATATACACACTCGGTGATAATTTATATAATTCCACCACTACTCACTGTGACAAAATCACAGTAAAATGAAGATTGCTATGAAAACAACAGATTAAGCTGCAGTGGCACCGTCAACTTTGCTATGACACGCTGTCACTAAAAGTCCTTAATTTTGGTTATCAAATACAATTTCAGTTCCTTGCACTTCAGAGCAGTAAAAACAATTCTGTGTAAACTGTGTGTTTACAATCCCTCCGTAAAGAATGCAGCTGCCTCAATCAATGCTGATTGTCTGTTAATTAGTTCAGTTTTAGAAGCTGATGGAACAGATTACTTCATTCCCTTCCCACGCACAGAAAAGAACTCTACAAATAGAGTTATCTGCAATACAGTAATTTTGCTCCCCAGCAGTTTCAGGAGGTAGATTATGTACTTGGGACAGAAGTGATCTCTCTACCAAGATGTTTCAGTATGAATCTTTTCAAGGCATTCTCTCATACAGACTCTCAGTTCATATATTTCCTGGAAGAAAAGTGAACTAAACAGCAACACTTCCAGACACAGTGGGACCACATCCCCTCCATTTTGCAGCGGCTGAAACCATGCCTGAAGTTATCCCAAGTCCTTTACAAAAAGCAGTCAGGTCCTCATGCAGAATTTGCTATGCATGTGATGTATGCAATCACGTATACGATGCATGTCATCGGTAATGCATTTTCAAATGAAAAATAGCATTCAAATATTGGATACACAGCAGCAAGCTGAAGGTTTGCAGTGACTGATCTGAAGCTGTTATCGCCACTCATTGCCTCTGGTGTCTCACTCTCCTTAAACTAGAGACTCCTGAAGAAGAGAGACTCTTCAATGTTCATATATGCACATGGGAGTGTTGGACACTCTCCTCCCAGTGCCAGAAAACACTTCTGTTGAAAAAAATGATGAAATGGTGTAAGGCCCTGGGACTGACCCATCAGGAAGTTTGATCCTAAGTGCCTCTTTGGAGATGATGTGTTGTACCGAATAACAGACATTTCTGTTTGAGACCGGTTTTCTTCCTCCCAAAGATTAAGAGAGAAAGAAAAGGATACTCTTTGTGATTAGGAAAAAGGTTTTGGTCAAAGAACTTCCATGTATTTAAAACACAACGCCTTTCTGATAGGAACAGAACGTGTAACTACTCAGCTTATAACAGAAGAAGCAAGTGAACAAATACCAGGTTCCAGAAAACCACGGAGTTATCAGCACACAAGTGCTGGATTCCTGACAGTGCATCCGGCTGAGCAGTACAAGGGCTGAACTGAATCCAACCACAATGACACCTTCAGATGCCAGCTTCAACAGCAGCATCGCAGAGAGCCTAAAACCTCTTCATGCTTTTCAGAGTTCAATACAGAAAACATACAGAAGTTTTATTTTTGCATTATTATGGAGACAGACGTTCAAAACAGATCACTGAAAACACTTTGCAGGAAATTCTCTGGAGCCACAGAAACAGCACTGGAGGAGGAAAAAGTTTGGGAAATGGCACTCGCCTCCTGTTAGAGATGTTAACCTGAACTACAAGGGAACCAAGAAGAAAAACCACTCTGCTGAAGCCTGATTTTTTCAGCTACTGTCTACCAGTTAACTTCAGCTAAGTTATCTTTCCACAATTCTATCTGCTCAACCCCACTGCATGTTTATTCTTCATTCCTGCCTCTCCACTTCTCTTGCATTATCCAGGAAAAAAACACGCAGAATATGGTTCTGCCTTTCCCAATCCCTTTCCAAATCCAAATTCTCAACTCAGAATGAAAATGGAGGGGTTATTTTTGGTTGGTTTGTTTGTTAAATCAGTTTTACCTTGGCACTGCATTGGGACTCATTTATTTCAGGCACGTTCAGCAAGCCGCATTACCCAACCCCCTGGTTCCAACAGCACAAAAACCACCTTTGCTAAAAGCCTGGCACCAAACGCTACATTCACCAGCACAGACTCAATGACAGCCACAACACGCAGCCACTGCCCTGGCTCTCCTGTCCCGTGGAGCAGACTCAGCGCCCTGGGAAGTCTCCCCCTGGAAATAGTGCCATTCTGCTGTTGCCACACCTGAGTTGCATCCTTTCCCACAGCAGGTGAGATGCCCGCCTGCTGCTGGCTCCGTGCAGGCAGGACCTCAGGCTCCACTGCCACCAGCCCCAGATCTCACAGGAACGCTGAATTCCCATCAGAAGAGACTGACCTGGAAAGGATCTGCTGCCTGCTGTCTGATATACCGCTGCAACTTAAGCATCGCCTGTATGTCCCCAGAATTATTTCCCACCACATCTCTGGTTATACTGGCCATGGAACTATGAACCAACCTTTAGTTCTTCTGCGGAATACAGAGGACTCTGCAGATGCAGAAGGAAATCACCAAAGGACTTGCTAAGCCCTCCTCGATCTCCACCTTAGGCTTTACAGTCAGCTGTGGGATGAACTCAAGAACTACGAGAAACATTTGGGAAAAGGCAATACATGCTTTGTCAGCTAATTTGGGGTACCACCATTAAGTTACAAGGCAAAAAAGTCACTTACACATATTCTTATTTTTGTGCAAAAACTCACTTGTTCCCTTATCTTTCACAATTCGTATTTCAGGCATTGCTAGACAGACACACTGACCATTGGAAATCAACTGGGAGAGGAGAGGGCCCTACACCATGGGGCCACAAATCATGCTTTCAAAGGACAGTTTCTTCTGCATTTCTGCCTACACAATAACAAGGGGAACAAAAACCAACAACAGAACCAGAAACCCACCCAGAGCACAGACTGGGCAGCTGGTCTGTCCAACCATCACCCTGTGGAGAGGCTATTTGGGGGAGCAGTGCAGAATGCCCTTTTCTTCTTTTGGAACTCCTCCAGTGTACCGTAACCTCGTGCTTTAATCCAGCCCTCGGTGGGCAAGGAATAAGCCTACCTCTGCATTTTACTACTGACTACACACAGCGGGCCAAAGTGTCCTAAATATTTCACCAAAACAAGAATGACAAAACTCCACATTACTTTCATCACAGTGCAGAATGGGATCTGCATAATGGATTCAGCCCTGGAGTGAGTCTGGACTGTTGAGGCCAGTGAACCTGAGGTAACCCTCCACTGCTTATTTACTGCATCTCTAAAGCATTTCGGATTCCAAGCTGAATATATATTTCACACAGTACCAAAACTTTTAAATATCCACATGAAGATTTCATTTTTATAGGCAATAAACATTAAATCTAAAGGACTGGAACATAAAAAGTGTTTTAATACCATATAAATCACCTTTCCCTAGACAGAATAAATCTCTGAAGGTTTTAAGGACTGCAATATAAATTTTTATGGCAAATTATCTACATAGAAATTATCTGCATGAGATGCACTTTCACTTCTCTTTCTCATTTACATAGTGCTGACAATCTTTTCAATCATGACATCCAATCCAATTTGGGAAGTCCAGAACACAATGCACAGAAACGCCTGCTGAACGCTGGGTGGTTCCTCCTCTTCTTCATCAATATTTTTCTGACTCTACTCTCTATATCAAATACAGAAGTTCACCACAGCAGATAACAACACTAACATATGAAAGTTGAGGCTTAGATCAACAGCTACATCCTCTTTCAAAAGAATTTGTTGGCTTTCTAACACAGAGCCCCAAAGCAGGCAGGGGCTCACTTCATGTTGCCTGCGGGAATCCTCTAAAGCAAAAAGGCAACAAGAGCCTTAGCGGGGAGGTTTTGGACAGCACAGCAATAGCCAAAACTGCTGCTTGAGGAGCTCAGAGCAGACATTTGCACTGCTTTCTCAGCACAGGACAGCACTGAGAAGTCATGATGGCTGGACTTCCCTCCATCCCCGGGGACTGCCAGCGCTCTGCTCAGACAAAGCCACAGCACAGCTGTGACGTGGGGGGCAGTCCCAGTCCCACATCAGGACGTCAGACTACAGACGTGCCCCCAAACCAGCCTCGCTGCAACGCCATGAGTCTTCTTTCCAGGCATCCAGTTTCAGATGCCTCTAAATGAGAGGGATTATAAGGAGATGACACCCTTGGCCAGATTTTTTAAAGGCTCAGGCTTCCAACCAAACAGTTAATAACCATGGAAGGGGAGAGGATGATTATTACCCACGCTGAGACAATAGGTGATCACTCCTGAAAGCTTCTGCCCCGGCCTGTCAGCATAAATACTTCCTCATAACTAAAGCAGAAACACACACAAGATGTGCAGTACCCAAGGATCCAAAGCACACACACGGTACTCCACTGCTACCAAAATTATTCATCATTTCATTACAGTGAAAACATGCTGACAAGGATTCTCATGGAAATAACTGACTTTTGGAGAAGCTCCTGTTGGAGTCAACTCTGAGAGGTTCTGGGCCCCTCACCGAATCCTAAACACAACACCGAACTACGTGGAGAGCAGCAAGGCCCCAAGGAAAAAACTAAAAAGTAGGACGTTTGCAAAAAAGAGCTAAGAATAGCACTGTGTTAGTTCCAACATATATTTCCCTTACAAAATATTTTCAGGACTTCTGTACCACCAATCGAATTAAGATAACGCAGCAGAGGAAGAAACACGAATCGGTTCCCAGACGGCTTCCTATGCTTCAAAGGTATTTATTTAATAAGTGCCACGTATGGATGAAATGAGATCATCAACCCAGTCATAAGATGGCTCTCCAAATTCTTAATGAAATCTTGCACTTCGTGATTTAAAGAGTGATCAACTGCACACACTGACTCTGGGAAGCACACGCAGCAAGCCTGGCTGCCAGAATGCCCCAAGAACTTGGAGGGTTTGAGCTCACAATGTGAGAGGGGGAGAAAAAAGTGCATTGAAATGTATGAAACATAGCGACTCGCAAAAGAAAAAATTACAGGGTCATTTCCCAGACACAGATTTTTGGCCACTGAAATGAGGTATTCGCTTTCTATCTGATGAAGGAGTGAAGTGACATAAAGCTTTCTTCCATAAGATTTCACAAGCTTTTATTACTTTCCTGAATTATCTTTGAATCTAGAGGACAGAATATTATTTTCCTTTGAAATACCAGGTTGTTGCTAGCCTTCCCACTTCTTCAATCCATAAAACCTATTAACATTTTCAGTAATTAATGCTAATACTTGAGAAAAAAAGCCACTGTGCTAAGAAATGCTTTAACAAGATCAAGAAGGAAAACAAGTGCTTCTCAAACCGTACATAATTTATTTTGCTACATGAGTATTTTTTCCACAGAAAACCAAGCAGGGACTAACATCACTGTGTGCCAGCACTCCTCATCTTCAGCTTTCTGTTCTCACTCTTTCCCAATGCAGCTTTGCTAGGAGGACATGAAGATGGCCTCACCAGGCTCACAACACAGTGCCTTGCATGCAGACGAGTACAACGCATGGGAGCAGGAACCAGGATTCCCCTTTAAGTCAGGGTGATGAACTTCGTAATACTGGAACCGGGACGCACTGAACTGGAAAGTTTGAGTCAAGTTGCAACTGTTTTTCCAAACAGATCATCAAAGAATATCCAGCCCTAAAGTCAGAGCAGCCCAACTATGCATTTTATAGAACACTTATCTATGAATCAGCAGATCACAAACACGAAGCCCAGACATTCTTCCCACTCCAGCCTTGAGTCATCCCATTAGGAGAGCCAAAAAAGAATTTGTTGAAGAACTTTTTGCTTTTCTTTTCAGGAAAAAAGAAAGGGTTAAAAAAAAAAAGAGACTAAAACAACAAGGAAACAGCAATCACGAAACTAGCAAACACAGACATTCAAACAGGAAGAAGCTGGGGCCTGAAATGCCAAAGCAAACTGTGCTTGATGCTTTGGCATGGGAGGCACCTTCAAAATAACTACAGAATCACAGAACCATTCCAGTTGAAAAGACCCCTAAGGCCCCCAAGTCTGACCCCAGCCCACCCCACCATGCCCACTGACCACATCTCTCAGCGCCACACCCCCACGGTTCTGGAACACCTCCAGGGATGGAGATCCCCCCCTCCCTGGGCAGCTGTGCCGCTGCATCACCACTCTTTTGGAGAAGAAATTGTTCCTAATATGCAACCTGAACTACCTTCAAAGAAGTTTGAGATTACAGACAAATCCCCTGCCTAACACATCCAATCAAAAGGCAAGTAAATTCCTCAGAAAAATGAACTCTTCTGTAGAAGAAATGGATGATGAAGAAAAATTTGGGAATTTCTGTCAGCTGTGCCCTTCAAGCAGAGCTGGAAAGCAGCACGAGCAGAAGCTGCACCTGACAGGCCTGACTCCATCCCTCCACTCACCAAAACCCACCCCAGCAGCAGCAAACCAGCCGAGGAAAACCATCTAATTCAGGCAGAAATAATCCACAGGCCACTGTACATCCTGCTGTAATTTGGTGACAGGAGAAGACAGAGCGCCCAGCACTTTGGGAAATAAATTGCTGCTGTTTACTAAATTATGGTTTTGGTATTATAAGTTATAGTCATTTAAACTCAAATATTACAGCAGAATAATGCAAACCCACGCTGCCCATGGGCACCAGCTGGGAGCCGTCCCCAGCTCACCCCAAGTGTGGGGACGAGGGCTGGGTGACGGCCCAGGCTGTGTCGCACGGTACAGACTGCAGGGTGGGTGACACCGGTACCAAAGGACGTGACAGAACTTCAGCCTTGGCACCTTCTTCAATTACTTGCCTGAAAATGATGTGGTTCTCTGGGGAGAACTGTAATCCAAAGCCTTAACCACAAGGCCTTTCTGGATGGTACGAACAAGACCGTACCATTTGCTGTTAAGCTTAATGAGTTCCCCCACAGCTACACGCAAACCTCAGATAAATCTGTAAAACAAAATCTTTTGCTTCTGGGAACAGGTCAGTTATAGAGTTAACTGACTTTTTCAGACTTTACCCCCAGGATGCCTCAGGTACAAAGCTGAAGAGATGGAGATATGCGCCACATATATAAATGTGCTGTCAGAGGACTCTGTTACTCAAGGCTTCAAGCATTTTGCCCCACGGAAAAGATGCTTATTCTTTTACTTCATCCCACACTCCTCACAAAGGTCTTTGGGGACATAAAGATCCAGACGGGATACCAAGTTACTTCTGGGCAACTGGCTTGGCTGGGTTCACTCAACCATATGATCAAGCTGCATTATTTCCCTTCAAGCATATGCAGCAAGTTTCCTCAAGCTGACGTTCTCCTGCACGCATCAGCTAGAAGGCAACGTCCTCTGGTTGTGACGAATAAACCAAATGCCCCATCCCTTACAAACCAGGTACTTCCTGTGCTTCCCACAGCATCACAGACCCAGCAAAAACCTCCCACAAACCTTCCTGGCACAGGTTGTGTATTTTTGGATTCAATGTTCTTGGTAAGATTCAGCTCAGTACTTTAAAAACGTGTACTCATCTGAAGGAAATCTGAGTTCAATAAGATTAAAGATACACTCTGCCTTCATGCGCAGCTGGCTGTGAGGAGCCCAGGGCAGGCTCAACCCTAGATGGCACTGCTCATCGCTCACTGGCACGCTGCACGCGGGGAACCGCGCCAAGGAACGCGTACATCCCATCATAAATTATGCATTCAAATGTATACATTAAGACCTCAGCCACCCTGTTTGAGGGCAGGGAACCTGTGAGCTCCCAGGAAGCAGCGTGGGATGGCAGGCTGTCCTCACACCGCACACCGCCATCACCCATCAGCATGAAACAAGGGTGGGAGTGGGGCCATTCGTGCTTCAATCTCACACACGTTGCCCCGGCGTGGGGCTGCCCCTGGGGAGCAGCCTGGGTATGATGCATTGCTCTACAGAGTGAACAAAGTCCTACGTTGTTTTCTCAAGAAATCCACTGAAACCACTACAACAAAAAAAAAGATGCCAGCAAGCTATGATGCTAGAGATAGCAGAAACACAGCTGTTCTGTGCAGCAGAAGGTGCTGGATTGGATTTTTGAACATTTTTACTCAAATACAAGCTAGAATTACATATCAAACTTGCTGATGAAGTGTTAAACAAGATTTGATAATGGCTATTTTCAGAATACCCTGCAACGTCTGGTGCTCTTCAGTGAACACGGTCTAACTACCAATCCCCCCTACCTCATCCACACCCCACTCCCAGCCCTCCCCCCCCCCCTTTTTTTTAATATCTGCTCACATTTCTACAGCAGCAAAGGATTTCACCATTTCAGGACAGACTCTGGGGTTCTCATTATTTTCTACAGCAAACTCTGAAGTAGGAACAAAGGAGACCTCTCCTGCTGCTGCCCCAGACGGAGCTGACTCCGCTGCCAAGCAGAGCTCTGCCCTCTGATTTTAACAAGCCCCTTGCATTCCAGGTCTGCACCTGAAATCGTTGTGCATTTCAGGCAGCAGCACAACAAGCAGCATCCCAGCACCCCGGATGAGAAGAGATGGAATTTGTTCTTCTCCATCACATGCAAAAATTGAGAACGAGACCTCGCCACCACTACGCTTTTTATAACCTGGTGTGTTGTTAAACTGTCACAGATTATTAAAATTTCAGATAGATTTGATAATAGTTTTGACATACAAACATAGGTACGTTTTTGTTTCTGGAAGATCTGAAATGACAAATCAACCCACTGTCAGCTTATAGCCTTGCCTATCTACTCCAATTTATTTACTTGTTTCTACTGTCTGCGACCCTAAACCTGGGGAACAAAACCTGCAAACAGGAGGGACCGCATCCTGTTAGGAAGGCCATTGGGAATCCCCCCTTTCAGTGTTCTCCCCCATCTTTCCCTCTGCATCCCAACATTATCCATCAGCAAGTTTTGTTTCCAGCCAGCAACAGAAGCTGGTAAGGAAAATGTGCTCATTACTACTCCATTTCTACGCCAGGTTTAGCACATCAGGATGTTTCAGATGTCAAATTTGAGAGAGAATTCAAAGTTTCATTCTGAGTCCTTTTAAAGGTTTCCAGCCATAAAAGGTGGACATCAAATAGTTACAACGGTAATCAAATTTGGCAGGGAAATAATATGAGGTTGATAACTGACATGACGTTTAAGAATTGAAATCTGAGGATTATGGCAAACCCCTACAAAGCTGAACGCCATCGTCTATAGAATAAGAGAGGTCAGATGGAGATGAAGTTCTTCCAAATTTAAGCTGGATATCAGGGGGAAGTTCTTTACTGTGAGAGTGGTGAGGTGCTGGAACAGCTGCCCAGAGAGGTTTTGGATGCCCCGTCCATCCCTGGAGGTGCTCAAGGCCAGGCTGGATGGGGCCCTGGGCAGCCTGGCCTAGTATTAGATACGGAGGTTGGTGGCCCTGCCTGTGGCGGGGGGGTTGGAGCTTCATGATCCTTGAGGTCCCTTCCAACCCAAGCCATTCTATGCTTCTATGATTCTGTGATATTCTACTGCCTGAATTTGAACCAAGAATACAGTAAAGAGGAAAGCAAAGTGCTAAGGCCAAGTTTCCAGCTTGCACAGAAGGAACACAGAGAGAAGAGGTGTCTTTAAAACAAAAAAAAAAGAAGAAAAAAAAAAAGAGGCGATACACATTGCCTGGCAGGAAATCCTGCTAGATAGCATCTGCTACACAAAACTGGGATTTTTCAGAGCAATGAAATAATTTGCATAGGTTGTCTTAAAGAAAGAGAATCACTGAAAGCAATGGTATTATCCCACCCAGCCCGGCGTGCAGTGTGTTCTGGGGAGGCAGGAAGAACAGCAAAAAAAGACTGCTATGACTTACAAGTTATCTATCTATTTTATTTTTAATACCTAATACTTCATGTTCCAATGTAAGAATGTATGAAGTTTAAGCTACCAAAGATAAAGAGAAGTTGGGAAACCTGTTTACATTCTTGCCTTTGCACAATCTCGTGCGTTAGCAGGCCAGCAATAGTAACGAAAGTAACTCGTCACAAACAGCTCCAGCCTGCCAGCAACGAAAATTAATGGGAAGGCACGGATTTTCTTTTGATGTTGGAAAGACTCCAGTAAAAACTGGTTTGTACATGGGAACATGGTGTCAGACTAGAAGAGAATCAGCTTGTCTGACTTGTGGTTTTCTTGACAACATTCATCTTCTCTTGGCCTGATAGAGAGCAATTAGTGCTTGTCAGTTGAATCATGTGTTATTAAGATCATTCAGGCATTTTTTAATTATGATTACCTAAACAGACAGCAAAAGAAATTCTCAAGCAACTTTAACAATCTACTTCCTTTTCAGATGCTTCCAAGTCTTTCTTCCTTTTATGTTCTAAAAGCAATGTTTAATATTTTACCTGCAAAAACCCTTCGCACATTTTCCATTTTAACGCATTTGCCAAAGAAAAGCACCGCAGCCCCAAATCCATGCACTATCACTTCATCAGATGTTGTCTAATGATTTTTTTTCCCCAGTTAAAAAGCAGATCAGACTTCTGTAAACCCAGTAAGCCGCTCTATACGCCAAGACTTGCTTTAAAACATCTGAAACAATGCCTCACAAGTTTATAAGGAGACGGCGCTCCTGCTACGCGCTGCTTTCTTTCACCATCACAGATTCAGAATGGGGATATGCACTGTGTCAGGAATGACATCATCTCTGGGTGTAGTTTGAAACTCCTCCCCAAATAAAATGGTTCCTTATCACCGACTTGGACAGTTTTTCCCACTGAAAAGAAAGCTAAAAGCAAGGCAAGACTAGACAAAAAGTTTCTAGTTATTTAAATTCCAGATATCAGAGTAATTGGCTTTTACAGACCTCGCACGGGTGAGATCAGGATAGCGTTTCAGTTTGATGCTTAGGATGAGAATACCACTTCTAGAGCAATACCATTGTTTCTCCCCTCTGGCATTTCTCCCTTCTCTTCATCGGGGGATTTTTCAAGTTTCTATATTAGCATTTCCTTTTTTTCCTGCTCGCTATAAACCTTGGCCCACAGAATTTGCAAGCTCTCCCCACTCGAGCATCTGCTCTGTGCAAGGGCAGCCAAAGGCTGCAAGCACCTCCGGGAGCGGGGAAAGTAAGGTCCTGTTCTGCAAAAACACCACAGCCCTGGGAGCCCAGCAGCCGCTCCCCGAGCTCAGCGCTTACACTGCAGATGCAACAGAAGCTCTTTGCAGAGGAATACACATTTCAAAACAAACCGAGTAAATATTTAGCGTGTGCATTGATTTTAATAGGCATCAAATCCTTCCTCCTAAAATGAATGATATTCAAGTATCTATTACCAATTCCCAGGAGCACACCTAATGAAGGATCCTTGAGGAGTTTTCTTTTTGGAGGGATTCTTGACGTTTGTTTGCAGCAACAGCAGCGAAACAGAACAGTCACACGCTGACTTTGCCTACAGTCAGTGCCAGGTCTAATACCCGACTTCGTGGGTGATGGTCTCATATGGAGAACTGTGAGAATTTCAGGACGAGGACGGAAGATAACAACCCATTTCCAAGCAGGGAACAGAAACACACTGCTAAGACCCAGCTAAAAGCTTGTTACAATGGCAGCTGGGCACCCGAAGGATGCAACCACTACCCTGTGTATGCAGATACACACTAGATTAAAAAATGGAACTCTTAGGATCATTTGAATTCAACTTCAGCTGTCTTATGGACTCCAGTGCCAGTGTATTGTGTGTCTCATTCCTCCACTGGGGAGAATCTTACAGACTGGTTCCGGAGTACTGTGAAGAGAAAAGGAAATTACTCCTTTTTGGCTGAGCTCTGAGCAAGGCACTATTTGCAGGTTTATGAATTATGGAACTGTGAGGGCTGAAAAGGGTAATTTTGACCAAAAGTTACATCTCTAGGTATGGTGCAGCTGATCCCTGAGAACCTGGACAGAAAACCGAAGTGACAGCCAAGACCCTTCCATCTTCTCAGGAGGCATTTTGCTGCTCTCTGGCCAAGTTAATCAAAAACCACCTTTCTGCTTCCTAAATTAAAAATCTGAGCAAACCCTCTTGCTGCAACAGTCGATCATTATCCAAAGCAACAACTCTCATCAACATCAGACTGGATATATTCAAGGCATAATTAAACAGCACCGAGAAAACTCTTGGAAATTAGAAGAAACGAGCTCTTTTATCGTGGATTCAGCATCCCTTGGTAACAGGCTATTCTAGGGAATGTGACGTTCCCATTCCACCACTCAGCCTGTTCTACCTTCACTGGCTTCTCTCACTCGTGGCTGATAGAGTACTTCTATACACGGTTTGTCTTTTGTATGGACTTGAAATATTTATATGGATTAAAAAGAAAACAAAGCAGATCATAGGGATAAGAATTTGTTGCAAGATGCTGCTTTATGGCTTAAATAATTCAGGCCTACAGTAAATATAGCTACAAATATTGAACACCTGAAAGTTAGACATTTCTTTCTCTGTTTAGGAACTCCTGGAATCATGAATGCTATTGAAACACTCAGAAGTATGTATTCAGAATACCTGAGTCATTCGGATGCTTATTTCTAGATGCTGGTCAACTGCTTAGCTACAAGATGTAATTTTTGGATGAGAACAGCTAATTTTTGGTTCAGATTCCTCTGCCTTCTACAACAGGGCTAAATGACAAAGAAACAGGCTCCCATCAATTACGGGCCACGCTCGGCAGCCAAATATACTTCAAACTACAGACAAGGCTTTTACTTAGTGCTGCCATATCTATTTTGAATCAAACCCTCGAGCTTACAGAAACGCTGCTCAGTAATAGCACTGTTTAAGCTGCCTGTTTTTTAATACAGCGGTGGATTTAGATTACAGGTATAAAATTGCCCCCACTCTCTCCAATAATTCCCCCCTCTGGCTACCCGTGAAACACTCGAGCAAAGCAGCTCTGCCGAAACAAGCGCTGCTGCTCTGACATCCCCCCTCTCCAGCAGGATAGCAGCTGTGGTTCCGTTCCCCCTGTCACAAACAACTCACCTTCTGTTCTCCTTAAGCAGCTGTAACAGATATTTCGCCTCCCTGCTCAGGGCAATGCTTACTGTTCAATACTTTGCCCAACGCTTGCTGCCACCTGGCCATCAGATTTTTCCAATCTTTCTTAAATAAATTAAGAGAAAGGTGTCAAATATTGAACTACACATTCTACACTTGGTAGTTGTGCCTTTTCATTAGCCACTTTATTTCGTTGCTTAGTATATTACTCACTCCTGTTTCTCATCCTCCTCCTCCTCTTGCAGATAACCCACTGATGTTGATATAATCCACAAATACCATCAGTCACATCAGGTTGTGCTGCTGCCTTGAATGCTGCTGCAGAGCACTTGAGCACAGCGCTGAGCTGAGCAGGCGAGGCTCCGGGATGACTCGGGGGCAGCCGCCTTGCTGCTCACTTTGAGGAAGCCACGAGCCCCATTAGTGGGTTTCTTGCCACTTTATTAGGTTTTGCACAGGGATCTGAGGACACAACCAGCAGCATCCCCACTCCTCCACTACGGACAGAGGTTAATGCTTGGGTTTTTTTGCTATTCTAAGTATACAGAAGATATTCCCTGACTCAAACAACATTCTGTGCAGTCTGTAAAACCACACCCAAGTCAGAGCAGCTACAAAAAGCTCTCTAAGAACAATGCACTTAACTTGCTATCGCGTGCTCATTTATTAGGAACAAAACAAGACCTCGCAGTACAGCTACATAGTTCCACTGAAACAAATCACCTGCAGCCCCAAGCATTGCTGCCATGACTTTCATTAGATTCATTTTGCAGCAATGTGTTCTCAAGGTGGAAACCAACCCGAAAAAAAAAAAGTGAGGTAAGTAGAGATAACGGAAAAAGATAAGAGACATTTTTCTCTTCTCAGCTTATACACTCCGACCAAACACGAACTATTGCACATGCACAGTTCCCTTCCTTAAAGTCTGCTGTACCACAACAGTGAAGAGAACTGCATTTAAGAAAACGTAATTACCAGACCACAAAGAAGAAAAAAACTGACTAGAAGGCAAAGCTCCTCAACCTGGTAATGTCTGTGTTTGTTCTGGGAAACAAAGGTTTTCTCTCTGTCTGCGAGGTCGGTGCGGAGCCCAACGCAAAGCGAAAACTTCACCGCCAGAGCCTGAAATGCAGCAGCACGTACAGCCCTACACACACACACACACACACACACACACACACACACACACACACACACAGCCATCTGATAACACCACGGTGATAAAAACATACAGAAACGGCTCCGTTCTCAGCAGCCATTGGCTTCTTATTTTATAGCAAGCCAATTGCTTCTGTTCAGATCCCTCAGTGTGAATGGTTAGTCCTTATGTTTCATCACAAAGCAAAACTGGTCCTCCAGAAATGTGGCTGCTTTCAAAGCAGTTTCACAGAAAAGAGAAATTTGCAAGAGCAAACTTCTGAGAAAGTATTGAAATCGATTCAGTGCTTTTTTTTCCCCCTTCCTTCCTCTTTCTAGAGCACAGAGAGGAGGAGAAATGTGTTCTGTGTGTACCCAAATTCAACTGCCAAATTTGAAGAAGGTACCTTTGAAGAAGGTACTCTCAGTCATCCTACAAGAAAACTCTAGTGCATCTGAGCAAAAAACCAGAAATTCGAGTCATCTAGAACAAGTCTGACTCTCTGAAATGAATGACACTGCAAACATATTCACTAGCTAAAAATACAGTAACTCCTCTCAAAATGCGTGCCAGGCGTCTTCACAGCACCCTGCCCTCCACCCCAGTCCTTCCCCTCCTCCCACATCCCTGTAAATGTGTAGGCAGCTCGGAGGGGCTCAGTCTCACTGACTTCATTAGAATCCACAGATGTTCTGAAATCTGTTAAAAAAGGAAAATCAAGCAAGTATCTGAGTCTGTATTTTCTTTAATAACAGATGCTTCCACTGAAACCTAGATGAATTCCAAAGATGACTAAAACCCCTGAAAATTAAGAGCATGAAGCCTGTTCCTTTACTGTATTTATACGAAAGGCTGAATCACCAAAATTAAAAGATTACTGAGATTATGGGAAGAAGCTGTTACTTCTAGAAAATACCAACCACCAAACCAAGCCTGCCTCTGTCAAGGAACCTTCCATTCACTGGAAGCATCACCTTGTTCACTGCGTTACCATCTGGAGACATCTATTCCTGCCTTACAAATCACAAAGCTTAACTCATCCATCACTTAATAAAACCATCTAAATCTGTTACAGAAGTGACCTGTAGGAAAAAAAAAAAAGCCACAGACAAGCAGGCACAAAAGGTGGGCAGTTATATTCACCAGTATGAAGCATTCATAAACTGCTGGGCAGGAGAAACGATCCCCATTTCCACCCATGCAAACGATAGGTGAAAGTACGCTACTGTGTGCTGAGCAGAGAGAGCTTAAAATTAATGCACAGTCCCCATGAAGATTATCCATTTTCAAAAGAACAGTTTATTTTTACGTAAACAAGTGGCTAATGTAGAAATCTACATTGACCCCCATCACCATTACTCATTTCCACTGGCGGAAATGGTATTCTTACTCAAAAGGAAAAAAAAAGAACAAGACACCAAAGTTATTCTTTTCCTTTTCCCTGGGAACAAAAAAGGAAAGGCCAGATATTGCTCTAAGTACGTATTAAGTATTATTATAAAACAGATAAGCACTGGAGGAAAGTAAATTACAGTTTGTACAAGCAAAGAGTAACTTCACAAGGCTGCACAGCATCAGAATACCGTATCAAAGGAGAAAGAAACGGGTCCTTTCTGCAAAACAGGCAGCTCTTCTCACTGGCACACTTCTCAGTTCCTACGTATGGTTCAAATCACACAAACTTCCAGATTATTCAATACTCCTTTCAAAAGCACTTAGCTTTAAGAACCATTAATCTTAATAATTAGCGCTATTCCTGCATTATGGAGAAACAGTACAGCAAGATGCTTCAAAATAAGGCAGCTGGAAACGGGGAAATTGGGTGGGAGAGCAGGCCAGATACCTGTTGAACGTGATGCAAATCCGATTAGGCTGTTTTAGCTTAAAAACAGATGCTTGTTTTTCAGCAGCTGTAGCAATGCACAGCTCTGCAGCTACACAGCACTGAGGAGCTGCCACACGTGAAGGTATCCGGGAAGCCCACCTCCTCCTCACCGCTCACCCATCTGCAGACATTAATACAGAGATCATGCCCATGTCTGCGTGGTTTAAGCACATCATTAGACGAGATGCAAAAATGTTACGGATCAGAGACACGGCGAGCAGAGCCCTCCTTCACTCAGCTGGATCTCTACGCTTTATAAATGTCTTTTTGTGGTCAAGTTGAGGGTAAAAGCTCCACCATGTGGGAGAAGCTTAGCACTAGCCCAGGGTACCGGTGGGGGATCCCTGAAGCATCACCCCAGGGGTCTCACCAAGTCACCCCAAATATGGGGACAACTCCCAGCTCAGAAGCCACAACCCCATGTGCTACGTGTTGGTTTAAAGCAGACGCTGCAATACGTGCCACCTCCAATCCTTAACGCCCCTCTGAACGTGGCTCAGAATGCTTCCTATGCTTTTGTTTTGTGAAAGAGTAACTTTTTCCAGGAACATGAATAATACTTTATGCTGTATGACCGAGGACAACGAATGAAAACTCTGAATAACTGCAAAAAAAGGGAACTGTTCCATGTTACAGTGAGGAGACAGACTGCCAAAACAAACATATTATGGCTGCAAAGGAAAGTAATGTGTCTGTAATTTTAAACTCTGTCCACTTTAGTAGTTCAACAAGTTTTTATCTCACTCAAACAAGCAAAGCAGTAACGAGCGGCGAGAAAACTGCACGAACTCATGTGTAATGAGTGTGTGGTGGGGGAGCAGTGGGCAAGGCAACCAAAATGACATCCCTGAAATCTCAAGACAAATCCCCCTACAGAGCCCAGTATAGTTGCACTAAACAAGCAGGACACTGTTTCACATTTAAAAATACACACTTTAACGGGAATACTACCAAGTTCTCTCACTCTAAGAAAGACACTGAGGTGCTGGAGCGTGTCCAGAGAGGGGCAGCAAGGCAAGCAAGTGAAGGGTCTGGAGCAGAAATCTGATGGGAGGCAGCTGAGGAAATGGGATGGGTCAGTCTGGAGGAGGCTCAGGGGAGATCTCATTGCTCTCTCCAACCACCTGAAAGGAGGATGGGGCAAGTGGGGGTCTCTGCTCCCAGGTAACAGAGATAGGATGCGAGGTGATGGCCTTGCGTTGTGCCAGGGGAGGCTCAGGTTGGATATTAGAAAAAAACTCTTCTCCAAAAGAGCGGTGCTGCAGTGGCACAGCTGCACAGGGAGGTGGGGGGGGGTCACCATCCCTGGAGCTGTTCCAGAACCGTGCACTGAGGGAGGTGGTCAGTGGGCACAGTGGGGTGGGCTGGGGGTGGACTTGGGGATCTGAGGTCTTTTCCAACCTGAGTGATTCTATGATTCGCTCTTACAAGCAGCTCACAGAATTCAACAAGCCAAAAAAAGGGAAAGAAAATGTTGTCTGAATAATATGAAAAAATGCTGACAATGTTTCAGGGTTGCATTTACACCAGTAAGAACAGGGACGCATTAAGTGTTCTTCACTGTAAGAGCAAACTGTTTAAGAACTGTGCGTTAAAAGAAAATAATTGGGGAAAATCTCTCCATTTCAGAATTGAAGCATATTCACCACGAGTTTTTTAAACACAAGAGCCTAATCAGCACACAGGGACCTCAGCAGCGCCGAACGATTTCGCAGGTGCTTTTGGCCGCCCCATGGAACAACCAGTTGATTAAGCTCCAGTTGATTAAGCTCACATGAGGTAAAAAGCAGAGGGAGATGCTGGGCCCTGCCCAGCTCTGGGGCGAACCCCGAGAGCAGCGTCCCGCTGCAGCGCTTGGCAGCAGGCTGCCGGCTGAGGCCTGCTGCACGCCGAGCCTGAGAGACACCAGGGTTACAGGGCAGATCCAGACAGGTTCAAAACGTTTGCAGAAGTGCACACCGGTTTGCAGCGCTGACATGACAAGCTGGCTGCGTGCCTCCACAGCAGTGCTTGGGGATCTGCAGGGCAGCAGGTACTGAGGGGAGTGGCCCTCTGCCCGCTGTGGGCACAGCACCATGGCTCACTCTGCACCTGCAAGGACCCCCGCACAGTGTTGGCAGCCAGCAGCAGCACCTACACACAAAGCTCAGCCCCAACAAGCCCTCCCTTTTAAAGCCCCATTCTCAGAGTCCGCTCCAGGCCGGTTTTCAAGCATTCAACATCCCACTGGATGCTCGGCAGCCTGGGTGGGAAGGCGGTGGGGCTGAGGGATAAAATCAGCCTCTGTCGCTTGTTGCTGAGAGCAGCCTTGTACCATGCAGGCAGTTGGCACCAGCCAACCATATCTCCGTTAATCTGAATTGATGCTAATGCTGTCACTCATCATTACCCAGCAGTCACTCTTAAACCAGCTCTCTGGGAACCAGCCCAATTAAGCCCTATCCTTGCTATGGAAGGATAGAAGCTAAATTTTAGGGACTAGTCTTTCCCTAAGTAAGACTGACTCAGAACTGAAGTGGCAGTGCTGCCTGGAGAGCTGTGGGTGCCCCTGGAGGTGTCCAAGGCCATGGCTGGGGCCCTGAGCAGCCTGAGCTGGTGGGGGAACGAGACCATAGCAGAGGTTGGAGCTCCATGATCTTTAAGGCCCCTTCCAATCTAAACCATTCTATGATTCTGTGATTCTTGAAGCAGACAGGAAAGGACTGCTCAAAGCACATGCACCCACTTCTTTTCCAAGACAAGCCATCTTTTCAAACCCAGCTGCAACATTTAAATGCCTCTACGCTAAGGCTAGTTCTGCCCTGCACATTGCTCCCAACCAGTTTGTTCAGAGTTGTCCCTGCCCTCAGTGCCAAAACCCCTCAGGAGCAACACTGATTTTGACATGGACTGAACTCCGGGAGTTAGTTAATGGAACTGCATCCAGGTTCAACTCAGGTGACCTTGCTTTCAAAACAGAACTGAGCTTTTGACTAAGACTTTTATGACTCTTGGTCCACACCACAATTCTTGGGGTGCTTACAGACACAGGCGACATCTCTCTTCTTGTTAGAAGGGTGGACTTGCCCTACTCTATGGCAGCCACCAAACAGGCCAGGCCCCTCCTGCCCAACAGAGATGACTCCTGCTGCTTGTTCCCAAGGGCTGGTGCTGATGGATGTCCTGCAGCATCGTCTTAAGAGTCCTCTTAGGAAACTTCCCTTCCTGTTGAGTAAAATCTCAGCTGCTTTGTACTACAAATAGGAATTGTATTACAAGTATGAAGCGTTAACTTAAAACATTAATGAAACTTATGGAGGGAGAAAAAGCCATAGACTATTCACACGCACAAAAACTAAGAGAATATTTGAATAAAATGCTAATGTCCCCATGCAAACGGAAAGGAACGCATTCAGAGACACATAGATCTATTTTATGTCTCATCTCAGGAATCATCATCATGTCACTATCTACAGTGGAGCTGAAATGAATTGATTCGAGAGACACAACGCACTGAAGTCACCAGCAGCACTTCCTATAGCAGTGAAATATTCATCACAGGTTTGACGTCTAAATACTGGCTTGCGCCGATCTTGCTTAACTTGTCAGACGTCTGATGGTCCCCGAACAAGGCAATATATCCATAATCAGTCATTTCAGTGGTCCATAAGTTTTGGATCCAAAATACCAAGTGCTGGGACATATTTTACTTATACACTCAATGGTTACAGAGCATAATCTTGTCATTGTTCAAACTGCTTAATCTGTCTCAGCATTTAAAATTAAGTTGGAAAGAACCACTAGTGCTTTTAACTGTCCTTAAATTACATTAATTGCGCTGTTAAGCACTTTAACGACCTTACGAAGGAAGCTAAGTAAATCACCGCTGGAAAGAATGTCTGTGCAACCATTTCCATAGGCAGGACAGAGCTGCTGATATACCCGAAGTGCACAGCGAGGACCTTTCAGACTTGATCAGACCAGCAGCAGATCAAAGCAGAGGCTACTTGTACCATTTGCCCAGGCAATGAACTACGTCAACATCAGCTACTGTAACATCATTACATTGTACGCGTGAAGAAGTGCGTAGAGTACTGAAGTTGTGCTGTCATGATACTATTTACACCCCGTCCTGCTAGCAAGGCAACTGATGTCATATGCCTGTACGCAACAGAAACAAATTCACAACCTAGAAATTTCTGCTGGCAAGAGATCAGCAGGCTGTAATGAGCACTGAAAACAAACGACCCAGCCCTCAGCCAGACCTCACTGATGTCTGCTTGAACTATTACACGAGGCTAAAGCTTCACTGTTCTGACTACAAAGAAGTCATTACCAGCTTCAGCAATAATCTGAAGCAAAGCCAGGGACTGCAATCTTTGGATTTTCAGGCCTACGAGCTTATTTTATGGTATCTGCTTTCTTCATCCTATGTCACTGAAGCATATGTACAGGTGTGGTGGTCACACAGCCTGACAGAAATATCCCTGTGCATTTTAAATCAGCATACCTGTACCAACACGCAGAACACCTGAACCGGTCCAAAACAGATGCCTTTTGCTGACAAGGCCTTATGGCAACAACAGGCAGAAGTTAAACCCAATACGGCTCAGAATGTTTCAAGAATAGCCACTTTATACCAGAGATACTGAATATACTGCAAAGAAACAAAGGAACAAAATAAAGAAATTGGGAAGTTTCAAACCATCTGTATGTATCTGCACTGCCTATCAAACCATCTGTATTATATTCTTAGATCAGCAATAGCAAACCACTGGCACCAGTGCCAAGTTTGGCAGCACAGACGATTTGGACCGCCACCAACAAGGAGCTACCATGCCTTTTAGAATGAATTTTGTAGCAAACACCAAAAGGGTTGATCAACACAGATTATCACAGCTACAACAAGCCAACTAGTTTAAAAAACAGCATTTGCCACCCCACAGGATTTGATTTTGTGCTTGTATGATATCCTCTACGCTTAAAAAACCAATGAAACTAAATCATTCACCTTCTCCCCATCCCCGTCCCCTCCCTTCTGAGCTCCCTGCCGGCTGCGAGGGGCTGAGCTGCCCGCGCCCTTCCCTTGTCTCCCCCAGCTCCAGCCATCCCATCGCACCCTGCTTCGCCCGGGAAATTCCATCTATCCTTTGAAGCCTAGCCTAAATTTCAAAGGTAAAAATACCAAAATATCCTTGAGGATAAAGGTGCTGAAGTAAAGAACATCGACTAACCCCAGTAATCTTATTTTCATATTTTAAAAGAGCCCCAAAATAACTATTCACCACCTTTTCCTCTCCTCAAGATTTTGAGAACAGCCCGCCTACCAAAAAGTCTCATTCTCTTCGCGCAAAGAATTTTGCATGGGTGGAACTCTTTAGCTAAAAGTGATGATAAATAACACCTCCTCACTCCTGCAATCGTTCAGAGCAGTTTATGGGAACTGATACTGATTTGATCTGCAGGGCTAAGCCTGAATTTCCCAGCTCTCTGATGTCCAGCTCATTTACACTGCCTGAAGATCTCAAGGTCTGGGTACTACAACCTGGCGCCCAACAGCCCCGTTTCTCTGCTACCTTCTGTACCTTCATTGCCACATTAATGCATAACTCCTTGATGTTTCCTGCATGTACAATCACCAAATGCACGTCACAGCCGTGACCAACGTACGAACAGCTCATCCATCACATCCCACACACAGCTCTGCAGGACCCTCCACTTAAGCATTGGGGAACAAGGTCAGCCCTAAACTGAAGGCACAAACCTCTGAAGCCAGAAATCGTTCGGTATTCACAGAGCACTGGGGTGTTAAACCAGCAGCGTTAAGGAGCACTTTTCCACCCTTTTGAACAGCTTATACATCAACTATGCTAACTGCTGAAAGACAGGACTAGAAGTTCAAGAACTCATCTGCACGTTCTTCTCCACCACAAACCTGCCATGCAAAGAACAGACCCCCGCGTTCCTCTCCTCAATGCAATGCGTACAACCTCAGCATCAACTGAAAGCAGAGCACCTGCTGAAGTCTCAAATGAAAGGTATCAAAGAACAGCAGTTCTTCCTTTCGCCAATAAAACATATCTGCACTTTAAGCTATGCATAATGTTTAAGTCTGTTAGGAATCCTATTATGAGAAACTTATTTTATGAGTCTGCCAAAAAGGATGGTTACCAGAAGCATAATCACAGTAAGCAATAAAGGCTGACATGGAGTATATTTCTAAGCAATTACAGCAGGTGTTTTAAAGGCATAAAGCCGCATTGTTATAAATCCATTTAGAGGCACAGACATGGAAAAAGCAAAAGGCTACCAGAAGGCTGAAAGCCTCGCAGCAGCCCAGCACTGCTCCTCCTCCCTGCAGCACCAACCCAATACCCACCTGAGAAAGTCAAAGTAATGCTGGATTAAGCAGTTACAGAGCAGCTTTACAACCGAACCACGAGCCCTCAATGGAGGATGCAGCACATGCTGCAACGCTCAGAACAGTGTCATCATCCAAAGACTGCTAGAGCTGTTTTAGAATACTATGAACCACAACTTCTTTTCAGTGTCAGCAGGGTGATGTGGAGCATCTCAGATTATGAATATGGTTGACAGAGGAAAGGTTGGGATGGGGGAGCTCCTAAGTGCCATTACAGAGCTGGGTACTTTGTACTGCACTTTGACAAGTCCTGCCCCGGACTTACAAGAACTTGCATGTGAAATCTACCTACAAAACACTGGAGGAAACTCAGGGAAAGCTCCGTGGCCAATGTAGCACATAACTTCATAGAACAATTGCTGGTTATCAGAACGGTGCATGCCAAGAGACAACACCGACTATAAATATGACTACCAGCTATTCCACACAACCCCGAAGTGCCCTGCCAAGCCCTCCTTCATGTTCTCTCTCTCACACAGACAAAGGCCTCAAAGCCATGGGACATCTGCCAGGGAAACAAATGAAGTTAAAAAACCAGCAGAACACGAACATGTACGAACCTAAACTTGCGTGTTCTTTCTTCCCAATTCCTCCCCCATCGCCTCCCCCTACAAAGAGCACGTCTCGCTTTGCTGTACTCTTTTCCTTCTCCCAACCAGTCTCAACTCTTGGACCAATGTTTTAAAGTTTCCCTACCTTTGAAAAAATAATGTTCTGCTCTTAAATGTTTTGCCAGATCTGGACCACACCCTGCCCTCTCCCAAAATCTCGGCTGTTTGTCTCCTATTGCACGTAATCAATTATAGCACTTTCAGGTTTGGATTTTGCATGGTGGGAGCTGATCCAGGAAGGAGATTGTGCCTGTGTGAGCTTGTGTGTTTACACAAACACACATACATGCATGCATACACACACACAGCTTTGTAAAACTGTTTTCTTTCCAGATATCTTTAGGGGATTTTCCTCAAACTGAGCTTTTGCCTTGTAAGCATACCCTACCCGATACGAAAAGGGAGCTGAAAAATTTCCACTTGCAGGTCATGCTAATTACCAAAAATACAAAGGGAAAAAAAAATCAAATCTTTGCCGTTCTGTCACTGCCAGAACCGAACACCAACCCCAAGCAGTCACCCCAGAGAAACGCACAAACCCACCCCGCAGATCTCGCCGCTCCGCCCCGCATTTCGCCCTCCCTGCTCCTTCCCGGATTCGGTGTCAGACACCAACTCCGATGTTTGACAAAAAAGGGATCCGGCAGATTGCCCACCAGCCGCATCATGCGCTGCCAAGTGAGAAATGCAAGCTTGGAAACAGGCTCGAGATTCCAGCCAGGACAGCAAGGCTCGGAGCATCGCAGAAGTGACAGAGCTGAGCGCGGTGGGCAGAGGCTGGAGGGGACACGGGGCGCTCTGTGCAGCCACCCAGCAGGGCACTGCCTTCCATACCAACACAACTCCATCATTCGGGGTTGCCGAGGAATAACTGCTGTTTTCTTCCTTCTGCTCTTCCCCTTTTGACTAAGCCCAGTTGCCACACTCCTTTACTGACTGGAATCTAAATTTTCCGACTTATTTTTACTTTCTTGTGTACGTTCTGCACCTGATTTTTCCTATTAGCTGTGGCAAGGCAGCACCCACCAGCTCACAGTGCAGCAGCGCTCACCCTGCGCTGAGTTCACCACTTCAGACTCCTGCAACACCTAAAAAGAAAGTTTACCTCCCAGAAGAGACAAGAATCATCTTGTTAATTTGTTCAGCAGCTCATACAACAACAGTGTGAACACCACGTGCAGACAAACACTCAATTTGTCTTCAGACGGTTTTTGGAAGACAGACATTTTATCAGCCTATCTGTTAACACTTTCCTTCAGAAAATATGTTTCGCCTGCCAGCAAACAAACAACAAAATAACGTGCCGTATCTGTACGACGGGAGAGAAATAACCAGGAATCAGCTTCAAAGTGCTGAAAAAGCAGCCATACCCCAACGCGTGGGACCACCTGCGAGCGGCGACACCTCCTCAAGTCCACGAGCATCACCATGACCGACTGACCCGCTGCTCTGAGCGGCAAGGAGAAGAAAATCCAGGGTGGGATGCTGTTATCTTTCGGCTATCTTTTCCTTTAGCTGTACACACCAAGAGCTTGGGAGGTTTTCAACTTGCAACTCGGAGCACAGAAGGAAATTTTAACTGGCAAATGCTGCTTGGGAGTAGTTTTGAGCGAGACTTCCAAGGTCCTGGAAGCATTTTTAGCAAGTTCCATAAACTGTAGTTCTAATTAAGGATTAAATCCGGAGACTAAACACCTCTTTATTGGAGGGCAGGGAGGTTTCAGTCTTTTTGTATTAATGCCGAACTATATCATCTGATATTTTTGCTATGACCAACCTATAAAACCTGTCAGCTTCGCTCAGTTTACACAGGGCTCTAATTATGTTTAACTAGAATGTGAATGATCTAATTACTTAACATCTTACAGCACAAAGTACTGAGGACATCTGGTTGAGCAACTGGCAAAGGAGGCTGAGGACTGAAGGGAGCATTCTGTGCCACGCTGGGAGCAGCTCCCCAGCACAGCCCATGTCAGCCCAGCCCTTGCCCCCAGGCACCATGCCATGCACCTGAGGGATGCTCGGATGGCAGTGTGTGACACACGGGAAGGTGCCACTGCGGTCCATTTGCACAGACAAGTTCCCAGTTTGATTTCTTTCCCTCGGAAGCACTGCTGTCCGTACCCACCACATTAACTTCATGCAGTCAAAGAGGTAAAACTGAAAGTTCTGGATAAAAACCCAGTGTGGCTGCTGCTCCCCGTCCTTTCTTCTGCTTAACAAACAGATGGAAACCAGCAAGAACCATCTGCGTAACGCGGCATGAACTCCAAAGCACAGGAACTCCACAAAAATACACTAACGAGGTCGCCCGAGCGTTCCCCTAATTGCGCACTGCCCGTGACCTCTGAACGAGGATTTCAGATGGAAAACAAAACCGAAACAGCGTGTGAAAGACGTTGCAGCACCTCTGATGGAAGCACAGTCCAGCCCCTGGGGAAGCTGTGCTTTGGGAAACGGAGACCTTCCCCACGGCCAAACCCACTGCACTGCCCAACAGTCGCAGTGTGAACTGTCCTGCGTGTGCCACACAGCACCGGGTGGGAATCCTCCGAGATCAAAGGAGCTCTATTAATAAACCCATGTCTTTATGTTCCTCGCAGCTGAAAAACCCAATTAAAACATTACGGTGACCTTTTAGCAAAGAACTCAGTACTGTGGCACCGAGGACAGAGTATCAGGAGATGCCCTAAGAAAGGCTCCAGCAAAACGGGGATGGATGCGGTACGGCAGCGTTACACCTGTCTGACTTCAGTCACCGGGGTGGCAAAGGATGGCCTAATTCAATAGAAAGATCTGAGAGGCTTTTATTAGGTCTCCCAAGGAGTGTAACTGACAGTGAAACAAACAACGTGTCAGGCCTTAAGTCAGCATTTAGAAAGTAAATTTATAATGAAGAGCTGACAATCAAGGCGCCGTACAAAGGGGATGCTGCCGAGCGCCGGCACTGATGGAGCTCAGAGCAGCACCGCCGCCTCCGACCGCCGGAATTAACTTCACAATTTGTCGGAAAAATGATTATAGCAAATAAATAGGGCGTAAAAACTGAGATGTATGACTTCATTTTGCCATGACATACCTTGAAGCAAGTAAGATAAAGAGCAACGCACTGCCTAAAAGAACAGAAGTAGGCACATTCTTTTCTAACCCAGGCACACCCGCTGCCTTCCTGCTTCCACGTCACCTGTGCAAAACCCAGCTTCGGGTGGGAAAACCCAACTTTGGGTGGGCAACACGTGCGGATATCGTTCCCACTGCACGGATCTGCAGCATCCTCCCAACCCGGGGAGCAATGCCTCCCAGTGGCTCAGAGCATGGAGGCACTTCAGAGCCCCCGCAGCCATGGCACTGCTCACAAGGCACAGCGGGGAGGGCCCTGCTGACCACTTCCCAGGACTGCAAAAACAACCTGAACTACTAAGTTCTTGTAATCCTACTTAAAGTAGGTTTTCACCGTTCCAATTTTAGACTTCAAGTCCTATTTACAGGACAGAAAATCCCAGATAGTGACATTAATCAAGTTTTCCTTCGCCTGGCGTAAGACGTGGCACATTAAAGGACAAACTGTGCTCGGGATGTGCCAGGATATCTCACATGCGGATGGATTTTAATTTATTGCCCTAAACAAGCTGATCGCAGCACTGTCTGCGCAGTTTTAATCACTTCTGCTGTATTTACCAGAACAACCCAAGGACAAAAAAGTTCTTGTTTCCTNGCGGGGGGGGCACGGCGCTGAGCGCCCGGTGCTGCCGCCCCACAGCGCGGAGTGCGGTGTGAGAGGGGAGAAGCGAAGAGAAACGGCGATGGGAAAGTGCCGGGGGGCGTCTGGTTCGCAGCGTCCTTTGGGGCACGGCTCTGTGCTGAAAGGGGATTCGGGGAAATGTGGGTGCTCGGGGATCGGTGCCGCAGCGCGCTGCTCGGGGAGGGCCGGGAAATGCGGCATATCTATAGAAAAGGGGATTTTAAAAGGTGAGAGAAGTTATTTTGTGCTGAAACATTAATAATATGTCCTACAAATACAAACATTTTCCTTGCTCCTTTCCTGAAAAGCACAGAGCACTTTGCCAGGCGCATCTCTTCCCAAAACAAACTGCGCGCACAGCCCGCAAATACAGCAGCCCCCCAAGCCCCATTTCCTGGCAGGAAACGGGCAGAGCTGTACCTGTCCCCCAGGTCAGCCCTTCGTGGTGCTCCAATCCCCTATAGTGTGCTCCCATCCTCCGCCCGGTGTTCCCATCCTCTGCCCTATACTCTCCATCCCCTACATTGTGCTCCCCACCCCCTGCCCCAGGTCAGCCCCACTCTGTGCTCCCGGCACTGTTTTGCACTTTGTGTGCAGGGGGGAAATAAATACGTCTTCCTCTGGGTGAGCGAGTGTAGATTTTTCCTCAAACTGTATTTGATCACCGAGTGGATGTGGTGCTCGCTCCGGTCGGGCTGCTCGAAAATGGCCCTGTCTGTCACTGCAGAAGTTACACGCAGCGCAGAGCGGTCGCTGCCGATCATTTCCCAACGCCGTCCTCCTTCGGAGCGGCACCGCCGTTTCTGCCTCCATTTCCACTTTTTGCCGAGGCTGCTGCTCACAAAGATACTAATCGCGATGGCGGGTTTTATGTTAATGAGTCGCACGTAATGATCAACCCGGCAACTACAGACCTTCAAATTGCTGGCTGGCCGTGTCGTGGCTGTGACCAATGGCACTGGGTGGGGACGCGCCAGGCCTGCGCCCGCCGAGCTCGCACCCGACAGCACCAGGCACGTGCGGCTGATGCCCAGAGAGGGAACCCCGCGGCTCCCGAAGCCCTGCGCCTGTAGGGCTGCTGGCTCCTCGATGCAGCCGTGGCTGGGTTCCGTGGTGTGGGGGGCACAGAGGGTCGGGGGCCCCGTGGCACAGCCTGATGGATGTCCGCAAGGACGGAGCTGCGCAGCCCTCCGGAGCCTGGCTAACGACGCAACTGGTTTGGTAGCACTAAAATAGGATTTTAATCCTGGGAAGCATCATTTCACATTCCAGTGATCTAATCAAAATCCTCTCCTCTAATCTCTCCATGGTCCCCCCTTTCTAGATGAAAGAGGCCGGAGTTGCTGCCTTCGCCCTTTCTCCGCTGCCTCCCCGTTCTACCAGTCTGTTCTGTGTCCAGGCAACTGCAAAGAGACATTTCAAAGGCTCCTGCCGTGCCATGTAGATGTTTTCTCTTGTTAGTTTGGACTGCAGGTGTGTGTGCCTCAAGGATGAAGTATCGCGGTGCTGCTTTGGGTTGGGGGCGCGCAGTGGCGGCGCAATAAATCACAGAGTAATGCTCCGCTTTGAACGCGCACGCACAGAGAAAGGGAAAGAAAAAAGCATCTGACCCGAATCATTCCCTGGAAACACATCTGGTTAAAATCCAAAGTTTTCAATTGAGTAATATTTTAAAATGCATTTGGTAGGTATTAAATTACAGTGTTATATCTGATAATATTTATGATACTAATGTGTTAAGCAGAGGTTTATATCTGTCAAGAAATATGAATGATTGTCATATGGGGTAACAAATGTATCCTGATATAAATAACATTTTACGATATTTTTAACATTATTGCAGTCTTTTTTTTTTTTNGGTGGGGGGGGTCCGTCTCCACTGACAAAGCAGCCCCTTCCCCACTGACCTCAGAGATTCCAAGATCACAAGTGCATGTGCTAAAAATTAAGCACAGGTGATGATGCTGCCTGGGCCAATGGCCCCTTGCTGTGCTGAACACAGATGGAGCCCATTCACTTTGCAAAGTCCTCCGAGCTGTGCGTAGGGACCGGTGCTCCCTGCACTGCCCCAGGGCTCTCCAGGCAGCGAATGCGTGGGAAGTGAGCAGCGATCGATAGCTCTGATGGCACAGGAGATGTCTAAATCACAACCGCTGGTCCTGCTGGCAGCCTCAGCAGGAGGCCATCAATACCCGGGCTACAAAACCTGACCTGGGATACAGGTGCTGGAAGGAGAAGCCTGGGGGTACCACAGCTCGTGTAGCTGTGTGAGCACAGAACAGCCGCCCTCAGAGCAGCCTCAACCGCCCCACAAAGCCCTACTCAGACACTGACCTGCTCCATGGCCAGTCACGCTCTGACACGGGCAATTTTAATGATGCACCCACAAACCAATGGGTATAGAGTTCAACACTTACACCTCTGGCCACCTACAGTGTGGATTTTAAGCAGTCTTTACTGTACAGAGGAATCTGAAGGGAAACCTGATGAGTTGTGTATCTCCATTTGGTCCCAGTCACAAACAACACTTGTTCAGGACACCACTCATTCTCCGTTCACATTTACTTCTCTAGATGCCACTTCCAGCACCAAGCCTGAAAAATATCTGCAGTTCAGCAGCAGCAGCTCTTACTCATCCAGAAGAGAGAACCAAGCAGAAGAACAGGGCATTGCCAAGCACTGGCTCACAGCCCTCCATCTCAGCACACTCCACGGCAGCAGCACTGCACCCAGAGCAAAGCACAGCCCAGCAAGGTACACTGCTGCTGGTTACAATGAACTAATGCATCCCAGTGTTAAGCGCACTTTTCTGTGCAGAGAAGCCCCTCTGCTTTTCCTAAAGTAGGGATGGACCCCACATACACCCCATGGCACCAGGGGAGGTATGGGAGCATCGCAGCAGGACAGAACCCATCCAACTTCTGCACCCCATCACCTGCAGTGCTACGCCTCAGCCTGACAGCTCCGTTTCTGGAGGAATAAGCCATGAAATGGTCGTGCAAAGCATATGATCTTCTTGAATGTATACCTACCTGCCGAAATGGGCTCCCCTCTCCTCCCCAGTGCACTGTAACCTAAGTTTCACCTCCAAGCCCTGGGTGTAGGCTCACTCCTGAACTCCTTCCCCTTTTCCCTCTGTCCCTTCCAGCTCCAAGCAGTATCCCTTCCCTGCACTCCACTTGCTTTTATTTCTGCATCCCTACAGCTTGTCCTCAAGAGCCCCAGACTGAAGCCACCACTTCCCAGCAAGGGAAGACCCCCACAACACAGGCACCAGCATGGACCCAGCTTACTCAGAAAGAAACACAGGAGGAAGCCCTGGGGATCTGCAGCACAGGGCCAGAGCTGTTAGCAAGAGCCAGCCCACAGCAGGGTCTCACCTCCGTGCTGGCATTGCTCCAGGCTCAGCTGACCATCAGCTGAATGGGAGATCTCCACTGCAACACTGCAACACCACTGCCACCATTTACCAACACTTAGCCCAAACCCTCCCGCTCACAGAAGCCCTGTGCCAGCACTTGCAGGCGCCGTAACTCTCAGCGTGCTGATGGGCACACACACTCTCTCACACACCGAGGACAGCAGTGGGACCTGCTCAGCACTGATGCGCCGGCTCAGCTGTAAGAGCCTCAGAGAGCTCCAACCTCAGGGGCCCTGAAAGCTCACAGCCAGGGGCATGGAGACATGGGAATGCAAAGCATCCAAGTCAGGCAGCTTACAGACCTCCGTGCATCTGCTCTGTCCCAGATGGGGTCAGCCCTCACCTCTGCCCTCCCAGAGCAGATCCTTGCAGAGCCACAAACCCACCTGGGGGCGGCTGAGCACGCTGAGCCCCAGCTGCAGGCACAGGCACTACATCACTGCAGGGCAGGGCAGTGTGCGAGCCGCCAGCCTGGCCAGCAGCGTCAGACAGCGTCCGTCTGTCTGCACAGTGGGGGCTGCTGCAGCGCGGAGCCACGGGGCACTGCCGGCTCCCAGAGATGCGGTAATTCACGCGGGGATACACAGCTCTGAGCACAGAGGGACCAAGGAGCTGCCTGAGCTGCTGCAGTCACAGACATCAGTGGATCCAGTAGCACGAACCCTCGGCTGCCTGCTGCTTCCTGGGAATGCAGCGCTGCCTGACACCAGGAAAGCCCGCTGCACATCCCACAGCCTGCACCTAACATCTGCAACGCTTCGTGCTGATCTTTGGTAAGAACTTTGAACTGCACACATTTTCAGTCAACTGTTCAGATTCCTAGGCTCTTCACAACCCAAGTGCCACAGCTTGCTGTGTTTTAACATGATAATTAACAGGAAAAGCAGAAGTGACAGATGTATTTGCCTTGTCAGGGCAGGGAAAACACAAACAAGCTGAGAACATCTTCCATGAAATGAGGAAGCCTCACCTTCACCACTGCAAAGACACCTCATCAGCACGAGGCCTTATTTTCTCCCACCTTTCCCAGGAAATTCACCACACACATCAGAGCCCAAACCCCTTCCCAATACAGGCGCGCTGCCTTCTGCAGCCGTGCCATTCCTGCTGCCTCCCCGCCAGCTCCGCACCCCGCAGGAGCACCACGCTGCACTGGGACTCCAGCACACATCACACCTCAGTGCTTTGCACACGGGAAGCCACTATCCCAGGGAGAAATGAAGAGCAGAATGCAGGGTGCATGGAACAGAAGCCGGGCTGTACGCTGGGAGCACAGCTCACACTGTGCCGGGGGGGCCCCGCACCAAGGAGCGCTGCTGCCTGCGCCCGAAGCACCAGCACACACATACGGACCTCCTGAGCCTTCATTTCCAGCTCGGGATGATCAAACTGAAACTCGGGATCACACACCTTCCTCCATCCATCTTTTGCATTACAAATCAGCTTGCAAATAACAAATAATCGTTCGGTGGCATTCTGGACGCTTCGCCCATCACGTATTCGTCACTGTTACGTACAGGCGCAATCTGCTCCCCAAACTCCCCAACCTTTGCCATACTCCACACCAACAGCACCGTGTTTCTCTGCGCAGAACCCAGCCGGCCACAAGCACGGGGTGAGAGCACCCAGCCTGAAACACAGCTGCTGTCAGAACAGAAACTAAAAGTTCTACAGAGAGCCGTACGGGCAAACGAAATTAACGCGGAGCCGCTAATTCCACTTGTGATGAAGCACGTTAACTCCTTCACTTAAAGCAAATCAGCCCCTGCTCTGCTGCGATCGGATCCAGGAACGGATGCCAAGAGCTCCACCTGTTTCTAATTAAATAATTGAATAGCTTCACTATTTAAGCGCTACTCGCTGCTACTTCGTTTTTCCACACTTGGTGCAAATTTTGTAACGTTACAGAAAGATCAATGGTTTACTTACAACAATTAGTCACAGCGGAGTGGGAACCGATACCCCACCCTGACGTTAATGGGACACGATGCAATAATAGGATGAGAGTTACAAAAATGAATGCAGAAAAGCACGAGCGAGACCCGGGTTGAGATTGCAGCCCTGCAGCTTGGTCACAGCCGGCCGTGCTGCTCTGCTCGCCAGCAGCCACTTACTGCACTCCTACCCAAAAAGCGACCGTGAGACTTTGGGACTCGTGCTTATTTACAGAGCGCCTCAACACCGCGTTCCTTTGGTTTCCATGAAGCAGTTCCAACCTCTCCAGCCATCCCACGGATTCAGCTCAGGGCTGAGGGTCGGGCTGAGCCATGCTGGCCGTGGAGATGCAGCTGGAACTGCTGTATCCTCCAACACACACACACGCGAACACACAGTCAGTGGTGCGGGACCCACGCTGCCCCACTGCCCTGGCAGTGCAGCGCTGGTTTCCCTGCTCACCAGCAGAGGGGTGTTTGTGGGAAGGTGCTGGTAAGCGGCACCAGACCCACAGCAGCAGAGCTGCAGGAACCGTCGCGGTGCCTCCCAGCAGGAGTTGCAGGAGCTGAGGGCGGCAGCGCTGCTCCAGGGATGGGATTCACATCTCCCACCACCACGGTCACCCTCAGTGAGGGCTCCTTCTCTCCACTCACACCTTCACCGTGAGTTACCCGACGTGGGTCCTTCTTCCACCACGTGGCAAACTCACGCTGAAGTGATGTCATGCTAATTTCATTGCCTCTTTAGGAAATAGATCTAACCCCTACAAGAAGAGCACCCAGGGCTGCACGCGCTTTAGGGATGGTCTGAAGGGAAGAGCCGCATCTGACACTTATAGGAAACTGCCACTCTGCACCTCTCTCATCCCACTGGCGCACAGTCTGATCCTTAACCCAACTTCTGCACTGTGCGAGCCTGCCTGGAGCAGGGCAGAGATCACAGGGAAAGCAGCTCCAGCTTTCTGTCACTGCCCTTGAAAAACATCACTGTAAATGAATGGGGGGGCACGCACAGCTCCATAAGACCAAACCTCACAGTGCGCAACGACAGCGTTCGTAGCACAGCGCTTCACCTGCAAGCGGGAGGAGACGCCGCGCTGCCTCTTTGCGCAGACGGGTGGATAATTAAAGAAAAAAAAAGGCTAATCTGAGACAAATTAACTGCTCGGCGTGGGGATGAGAGGCGCTCTGTGGTCACTGCGGGGCTCTGTGCGCTGCTGGCCGCGCAGGGCCGCAACGCGGGCAGCCAAGAGCCCAATGCTGGCGTCACCCGGCGTCACAGCGCGACGCTCCACAACAGGTTTTACAGCGCGCACAGAAATTAAACCCCGATAAAAGCCAGCTTTTTTTTTTTTTCTTCCTTTACTCAAAACAGAACAGAACGGTCCATCACCGCGCTGCACCGCAGGGTTTGGTGACACGCGGGTACCGCGCGGCGCACCCCCGGCCCCGAACCGCCCGTGCGGCGCAGCCCTTCGG